>OX377621.1:78682178-79174022 GCA_947397865.1 Polietes domitor | reverse complement strand
AAAATGTTTTTATAATCACTTTAAACCAAAACAAGTAAAAACGTCGATAAGTTCGGCCAGGCCGAACTTTATATACCCTCCACCATGGATTGCATTCCACAGAGGTTGTCGGTTTTCGTAGAAGTGCAGTAATATTACAGGAAAATATAAATGTTTTTAATATAGCCAAACCAAAACAAATGATATTATAATTATTTCAAACCATTATTTATTTCAAATCATAAAATTAATATTCTTATATTTATATTTTCAAAAAGCTTAAATACCATAAATATTGGTAGAAAGTGGGTGCTACAGTTGGTTGTATTTCCATTCTATTTTAATTACAAAAGTACAAATTTTGAAAATCCATTATCAGTACATAGTGCAAAATAACCTAACTTCATGATTCAACCAATTTTTGCCGTAAAAGAAAGAGTACGAATTTGAAAAAAAAAAAACTTTTTATTTTGCGTGTCTATGCAGTCAGAGGAATGTATACACCGAATTCCATGATTCCAGCTGCGCCCATTTGGTTGGTACCATTTTTACCCCCTTGACGTTTCTACGCAATTAGAATTTCATGACTCTAGCTGTAGTCGTTTAGTTGGTAATATTTTTATCCCTCTGTATCATTGTATCCATTGAAAGTACAAATTTCGAAAAATCCGTTTATTTTCCGTATCTACGCAATCAGAGGAATGTATACACCGAATTTCATTATTCCAGGTGTAGCAGTTTGGTTGGTACCATTTTTATCCCTCCGTACCCATTGTATCCCTTGAAAGTAAGAATTTGGAAAAAAACCTTTTATTTTGCATGTCTACGTAGTCAAAGGAATGAATACTCCGAATTTCATGACTCTAGCTGCCGTCATTTGGTTGGTACTTTTTTATCCCCTTTTTCTATTTTGACCCAAAAAGTACGATTTTCGAAAAATCAGTTTATTTTCCGTGTCTACACAGTCAGATGAATGTATACTCCGAATTTCATGACTCTAGCTGCGGTCATTTGATTGGTACTATTTTTATCCCATTTTTTCATTTTAACCCAAAAAAGTACGAATTTCGAAAAATCCGTGTATTTTACTTGTCTATTCAATCAGAGGAATGTATACAACGAATTTCACTATTCTAGGAGCAGCCGTTTGCTTGGTACCATTTTTATCCCTCTATTCCCATTTTACCCCTTAAGAGTACGAATTTGGAAAAAATACTTTTATATTATGTATCTACTCAATTAGAGGAATGTACACACCGAATTTCGTGTTTTTAGCTGTTGTCGTTTGATATGTAGCATTTTTATCCCTTTTTTGCCCCATTTCAACCCCTACAAATAAGAATCATTTTATGGTGCACGTTTTTGCTATAAGGGGAGTGCGCGTACCAAATATCAAGCAAATATAAACAGACATATTCAAAAAACATGATTATATACGCTAAAATATTAGGGATTATTATGGGTATATTTAGTTCTTGTGAGGGAAAAAATGTTCCCTTTGCACAGTGTGGTAGATCGCAAATCTAGCTGGACAAAATTAATAAATCGCGTTGGGTTCACTTCTCACTTATGAATTATATAAAAAATGAGTTCAAATATATAAATTATTATCAAAAATCAATT
Organism: Polietes domitor; assembly: GCA_947397865.1. Taxonomy (NCBI): domain Eukaryota; kingdom Metazoa; phylum Arthropoda; class Insecta; order Diptera; family Muscidae; genus Polietes; species Polietes domitor. The sequence goes on along the minus strand of OX377621.1, from coordinate 79,172,420 downwards.
TTTTTTTAAAAGAAGATTTTTTTAAATAAAGTTGAGGTCAAAAATTAATTTTTAGTATTAAAATAATTTTAATATTTTTAATAAATATTTGATAATAATTGTTTTCGTTACTTATTTTTCTTTTATTACATTAATAATACAGATAATAACACATAAATACACATAGAGATTTCAATTTATTCACTTTCATATTTATCGTTAAGATTCTTCCTCCTCAAAAGCATCAACAGATAATAATGAAAGAACTTCTTTTGTTATCAAACCTTGAACTCGAAAGGGAGTGTGACGCAAACTTGCGATAAAGGGATCTGAAGAAATTAAGAGACGATTGAAAAGATCTGTATTTGTGTCTATTCTCGATGTTTTTCTCGTAAACAACTCTCTAAATTTCCTCGTGTCCTTATTTCTTGCTTCTTGAGCTTCTTCTGGCAGCTGTCCTATAGGAAGAATGCAAGACTTTATTATGTCTTTTCCATGAAAAAGGATTTTATGGGCGCTAACTGGCATAATGTACCATGAGTATTCCTTTAAGTATAAATTTCGTGTGACAACAATAAAACTTTCGAAAGCATCTTCATCAATAGGGTAACCACTACCTAAAGTTTCCAAAATAATATGAAACCGTTCAATTAATTCTTTATTGACACCAGTGATTTCTGCACTCTTTTCTGCTGCTCTAAAGAACCGTCTAGCAGTATTACCGTCATTCGTATTACCTCCGTGTTGTGTTGGCATGTCTACAAGCAACCCCATCTCATTTCGAAATCTCTATTGAATATTTTTTTTTACTTCAGCCACTTTTGCTTTATTTTCCGGTCCTCGAGCTTGCCAGGTCATTATAGGAAGCTTATATGCTATGTGTAATACACACTCCATAAAACGGATCCATGAATGTAGCGGAGACATTCCAAAGGTTAAAGATCGTTCATCGACAATTTTGTTTAAAATCACAGAAGGTTTATTTAGTTCACTCGGTTTCGCTCCACATATGAAACACGTTTGAGAAGAAGAAGTTAAAGATGATAGTGCAGTACAAATAAATTCATTTGAATAGGAACCATTGAAATACTAAATAAACTTTCATCTGTATGGCCCTCCTCCGAAGAAAACTTCTGTTTATACTGCTTTTGCTGAGCCCCATCGCATCCCCATTTTATCAAAATATTAAGACGATTTTCATCAGTTTTCAGTTCATCAATACCGAGTAAAACCTCTTTTTGAGCCAAACAAAGCCTTTCAACAGTATGATTCACTAATGACTGGAGTGAACTTTTTGCATACATCTCAGTGATTACTGTTTCAGCTGGATAACAATTTTTCTTAGCTTTTTGAACATTAGTGTAGGAGGGAAAAAGATTTTTGCATTTTGCGTTGACTTTTTGCCGAATAACGTCGTATTGATGTTTCGACAAATTAGCATCAACCATTAAAGATAAGGCTTCATCGGGAGAAAGGCTCACTAAAGGCACAGGCTCAGAGCTAAATCTCTTACAAATTTTTTTCACTTCCGTACCTTTACTGGATGAATCTTCCGACAGATCTTTCACAAGTGTGGCTGAATCTCGCTTTCCCATTTTGCGAAACACTATCTCGCTAGCTTTAATAATTTCTCGATGGTCAGTTGAATCTAAAAGACTTTGTATCTTTCTTTTTTTTCGATTTTTCACTGCAGTCATCAAAGTTTTTCGGTTTTCTTCCAGCTTTTTCACATCTTTTCGGTTGTACACTTTCAGGCAATACATACGGTTCATCAAGCCAAACTGAATTTGATTTTAAAAAACGGCCATGATGTCTTCCACTTTTTATCCATTTTTCGCCTAGCCTAAAACAAATAATATTTATATTTGCCTTAAGATTTGTTTTCACTTCTTCTGGTATATCTTGAAGACCATATCTATCCATTATTAATGTCAATAAGGCATCTTTGCGCTGTATTTTGGGAGTTTTTAACCATTCTTCAAAAATTTCCTTTCGCGAAAGAGTGGAGGTCATACTGGAAAAGTGAAAAAAAAATGTATGGCGGTCGCAAAAAATCGCAATGGGTTTTTGATTTACCTTAAAGTGAACACTTGAAAGATTCACCCAAATATAGTTTTACACCGGAACTATGCGTAATAAACAGCTTTAACTCTACTTGAAAAAAGAAAATGTTTTATTTTTTTCACTTTCTGAACTTCTCACAAAAATAAAATTGTTTTAATACTTACAATGGAAATAATTAAATGCAATTTATAATATATTTCCTTGAAATATCGCTTAATAATAATAAAAAAATTATGACAATAAAATCACCGTAGCCTTTTCAATCACAAAACAAAGTCACACAACAAATACGCTTCTCTTTGAAATCTGAATGCACGTGTTGACAACAAGTGACTTTAAAGTTTAGTTTTTCTAATCAGAGCTAAAAACAAACAAAACAAAACATGAATTGCAGTTATCTATTGTATTGACAAGCTCATTAAACGATCAGAAGGAATGTTGCCAGACTTTTTTTTTTATTTTGTCCAGCTAGATTTGTGATTTACCACAGTGTGCTTTGGGCCGATTTCGCCCCGTTTCAATCTCAACCGATCTACGACTATAAGACTCATTTATGGAAAATTTGAACGTTCTAGCTCATTTCGTTTAGATGCTAGCGTGCTTTCAACAGACGGACGGACGGACGGACATGGCTAGATCGTCTTAGAATGTTATGACGATCAAGAATATATATACTTTATAGGGTCTCAGGTCGATATTTCAAGGTGTTACAAACGGAATGACAAAGTTAGTATACCCCCATCCTGGAGGTGGAGGGTATAAAAATGACAAATATAAACAAATAAACAAAAGTATTTAAATATTTCTACACATCGGCTGGGGGATCAAATTATAGAGTACAATTTCTAGATTTTTTTTGGTTTAATTTTTCTTGACGAAAAACTGCAAAAATACAAGTTTTGGTCATTCCAGTTCAAATCTCTCATAATTTTACGAATTGAAGTCCCGAGGTGTAGGGTAGATAAGATTCGACCATGCCAAACTTTACGCCTTTTTACGTGTTATTCCTCGGCTTCTATTTAGGTTACTATGTCCTATCCTACCACAAGCGCCTCAACAATATCGAAATTGAAATAAAAACAAGTAAGGAAAGGCTAAAGTCGGGCGGGGCCGACTATATGATACACTCCACTTTCCAACCGAATACAGTCCAACTCGGTAAAAAAGTGAAAACGGAAAGAATTTTTGTATGTTTCCTAATCATAGACTAATATAACCTGGTTCGATTTGTCAAATCGATAAGAATATTTGTATCGGTGCTATATCCAAACATGGAAAAATGTGACTAACTTTCACAATAAGTTCGTCCAGTTCAAATATAAGGTGTTATGCTCACTTTGAAGAAATTCGGTGAAAATTCGTGGTTTCTGGGGCGAAAAAAGTTAAATCGGGAGCGAAATTTGTATGGAAGCTATATATAAATCTGAACCGATCTAACACATTTTTACCACAAGTGTTTCTAGTTGAAATATAATATGTTTTGCCAATTTTGAAGAAAATCTCTTGTAATATATGGTGTCTAGAGTGAAAAGACTAAAATCGGGAGTGAAATTCGTATGTGAGCTATATGTAAATCTGAACCGATCTGGGGCAGATCGGTTACCACAGGTGTTTCTAGTTGAAATATAAGATGTTTTTGCCAAATCTGAAGACAATCTGATACGATATGTGGTTTCTAGAGCGGAAAAAGTCAAATCGGGAGCGAAATTTGTATGGGAGCTATATATAAATCTGAACCGATCTGACCCATTTTTACCACAGGTATTTCTAGTTGGAATATAAGATGTTTTGCCAATTTTGAAGAAAATCTGTTGTAATATGTGGTATCTAGAATGAAAAGTGTCAAATCGGTAGTGAAATTCGTATGGGGGCTATATCTAAATCTGAACCGATTTTCTTCAAATTAAATAGCGTTCGTTCTTATCCAGAAAAACTTCGTTGTGCAAAGTTTCATTTGGTTCTGTGTACAATTGCGACCTGTATCGTGATTACAAGAATAGATGGACGGACGGACGGACAGACAGACAGACGGACATTGCTAAATCGACTCAGAAAGTGATTCTAAGACGATCGGTATAATTAACAATGGGTCTATCTCGTTTCCTTTTGGGTGTTACAAACAAATGCACAAAGACATAATACTCTCGTGGAGTGTATAAAGACACTACATACCAGCAAGATATGCAGAAAAAGCACACAAGTGAAATCAGAAAAATCAAGAAAAGGTTTAAAAGGTTACAAATGCCTGTACTGATGGTCCGTCATATCAATAAATGTCAGTGTGAAGTGCTGTCAACCAACTTTCTATACAGAAAAGTTGACGTTAACCGTTTGTATAGAAAAAACTTGTTGGGGCCAACTTGCTTTCAATAAAGAAAGTTTGGCGGCAATACGCTTTCTGTAGAGCAAACTTTATGCCAACTTACCTTTCAGATAGAAAAATGGATGTCAAACAATTTTCATAAGGATTAGTTTGTTAACCTTTCATAGCGAAAATTTGATGACAGCAAACACCACAACTTGTTCCAACAGAAAATTATTTTGGATGTCCAAGAAATAGTTACACTTGTGTTCGCTAATTATTTGTGTTCACAAGAAAATAAAACAACAGCGAAATTAAGTTGAACCACGAAATTTTTCTTAAACAAAAATACCACCAGTAAAATTATGGTTGATGTTGCAAAAATTTGAAATTTTGGACTCTAGGGTGGATCGAAAATAACGTGTTTTTTCATAAGGTTTAACCGGGCCGAATCTTACATACCCTCTACAATGGATTGCATTCCATAGAGGCTGTCGATTTTATAAATATAAAATTTAAATTATATTAAACCATTAATGTGCGTCTGTTTGTCTGTATGTTCCGTATAGGACGCCAAACTGGTGGACCGATTCGCTTGGAAATTTTACTGTATCTAACTTCTGGACAGGGATGGTTTGTGTGGGTGGTACCTCCCACACAAACAATATTTTAAAACTAACAAAAATTACTCATTTTATCTTCCAAAGCATACGAAGTAGGGGAATAGGGAAGAATGAACCCGTAAAATGCCGGGTACAAAATACTAGTATAAATACTAGTATATACATATCGAACATTCCATGTCAAACCGAACACTTTTTTACATCACCATTTCCGATTTCGTTAAAACTTTATACGATAACTAAACTTTATAAAATATTTGATTCGTAGAAGACGAAAAAACCGGTGTTGGTAAAACTGAGAAAATTAAAAGTTTTATTGATGTCTTAAAGAAATAAAAACACTGGTGTGAACAAAAATTATGTGATACATTTATTCAGGGAGATACAATTATTTCTTTGTGGGTAAAACAGAAAAAATTTGTACATATTTCAATATACATAAATACAGCTGAGGTCAAAAAAATAGCAGCGACGAGATGAAAAATATCGACAAAGAAAAATATCAGTTTTAATTCGAATATCCTAAAAGTTTTTACGGTGATTGAAATGTGGTATTGTGCCATTCTTAATCCGGCTTTAAAGAAAAAATTAAGTTTTTGTAATTTTGAGATTAGGCCTTTAGAACCATTTATGACAAAAATGAGACCAGTCAAAAAATTAGCAGCGCTAATTAAAATTGAAAATATTTTGTTTTAATTCACTTTAATTGAAAACTTGTTTGAATAACGATTTAAATAAGTACATATCCTTGAATTTAATACTTAGTTGTATTGACTTTATGGCTTATTACTGCTACATAACGCCGTTTCATGGAGTTGACTAGACTTTTACAACTTTCACCCGGTATTTTTACTCATGCCACTATAATATCGTAAAAAGTTCGTATTTGTTTTTTTATTTTGCTAGTGAGACCTCAATTTCAAACCATTCCATTGCACCGATATTTTTGACTTCCAAGCCCTTTGTGGGAATCGGTTGGTGTATTTAGGATACTTGTCCAGCTAGAAGACCTATTTAAGGGGCATTCCATATTCTACAAACGCAAGCATAATACTATGCAGTATTTTGAAGTACTGGAAAGAGTCCATGGTAGTTCTGGGCCAATGTATTGACCCAACCAATATTATGAAAAGGACGCCCAAGCCTTTACGCTGGATACCTATTCCATGTTCTGTGGACGTCTTACAAACTGTCGAGACGCTTTCCAAAAATATATAAAATATTTTTTAATTAATCTGACCATAAAACATGCACCCACTTTTCGGTTGGTCACTGCAGGAGTTTTTTTGTAAATTGCAAATTTTTTTGTGACATGTCTTTCATTTTTAAGTGGGACTTTTCTCGGACTTCTGGCTTACAGATTATGTTTTATTAGTATTCTACTAACATTTGAAAAACTTATAGATGGACAGACATTGTTTTTTTATTTCGGTGGTGGGGCTTTTTATACTAGACATTATTGTTGCAGGTGATACAAACATTTTTTAACGTGTTTTTGATTTTTCTTCATACAATATCGAATTTCTGATCATTTTAATAGACCACTGGAATAAAAGTTGAGATTTACTACATAATTTTCCCTTAGATTTCAACCTTTTTATATGAACTTGATTTTCTTCTCCACATTGCTCTCCTGGTCATACATATGAAGAAAAATAAAACAATAACATTTCATAATATCTTACTTATAACATCAAATAGAATTGAAAAATTGATATAAAAGTTTTTTTCCTTTAGATTTTATGACAACTGCTATTATTTTGACCGGTGCAAAATATCGAATAATCCAAAAAAATGTGAAATTTCGTTATAAGTTGCAATTTGGAGGTTATTAGATGTTAGTCTTGAAAGAGATGACGTAAGTTTTACGTTTTGATGTATACAGCACACACAATCGGAATAGGTTCATGTAGCTCCCGGTAGAATACAGTATTTCGGTAGCAATTCCGCGAACTGTGAGAAAAAAGACTGTGTTGAAATTGGAAATTAATCCATTCATAAAACACTGGTACTGTGCAACTTAAAGGAAGTCCATGTATTATTATTCAAAGAAAAACACCCAGAGGCGAAAATGTAGTTCTCTAAGTTCGCGGAATTGCGACCGAAATACTGTATTTTACCGAGAGCTACAGGAATCCATTCCGTTTGTGTGTATACACCAAAACGTAAATAAACATAATTTTTGTTCACACCAGTGTTTATATTTCTTCAAGACATCAATAAATCTTAACTTTCGCAGTTTTACCAACACCAAACACTATTTTTGAACACAAACTACGTATGTGTGTATGTTATTTTATGAACAGTCGTTCAGAAAAAACTTTTTTCTGGCGACTACATTTAGTAAATGTTTTCTTTAAAATACAACCCGTTATTTCTCCAAGCTGGCATTTTCAGGGTTTGTTAAGAATCGATCAGGGAATATGCCTATATTTTTTTTTGAATTTTTAGGTTGGTGTTTTCATAGTGAAAGATACAAAAGAAGAAGAAAAGTCAGAAATGCACAAAGTTGTTGTCAGTAGCAGTCAATAGATCAGAACGCCGGCGAAAAGTTCTTGTAATTACCTTTAAAATAAGCCATCATTCTTTGAATTGTGCCCACTCGTTTTCTCACTACGCCATTTTCAATGTTCATACCTCGGCACGTTTTTCTTGATTTTTCTAATTTTCAAATGGTCCTATCTTTTGAAAAAAATCGTTTTTTTTTACAAAAATACGTGTAAAATATTTCTAACAGTAGAATATGTCTGCAAAAAAAAATTCGTTAAAATCGGAGTTATCGTATTTTTTTACGAAAATCGTTCTGTTTGATATGGAACGAACGATATAAAGAAAGTAAATAAAGAGTGATTTTTTTGAGGTTAGGATTTTCATGCATTAGTATTTGACAGATCACGTGGGATTTCAGACATGGTGTCAAAGAGAAAGATGCTCAGTATGCTTTGACATTTCATCATGAATAGACTTACTAACGAGCAACGCTTGCAAATCATTGAATTTTATTACCAAAATCAGTGTTCGGTTCGAAATGTGTTTCGCGCTTTACGTCCGATTTATGGTCTACATAATCGACCAAGTGAGCAAACAATTAATGCGATTGTGACCAAGTTTCGCACTCAGTTTACTTTATTGGACATTAAACCAACCACACGAATGCGTACAGTGCGTACAGAAGAGAATATTGCGTCTGTTTCTGAGAGTGTTGCTGAAGACCGTGAAATGTCGATTCGTCGCCGTTCGCAGCAATTGGGTTTGTGTTATTCGACCACATGGAAGATTTTACGCAAAGATCTTGGTGTAAAACCGTATAAAATACAGCTCGTGCAAGAACTGAAGCCAAACGATCTGCCACAACGTCGAATTTTCAGTGAATGGGCCCTAGAAAAGTTGGCAGAAAATCCGCTTTTTTATCGACAAATTTTGTTCAGCGATGAGGCTCATTTCTGGTTGAATGGCTACGTAAATAAACAAAATTGCCGCATTTGGAGTGAAGAGCAACCAGAAGCCGTTCAATAACTGCCCATGCATCCCGAAAAATGCACTGTTTGGTGTGGTTTGTACGCTGGTGGAATCATTGGACCGTATTTTTTCAAAGATGCTGTTGGACGCAACGTTACGGTGAATGGCGATCGCTATCGTTCGATGCTAACAAACTTTTTGTTGCCAAAAATGGAAGAACTGAACTTGGTTGACATGTGGTTTCAACAAGATGGCGCTACATGCCACACAGCTCGCGATTCTATGGCCATTTTGAGGGAAAACTTCGGAGAACAATTCATCTCAAGAAATGGACCGGTAAGTTGGCCACCAAGATCATGCGATTTGACGCCTTTAGACTATTTTTTGTGGGGCTACGTCAAGTCTAAAGTCTACAGAAATAAGCCAGCAACTATTCCAGCTTTGGAAGACAACATTTCCGAAGAAATTCGGGCTATTCCGGCCGAAATGCTCGAAAAAGTTGCCCAAAATTGGACTTTCCGAATGGACCACCTAAGACGCAGCCGCGGTCAACATTTAAATGAAATTATCTTCAAAAAGTAAATGTCATGGACCAATCTAACGTTTCAAATAAAGAACCGATGAGATTTTGCAAATTTTATGCGTTTTTTTAAAAAAAAAAGTTATCAAGCTCTTAAAAAAGGCAGCAATCTTCAAAAATGCTTAAATACCCTAAATGTTGGGGAATAGTGGTTGAAAAAAAAAACAGCTGTAGCTGTTTGGTTGGTTTTATTTCCATCATATTTTAATTCTAAAAAACTTTGAAAATCTATTATCTCTCACGTACACAGTTCAAGATAACCTAACTTCATGGGTATACCCATTTTTGCCGTAAATGTATAAGAAGTACGAATTTGGAAAAATCTTTTTATTTTGTTTTTTATTGGGGTATAGAACTTTAAGTTGGTATCACTTTTTTAACTGGCGGCCATTTTGTCAGCTGTCAAGTGATTAATATTTGGTTTGCCATTTCATCATGAACAGGTTGACAAAAGAACAACGCTTGCAAATCGTGCAAATTTATTTCGAAAGTAATGGTTCAGTTCGCGAAGTTCACCGCAAGCTCCGTCCATTTTATGGTCGACATAATCGTCCATCAGAGCAATTAATTCGGTTAACCATGGATCGTTTTCGCACTACGTTTACTCTATGTGATAATACGCATCCGCAGAGACGTCGAACAGTGCGCGCCGAAGAAACAATTGCCGCTGTAGAGCAAAGTGTTGAAGAGGACCCGAATGAATCGATTCGCCACCGTGCACAGCAATTGGAATTATTGAAGGAAACATTCGATGAGAGCATAATTTCGCGGAATGGACCTGCCAATTGGCCACCAAGATCGTGTGATTTGACACCATTGGATTATTTAAACGTTAATGGCATAAAATTATCCTTCCAATAAAGCCAAATTGATGGACATTAAAACGATTTTCTTGTGTTTTATTTCAATTCGAAGTTCTATACCTCAATAAAAAAACACCCTTTATATGCAGTCAGATGAATGTATGCACCGAATTTCATAATTCTACTTGCGGTCATTTGTTTGGCACTATTTTTATTTCTTTTACCCAATTTGCCAGATTAAAAGTACAGCTTTCGAAAATCTCTTTATTTTACATTTATACTGCGAATTTCACGGCTCTAGCTGCGGTCATTTGGTTGGTACAATTTTAATCCCCTTTTTCCTTTTACATCCTAAAAGTAGGAATTTCGAAAAATTCCTTTATTTTACGTGCCTACGCAATATTGCAGCGGTTTGGTGGGTACCAGTTTTATCCCACTATTTCCATTTCACCTCTTAAAAGTACAGATTTGGATGAAAAATGCTTTTATTTTCCGTATCTACTCCATTAGAGGAATTTTGTGTTTCTATCTGTTGCCGCTTGAAAGGTACCATTTTTATCCCTTTTTGCCCCATTTCAGCCCTTACGAATAAAAACCACTTTATGGTGCACGTTTCTGCTATGCTATGGGAATGCGCATACCCAATATCAATTAAATTTAAGCAGACAATTTGAAAAAAACATGCTTAAATATTAGAGGTTATCAGGAGTATTTTCAGTCGTTGTAAGGGAAAAATTGTGTAGGGTCTCAGGTCGCTATTTCAAGGTGTTACAAACGGAATGACAAAGTTACATTTTCTGTGGCAGAATATACAAATATAATTGCTCTGATTTCCAGCCAATTGCTTCTAGTTTTATAGAAAACTAGCAGTACCCGCTGCTTCGCACGCGAAAAAGCCAGTGTGTTAGTTTGTTAATTTTATGCGTCTCTGTTTTTGGATAGTATTTATTTAATTTTCTTTTGGTGGATATAGATAAATCTAAAATAGTAATTTGGAAACGTCCTATTAGCTAGCACTCACACACAGTCAAAGGCATGTGCTTGTCGATATGCACTATTTTAGCTGAACTACTTCGTATGTATAATTTTTATCATTTTCTACCAAGTTTTGAACAAAAAATTACCACCATTTATATCCTCAATCTCATGATTCCAGATTCAGCCAGCACGCAGCAAGCAATTTTTGAACAAAATTTTACAACCATTTATATCCTCTATCTCATGATTCTAGATTTTTGCACTTCTTTCCCAAAAAGTACACATTTTGAAAAGTCACTATAGGTAAAATGTGCTTTTGCTTCCCCTAAAAATATGTACTTTATTTGGTAACACATTTATTCCTTGTTGTCCCGTATCCCCCTTTTAAGCAACAATTTTGAAATATCCATTTATGTTCCGCGCTTACGTAATTAAATAATTGTACAGCATTTTTATCCCTTTTCGTCCCGCGCGCGCCTTAAAAGTACAAATTTCGAAAAATCAAACTACTGCGCTTCTATATGGTCAGACGAATTTAACACTAAATTTCACGATTCTAGCTGTGATACTTAACTTGTTACCAATTTTATCCCTTTTTGTCCCGCTCGCCCCTTTAAAGTACAAATTTCGAGAAATCCATTTATGTTGCAAGTCTACGTTGTCAGAGGAATTTACACTCCAAATTTCACGACTATAGCTGCAATACTTTAGTTGGTACCATTATTATCCCTTTTTGTCCCCCTCACCTATAAGTACAAAATTAAAAAAAAATCATTAGATTGCGCTTCTATGTTGTAAGTGGAATATACACACCAAAATTAACAACTAAAGCAGCAAAACTTAAATTGGTACATTTTTATCCCTTATTGTCCCGCGCACCCCTTAAAGGTACAAAATTCGAAAAATCCAATTTTACTGCGCTCCTATATGGTCAGAGTTATTTACACACCAAATTTCACGACTATAGCTGCAATGCTTAAATTGGTACCCTTTTTGTCCCACCTAAAAAGTACATATTTCGAACAATCCAATATTACTGCGTTTCTACAAGGTCAGAGGAATTTACATACCAAATTTCACGATTCTAGGTGTAATACATTAGTTGGTACCATTTTTATCCCTTTTTGTCCCGCACGCCCCTTAAAAGTACAAATTTCGAAAAATCCAATTATACTTCGCTTTAATATGGTCACAGGAATTTACATACCAAATTTCACGATTCTAGGCGTAATACTTTAGTTGGTACCAATTTTATCCCTTTTGTCCCGCTCACACCTTAAAAGTACAAATTTCGAAAAATCCATTTATGTTACAAGTCTACGTTGTCAGAGATATGTAGATACCGATTTTCACGAATATGACTGCAATACTTAAATTGGTACCATTTTTATCCCTTTTTGTCCCTTTCCTCCTTAAAAGTACAAATTTCGAAAAATCCCTATTTGTAGCTCTTCTGCATGGTCAGTGCAAGGAACACACCGAATTTCATGTTTCTAGCTACTTTCGTTTAGTCAGGACGAAGGTTCGATGTTTATCCCTTTTTGTCCCATTTTACACCCTAAAAGTACGTATTTCGTAAAACCTTTCTTAGTTGACGTCTACGTCATATTTGGGAACTACCCTGAAAATTTCATGACCCTGGCTTCAGCCATTTGGTCTGGGGGCTGGTCAATGATAAGTCAGTCAGTCAGTAACGCAACTCTTTTATATAAAGGGTGATTTTTTAAGAGCTTGATAACTTTTTAAAAAAAAAACGCATAAAATTTGCAAAATCTCATCGGTTCTTTATTTGAAACGTTAGATTGGTCCATGACATTTACTTTTTGAAGATAATTTCATTTAAATGTTGACCGCGGCTGCGTCTTAGGTGGTCCATTCGGAAAGTCCAATTTTGGGCAACTTTTTCGAGCATTTCGGCCGGAATAGCCCGAATTTCTTCGGAAATGTTGTCTTCCAAAGCTGGAATAGTTGCTGGCTTATTTCTGTAGACTTTAGACTTGACGTAGCCCCACAAAAAATAGTCTAAAGGCTTCAAATCGCATGATCTTGGTGGCCAACTTACCGGTCCATTTCTTGAGATGAATTGTTCTCCGAAGTTTTCCCTCAAAATGGCCATAGAATCGCGAGCTGTGTGGCATGTAGCGCCATCTTGTTGAAACCACATGTCAACTAAGTTCAGTTCTTCCATTTTTGGCAACAAAAAGTTTGTTAGCATCGAACGATAGCGATCGCCATTCACCGTAACGTTGCGTCCAACAGCATCTTTGAAAAAATACGGTCCAATGATTCCACCAGCGTACAAACCACACCAAACAGTGCATTTTTCGGGATGCATGGGCAGTTCTTGAACGGCTTCTGGTTGCTCTTCACTCCAAATGCGGCAATTTTGTTTATTTACGTAGCCATTCAACCAGAAATGAGCCTCATCGCTGAACAAAATTTGTCGATAAAAAATTTCGAACCGAACACTGATTTTGGTAATAAAATTCAATGATTTGCAAGCGTTGCTCGTTAGTAAGTCTATTCATGATGAAATGTCAAAGCATACTGAGCATCTTTCTCTTTGACACCATGTCTGAAATCCCACGTGATCTGTCAAATACTAATGCATGAAAATCCTAACCTCAAAAAAATCACTCTTTATATACATTGTCAAATTCTAAAAAATGTTTTTATTTAATTTTTTATAAACAAAAAAATACATCTTTGAATTTTGTAAAATACATTTTAATGTAATGGAAGCGATTCCTAAATTTTAGTTCCTGCAGTCGAAATATGGCTTCAAATAAATTGTGGAAGTTCCCGAATAAAATTAATCTTTGGTTCGTTTAATGCGCAGCCCTGAAATATTTCGCCATTGTCATTTATTATTTTCGAAATCTCACACAACTTGACCTATTCATGTGGTCTGGCTTGACTATCTAATAAACACATATTAAATTTGCATATAGTAATATAAAATATCATTTTAAATATGTAATAAAAAGAGCTAACATACTCGTACATACGTACACGAACACATAAAGTTTATCTCTTTTTTATATACGTACGCACGCAGCTAAAAAGAAGGAAAAATCACAAGAGACACAAATAAATGTATAAAAAATTACATTTAAAAGGATTCCATTTGCTTTTGCTTCTCTCCTCCACCCATTTAAGTGTGTATTTATCAATTCAACATTTAAACTTTAACAAAAAAAGACGAGCAAATGGCTGTTGTATTCAGTTGTTGTGTAATACGACACCACTCGAAAGTGAAAGGGATACCAAAGAAAAGGACTTTCTGCCACGACCTTGAGACATTAGAGACATTGCGCAAGGAGTGGCAAGGATATGTTCTTTGTTCTATGTTTCCGTTATCGACCATCAGCAAAAAGTATTATTATGTGTGTGTGTGTGTGTGTGTCGTATTGTATATGCTTTTTTGGTGGAAAAAAGACCACTTAAACAATTTAGTAACTCAGCATTTTTTTTGCGAGATCTATTTTATTTTCCATCCACATGCTTGGGAATATTTTTATGGTTGCGGCCATAAATTCAGATACTGAGCAGAATAAATAGTGGATTTAATGATATTTTAAGTCAAACTATGACTACGACTAGATATGGCGCGTTAAAGGGTTAATAGTGCCGCATATATCACATATGATGTCATTACATGCCGATATCTTTTGTTTTTTTAGTACCAGCAGTAAAATATCATAAACTTGGTCGTCTTTTAAACCCTCCCCCATAGTAATGTGAACGATAAGTCTTCTTTAGCGAAGAGGCGCATTATTGGATGAATTATCCTATATAAGGCGACAAAAACTCGCACAAGCTTCACCTTGTTGCAGTACTATTCGGTATGGATTTTAATTTGTAAGTAGATGTTTGTTTTAATTCAAATTATTTTATTTAAATTCAAATTATTAATTTTTTCAAAATCAATTTAATCTATATTAATAAATGCTGTTATATTTGTATTTTATAAACAGTCTTAAGTCTAACTGCCATACCCAAAAAAACATTTATCAAAGGCTTAAAGTGTACTTTTCGTCTCATAAGCCTGTGATAAATGTTTTTGGATATGGCAGTAAGTTATTAAAATATAAAATAAGTAGATATGAAAAATTTGTTTTTTCCAACTTCTTTTATGCAGTTATTTAACTACTTACCGTCAACATATTTGCTCATTAAAATTTTTTCTATACCCTCCACCACCAGGAGGTGACAATACTAACATTGTCATTCCGTTTGTAACACCTTGAAATATCGACCTTAAACCCCAGAAAAAAATATATTCTTGATCTTGATAAAATTCTACGACAATCTAAGCATGTCCGTCCCTCTGTCCATTCGTCAGTCTGTTGAAAGCATGCTAGCATATAAACGAAAGGAGCTAGGAGGTCCAAATTTTCCATAAATGCTTCCTATAGTCGTAGGTCGGTTGGGATTACAACTGGGCGAAATCGGTCCAAAGGAAAAAATCTTTCCCTCACAAGGACTGAAAACACTCCTAATAATCCCCAATTTATTTTTTATTTATTTATTTATTATGAATTACAATACAAAGTAAATTTATATTCTAATTTTGGGTCCAGGGATTGAGCCGGAGTGACTAAGACCATTGTAGCTAGTTGTTGCAGCGACAGACCAGAGCCTCTGGTGGGAATCGAACCCACAACCCCCACGCTGATAGCCGAGCACGCTACCAACTCGACTACCGGGGCGCTCAATAATCCCTAATATTTAGAACATTTAATCATGTTTTTTTCAATATGTCTGCTAATATTTGTTTGATATTTGGTATGTTCATTCCCCTTATAGCAAAAACGTGCACAATAAAGTGATTTCTGCTTGTAGGGATAAAAATAGTACCTATCAAACGATACAGCTAGAAACACGAAATTCGGAGTGTACATTCCTCTAATTGAGTAGATACATAATAGGGTAATTCCAACAGAAAAGGACCTAAAATGGATTTCGACCATCATCGATTTTATACCATTTACCGTAGCTCAAAGTAGCGCGTGGTTTACGTTCTACAGTGGTCCAAAGTTGGTTGTCTGGGTGGTTTATTTGAAGAGATGGCTTCCTTATCGATATCATAACTGTCGATCGCCTCATCAGATTTTAACGATATTGAAATCATCTTAAATATTTACACCTCCTTTTTCCGAATCAGTATGAAAATATGTATGTCCTTGTGGTTCAAGGATTCCATAAATTAAAAATAATTTTAATCCTTGAATATCCTGAAAAACATACCTTTAATTTATTTTATTATTTTTTATTTTGATTGTATTTTAGCTTATGTTATTCTCTACAATATATCAAAAATTTAGAGTAGGGTGGCCATAGGTCAAGAAATTACGGCTGTTTTTCGTTTTCGTTATTTCAGAAACCTCAAAAATTTTGGCTTCGAAATAAAAGTTGTCGATGTTCACGACTAAAATGAAAGATTCCTTTGTTTCACGGGTTCTCCCAAAATATTTCTCTTTTATCATTGTCCGTAAGCTAGACGCGCTCAAAAAATCTATGAAACAGAGTTTTCTTGAAAAGAATTCACGATGAGAATGGTAGTGGTATTGATTTTATAAGATCTGCTAAATTTCCACGTTTTTAGTTCGACTTGTGTTTTCAGGGGCTCGTTGGAGAGGTATCGATCAATTGATCGTCAATTGCAATTTTAAGAACTTCTTAACCCATCGAGTCATTTGCATCGTAAACACATTCTACTCTTATGCAAATCTAATTTAAAAAATCTGAAATTTTGGTCTTTCAATGGATAGACGAAAGGAAGAATATCTGTTAAAAATGCATCAAATTTCGTACTTCTATCTATATATTGTCAATCCTAAACTAATATCTGTATTAAACATGAAACATGAAAGTGTTTTTTACAGATATTCTTCTCTTGCATTTGATGCCCATTCTGTGGCACGCAAACGTACGAAACTAAATTATTAAAACATCTATATCCTTTAGAAAATAAAAGTCCTCCAAAAAGAACAAACGACCACGAAATAAAAAAATATGAGTGTGGAATTTTACTATTAGTGACATATAGTTTCAGTTCTTATAGCCTCGTTTTAGGAGGGAAATCGTGTCGCACGGAGTTATTATAACAGTTTTCCTCTCAAATCGAACTAAAAAGTGGAAGTTTAGCGGATTTTATACAAAATGCATAAAAAATACAATAAAATCGTAAAAATTTGTTCCTTATACCTGGACACATTCCAAGTTTTTTACATGGTTTGATAAGGCCTGTTTTATAGATAAAAGCGAGAACCTGTGAAACAAAGGAATCTAATGAAAAATATTGAGGTTTCTGAAATAACGAAATGCTTTGAAAACAGCCGTAATTTCTTGAACTATGGCCACCCCACTCTGAATTTTTATACCCTCCACCTCCAGGATGGGGGTATATTCACTTTGTCATTCCGTTTGTAACACCTTGAAATATTCATCGGAGACCCCATAAAGTATATATATTCTGGGTCGTGGTAAAATTCTAAGACGATATAGCCATGTCCGTCTGTCCGTCTGTCCGTCTGTCTGTTGAAAGCACGATAGCGGCCGAACGAAATGAGCTAGAAGGTTCAAAATTTTCCTAAATGTGTCTTTTGGTTGTAGATCGGTTGGGATTGAAAGTGGACGAAATCGGCCAAGAGGGAAAAATTTTTCCCTCACAAGGACTGAAAATACCCCTAATATTTTGTGTATTTCAGCATGTTTTTGAACATATTAGCTTGTATTTACTTGATATTCGCAATGCGCATTCCCTTTATAGCATAAAAGGCCACCATAGAGAGATTTTTATTTGTAGGGGACGAAATGGGACAAAAAGGGATAAAAATGGTACCTTCCAAACGACAACAGATAGAAACACGAAATTTGGCGTGTACATTCCCCTAATAGAGTAGATAATCAATATAAAAGTATTTTTTCTAAATTCGTACTTTAAAAGGGTTAAATGGGGCAAAAGGGATAAAAATAGTACCAACCTAACGGCTGCACCTAGAATAGTGAAATTCGATATATACATTCCTCTGATTGCGTAGACACGTAAAATAAAATTACTTTCCAAAATTCGTACTTTTTGGGGTTCAATTGGTAAAAGGGGATAAAAATAGTACCTACCAAATGACAGCAGCTAGAATCATGAAATTCGGAGTATACATTCCTCTGACTGCGTAGACCGAAAAATAAAACGTTTTTTCCAAATTCGTACTTTCAAGGGATACAATGGCTACAGGGGATAAAAATAGTACCAACTAAACGAATACAGCTATGATGAAAATTTTGAAATTCAGTGTGTACATCCCTCTAATTGTGTAGATACGTAAAATAAAGAGGTTTTAGATAGTCGTACTCTTGAGGGGGCAAAATTGGAAAAAGGGGATAAAAATGGTACCAACAAAATGACCGCTAATAGTATCATGGAATTCGGTGTGTACATTCATCTGACTGCATAGCCACGTAAAATATTTTTTTCCCAAATTCGTTTGTTGCTTTTACGACAAAAAATGGTAGAATCATGAAGTTGTCTTATACTGCGTACGTGAGAGATAAGGTATTTTCAAAATTTATACTTTTGAAATTAAAATAGGATGGAAATACAACCAACCAAACGACTGTAGCTGAAAATACACTCTCTATCCCCCAATATTTAGGGTATTTATGATTGCTCCCTTATATTTAATTTGTGAATTGAAGTATTATATCCATTATATATAGTATACAAATATTGGTAGCTTATTAATTAAATTTCTTATTTCCATACAGTTAAAATTTGTTGCGGACATTCCTCTTGTAGCTTGGAAGCACTCCAAAGAAAATAAAAGTTTTAGCGGGCGAAATGGGACAAAAAGGGATAAAATATGGTACCAATGATACGACAACAGCTAGAATCATGAAATTCGGTGTGTACATCCCTCTAACTGCATAGACACGTAAAATAGAGGAATTTTTCGAAATTTGTACTTTTAAGGGATATAATTAAAAAGAGGGATAAAAATGGGACCTACCAAACCGCTGAAGTTGAAATCATGAAATTCGGTGTATACATTCTGACTATAAATACTTGAAAAAGGGTTTTTCGAAACTTGTACATTTGGGCGGAGAATGGGGTGAATGGGGATATCTTTAAAATTTATACTTTTCTTATCACTTTGTCTGTACCTGAAAATGCTTCTTTCTAATGGCGACTGACAATCGCCTAATATTTAGTCATGTTCACTTTCACAATTTCATCATTTTATTTATATATAGTAGTCGATTTTAAACAGTGCACATAAGTATACATTATAGTTTGAAATAGTATATTTGTTTACTATTACTGTTTTATATTGTGCATAAAAATATAACAATTTTCGTAATATGGTACCGTGCTTCTATGTAAAGTCGACATCCTTTAATCTGCTGGTAATACTGTGGAATGCACTCCGTGGTGGAGGGTATATAAGATTCGGCCCGGCCGAACTTAACGCCTTCTTACTTGTTTATATTTTGTAGAGAATAACATACGCTAAAATGCAAAACAAAATAAAGAAAATTAAAGATATGTTTTTCAGGATATTCAAGGATTAAAATAATTTTTAATTTTTAGAATACTTGAACCACAAGGACATTCATATTTTCATACTGATTCGGAAAAATGAAGTGTAAATCTTTCAGATGATATCAATATCGTTTAAATCTGATGACGCAATCGAAAGTTATAATATCGATAAGGAAGCCATCTCTTCAAAAAAACCACCGAGATAATAAACTTTGGACCACTGTAGAACGTAAACCACGCGCTACTTTGAGCTACGGTAAACGGTATATTACCCGCAACCACTAGTAGAATGTATGTGCCAAATTTCATCAAAATCGGAGAGGATGAAAATCCAAACCTATGGTTTTTGGGTCGTTTTCTGTTGGAATTACCCAATATAAAAGTATTTATATAAAAATAAATTCGTACTTTAAAATGGGACTAGTGGGATAAAAATAGTACCAACCGAACGGTTGCACCTAGAATAAAGAAATTCGGTGTATACATTCCTCTGGTTGCGTAAACACGTAAAATAAACAGATTTTTTGAAATTCGTACTTTTTGGGGTTAAAATGGAAAAAGGGGATAAAAATAGTACCAACCAAATGACCACAGCTAGAGTCATGAAATTCGGAGTATACATTCCTCTGACTGCGTAGACACGGAAAATAAACGGATTTTTCGAAATTTGTACTTTCAATGGATACAATGGCACAGAGGGCTAAAAATAGTACCAACTAAACGACTACAGCTAGAATGATGAAATTCTAAATAAAAAGGATTTTTTCGAAATTTGTACTTTTAGGCGGAAATTGGGCGAATGGGGATACAAATGGTACCAACCAAACGGTTCCAGTTATAATAATGAAATTTCAGCGGTTATGGTACCTTTAAAAGTTCGCAATTTGAAAAATCCTTCTATTTTACGTATCTACGCACTTAGAGGGATGTTCATTCCAAATGATTCATGTTTCTAGATATTGTCGTATCATTGGTACCATTTCTATCCCTTTTTTCCCATTTCGCCCGCTAAATCATGTATTTACGTTTTGCTGCTTTTACGCTACAAGAGGAAAGTACGCAAAAAATGTCAAGGCATATAAAGCAGAAATTTTAAAAATGCTTAAATAGTCTAAATATTATGGGGAATTTTCGGTCCTTGTTAGGGAAAAAATTTCCCTCTGGTCCGATTAGCGTGCTTTCAACAGACAGACAGACGGACATGGCTAGATCGCCTTAGAATTTTACCACGACCCAGAATATATATAATTTATGGAGTCTTCTATGTATATTTTAAGGTGTTACAAACGAAATGACAAAGTGAGTATACCCCATCCGTAGGTAGAGGGTATAACAACAAATTCCATTACCTAGTGGTCGGAACATGCCATTTATTATTTTCCAGAAATATGTTCGATACAATTTTGGGCAAATTTTTTTGTGAATCCCTAAAGCCATCAAAAAACTCAAACCATTTATGAGATATATTACGTTACTCAAATAGAAGACATACATTTTATATTTCTTTCAAAGACTATGGCAACATTGCGACCTTTGTCAAATGAAAAAAATCTGAGTATTAAAAGACAACCAATCACTGATAGCTGTATCGTTCACATGTATCGAAATGAATATGAAAAATATTTCCTGGGAATTTTGGGAGGCCCCCAAAATCAAATAACGAATAAATAAAGTGGAAACCTAACTCTATTTATACCAAAAATTTTCGGCAATAAAACTTCATAAATAAATACAATTGTCAACGTTGCATGATATTATGCATTAAAGTGGTCAGATCGAAGACAAGATGATGTTTGCTCGTCCACACAGAGCTACACATTGGAGGAGAATGATTAATGATATAATTTTTCATTCATCGTAAAATAAACGCATGTTATTTTTCGAGTGCATAGGCAATATTCAACTGTCTATACCCATCACATCCCCTCATGGCTGGAGAATAAAAATATGTTCGAACACAGTTCATTAGAATTTTCCCACATACATGCGCTCGCTGTCTTTCCATTTATCAATAATAAATATTGCCAAAATAAACAACATGTTTATATTGAAAACATAAACAACTTGTTTATTTGACAAATATTTGCAGGAAAAAATATTTTTTTTATAAATAAATACAGTATTTTGAAAGGTATTGCAATTCAACGGTGATAGACAATTAAGCAGAGAGGGTCCTTAAACCAATAAATTTGGAAGACAGGTTAAGCCGTCTTGGCAATGCGACATCTGTCTGCTGAGTGTCATCTTAACAAAAATCTTGAGATATGCTAATCTCACTCACTAACGAGGAATAAGAAGATGATGTGGCTGTGAAAAAACAACGTGGATTTACATGGCACTCCACGTCGTGGCTAAATATTTGAATAATAAGCAGCAAATGGCCATTCAAGAATACGCTAAATAATAGAATGCAACTTAAGAAGATGAATGTACTATAAAAGGCAAACAATAGTGAGAGTAGAAAATGGTAATATATATATAACATTTTAAATTTTAACTACCGATTACTGTGACCATAAAGTGTAGAATAACATTATGAAGCAAAATTGTTCCAGAGATTGTTTGGTTTCATGAAAGGAGACAGCTCGCAGGTTTTATAAAATACTTTTCACTCTTCATTTAAAAGGCACCGTCACTTATAACTACAAATGCTCGCTTCTCTTGTTCGATTGTTCCAGAGCTACTGCTCTGACTTTTATACACAAATTTAGATAGAAATAATCGAGTAGCTTACAATATTGAACAAGTAAAGTAAATATCAACATGCGGTTGTATGAATGAAAATATCAACAAGTGGTTTGCAATTATAGATTCATACACGTGTGTCCAATAAAATAGTAACAGAACTAATAATTTGTTTCAATTAATTTTTATTTTCAGATTTATGTCTGACATATGCAAAATGGGACGTTATACACTCGAAGCTTACTTTTATCTCGGTGGCTATTTCAATAAGCAAAATTGTCGCATATGGGATTCAGAGAACCCACACGTGACTATTGAGAAGCTAATGCATCCACAACGAGTCACTGTCCGGTGCAGATATTGGTCTGGCGGCATCCTTAGACCGATATTTTACACACTGTTTTTGAAAATCGAATTATCAGCCGAAATTGTGATGTCAATTGGCCGCTTCGAAGCTGTGATTTGAGCCCTTTGTATTATTTTCTGTGGGGAACCATTAAGGATAAATGTTATGCAACCCATCAGAGACAATTGAAGTGTTGAAACATGAACTCGAAGTTGCATTGAAGTGATTCGAGACGAAACAATAGAAAATGTACTGAAAAATTCGGTTGATCGGATGGCTGGCTCGGCAGTACTAGTTGTGGTAGTCATATGGATGATATTGTGTTCGATTATCAAATGACAAAATTCAGCTTTTGCAATAAAACCAGAAATTTGAAAAAATAATCAATACTTTTTTTATAGCTAAGTGCTTTTTATACCCTCCACCTCCAGGATGGGGGTATACAAACTTTGTCATTCCGTTTGTAACGCCTCGAAATATCGACCTGAGACCCTATAAAGTATATATATATTCTTGATCGTCGTAAAATTCTAAGACGATCTAGCCATGTCCGTCCGTCCGTTGAAAGCACGCTAGCATCTAATCGAAAGGAGCTAGAACGTTCAAATTTTCCATAAATGCGTCTTATAGTCGTAGATCGGTTGGGATAGAAACGGGGCTAAATCGGCCCAAAGGGAAAATATTTTCCCTCACAAGGACTAAAAATACCCATAATAATCTATAATGTTTTAGTGTATTTAAGCATGTTTCTTGAATATGTCTGTTTATATTTGCTTGATGTTTGGTATAGCAAAAACGTGCACCAAAAAGTGATACTTATTTGTAGGGGGTAAAATGGGGCAAAAAAAGAATAAAAATGGTACATATTAAACGACAGCAGCTACAAACACGAAATTCGGTGTGTACATTCATCTAATTGAGTAGATACATAATATAAAATTATTTTTTCCAAATTCGTACTTTTAATGAATAAATTGGGAATAGACGGACAAAAATGGTACCAACCAAACGGCTGTACCTAGAATAATGAAATTCGGTGTATACATTCCTCTGATTGCATAGACAAGTAAAATACACGGAGTTTTCAAAATTCGTACTTTTTGGGGTTAGAAGGAAAAAGGGGATAAAAATAGTACTAATCAAATGACCGCAGCTAGAGTCATGAAATTCGGAGTATACATTCCTCTGACTGTGTAGACACGGAAAATAAACTGATTTTTCGAAATTCGTACATTTTGGGGACAAAATAGAAAAGGGGATAAAAATAGTACCAACCAAATGACCGCAGCTAGAGTCATGAAATTCGGAGTATACATTCCTTTGACTACGTAGACATGAAAAATAAAAGATTTTTTCCAAATTCGTACTTTCAAGGGATACAATGGGTACGGACGGATAAAAATGGTAGCAATCAAACAGCTACACCTATAACAATGAAATTCGGTGTGTACATTCTTCTGATTGCGTAGACACTTAAGATAAACAAATTTTTCGAAATTCGTACTTTTTGGGGTTAAAATGAAAAAAAAAAGATAAAAATAGTACCAATCAAATGACCCAGCTGGAGTCATGAAATTCGGAGTATACATTCCTCTGACTGCGTAGACACGGAAAATAAATGAATTTTTCGAAATTTGTATTTTCAAGGGATACAATGGTACAGAGGGATAAAAATAGTACCAACTAAACGACTACAGCTACAGCTAGAATGATGAAATTCTAATTGCGTAGAAACGGCAAGGGGGTAAAAATGGTACCAACCAAATCGGCGCAGCTGGAATCATGGAATTCGGTGTATACATTCCTCTAACTACGCAAAATAAAATTTTTTTTTCCAAATTCGTACTTTTTCTTTTACGGCAAAAATTGGTTGAATCATGAAGTTAGGTTATTTTGAACTATGTACTTCAAAATTTGTGCTTTTGTAATTAAAACAGAATGGAAATACAACCAACTGTTACTTCCACTATCTACCGATATTTATGGTATTTAAGATCTTTTGAAAATATAAATATAAGAATATTTATTTTTTGAATTGACTGACGATGTATATAGTGTAACGTTTTTACTTGATATATTTGACTCTTTTCACTTTTTGCAAAACGTCCTATATATAGAAGACCTATGGCGAAAATTTGTCAGATCGGTTCATATTTATATTCCCCCGTTTTGACTTTTTCTGCTTTAGAAATCTGTTAATCTTTTTCAAATTTGTCAAATTTTTTTATTTCGGTTCAGATTTATATATAGCTCTCATACGAATTTCGCTGCCGATTTGATTTTTTTTTTGCTCTAGAAACCAAAAATTCTAACCGAATTTCTTCAAATTTGATAGAACATTTTATATATAAACTAGAAACATCTGCTGTACAGGAACTTGGGTGGAGTGATTCATTGAGGCGACAATTTGATTTGCGATATGAAATCGGATAACTGATTACAAAGTTGAAACTTTTAACAAATCAGCAAAAAACAACTGAAACTACAATATTATATTGAGAAAAAGGACGACAAATAGCTTCGTTACGCGCTTGAAGTGAAACGCCGCACAGTGGTTCAGAATCCATCGGCCAAAATTCAATAACTTTTGTTCTAGTAGACATTTTTGAGTTCTGTAAAAAACCAAATTAGACAAAGACCCAAGGATTATTTTGAGATATTAACATTAAAAATCGGGAAATGGGATATATTTTAGAAATCGGCTCAAATTTGACTACTGTTCGTATTCAAAGAAAATTAATATCATATCTTTACGTATTTGTTCATAATGCGAAGATAACAATTATTTTTTTGTATTACAGAAAAAACCTTATTTCTATTTTGACTTTGCCGAACCGTTTCTCACACATTTTAAGAGATTTTGCATTCAAATATGTTTTATTAGAAATTGTGGTTTCTTAGCTTTATTATGACGCCAAAACTATGTTTGTGCCAAATATAGTTTGGTTGTAATGAATCTATATATACAACAATAGGTGTTATTTTGGTATTCAAAGAAAATGTAATTTTTTAATATAAATGATCGGATGTGTATTTCAGAATAAAGTGGAAGGTATGCCGTTAATAATGAAAAACAACGTCAGCCAAACGGCCACCACGACCACGCTTACAGGACCATATCCTTTTCATGAAATTTTCCATAACCAAATCGCAAAGTGGCTGACTTATGTCCTCGATAGTCTCACGAATTCTATCTTTGAAGTCTGGAATCGACGCTGGGCTGTTGGCGTAGACCTTATCTTTCACGTGGCCCCAAAGGAAGAAGTCGCAATGTGTTAAATCACAAGATCTCGGTGGTCAATTGTGATAACCTCTTCGAGAGATAACACGGTCCGGAAACTTTTCCCGTAAAAGAGCAATGGTTTCGTTGCTTGTGTGGCACGTAGCGCCTTCTTGTTGAAAGTAAACGTTGTCCAGATCAATACCATCCAACTCCGACCATAAAAAATCATTAATTATCTCTCGATAGCGCAATCCATTCACTGTAACTGTTGATCCAACCCCATTTTCCAAAAAGTAAGGTCCAATGACCCCGCCGGACCATAAACCGTACCAAACAGTCACACGATGAGGATGGGGAGGCTTCTCAACAATAACTCTTGGGTTTTCCGAGCACCAGATGCGACAATTTTGCTTGTTGACGTAGCCACCGAGGTGAAAATGGGCCTCATCAGTCAAGATGATTTTTCGATGGAATTCATTCATGAATTTTAATAATTTCAATGCGATGTTGAAGCGTATATCGATCCATTTTTAGAAATGGAGTAGTTTCTACTTGTCAAATGTCAAAGAATAAAAGCTTCAAACGTGACAGCTACCGAAATACCGGGTGATTCACAATAACACCTCTTGTCGGAAAACTCTGTATATATTTGAATCTGTATTTGTTAGTTTGTTCTTTATAATTTTTATGTGTTTTTTTTTGAAAAACTTTCCTATAGCTTTTAAAAAATCACCCTTTAGCAACATAAACTACTGGACCGATCTTCTTGAAATTTAAGCAGTATGTTCATGCTGAAACGGTGGTGAAAATAGGCTATATATTTTTTTGATATTTTTTAGTTTTTTCGTTAGTATTTTTTTGGTCCTTAATCAATATTTGATTTGATCTGCATTTCCAATTTGCATTCTATTAAATATAGATGCAAAATGGTCTTTAGCCAGGACAATATCCCAGTTCAAATCAAATATTGATTACAGACCAAAAAAAATACAAACGAAAAAACTAAAACAAATGAGCATTGGCACGGCAGAAGTATTGCTTGGTAACTATTCCTGCATATACACATACTTACACATGCAACTCAATGAGATGCTTGTAAGATGGCATGTGTACTTTATTACTTGGTGCGATTTTTTTAAACGCAAATTCGGCAAGTGAGTTGTGCTTCTCGTTCGTTTGTGAGAATCATCTACTTATAGAGGCCGAATTTGATGTTAAAAAGTCGCTGCGAAGCCACTTGAAAAGACTTTTGATATGATCGAAATCATGATCGTGGTAGTCTGCAGCCAAGTAATAAATGTCACCATGCCATTTGTAAATAAATTTCCATTCTATTAAATATAGAAGCAAAATGGTCTTGAGCCAGGACAATATCCCAGTTCAAATGAAAAACTGAAAAACTTTTGTTATGTTGAATATCAAGTTTTCTTTTGTAACCTAGGTAGAAGATTCAACACAGATTTTCAACAGAAATGTATTTACTAAATTAAATCATTAAATCATTTTTACATTTCCTATTAATTCCCCATGATGCCCCCTTTTCTGTTTAATTTACAGTATGCACTTATAAAATGCTCAAAAAAAGAAAATATAAAATTATGGAGAAATTTCTCCTCGACATATGTACGTTGTCGTCCATTCGTTGCCTATATCCTCTGAGCTCTTTAATTAATTCTAATGCACTTCCGCAGATTTACAAACAAGTATGTACGTAATTGAAGTTCTATTTAAAAAATTAAAACAAACACAAAACGTTACAATGCAAATGTTCAACAACAAACAACATTGTTAGCAAATTGTGTGGTTTATTTTAGTATTTTAATTTCGCAAAAGTTGTCTGCTGTTGTGTCTGAAAGGGGAAAGTTTTGACAAATTGGGTTTGGCGCACCATACTAACTTTTGATTGTGATCCCAACAAAGAGATTGATACCATGGTTGCGACACTACACCACACCACTCTCACCCTCACCCTCTCCATAACCGTAACCACCAACAGCACAATCACAATCAAAAGGAACAAATAGAACAGAGAATGAATTTTGTTAATTCTTAACTTTTCGAAACATTTGTGTATGTTGCTCTCTGTATAGAATTGGATATTTGAATAGCAAACAAACCATAGCAAATTTTTTAATGAGAAAAATTATATATGGAACTGCAGTGGGGATATTAACTATTAAGCTAATCAGTTGATAATTGAAGATAGTTTCACATTTGACATTATGGCATTCTGTAAATAAATTTTAAATGGCCTAAACCGTAGCATTTGTCAAAAAATGGCGACAAAAGGTGCTATGTATTAGATCATTTTTTAAATGTTTGAACATATTTTAGAGTATTATTTGTGATATTGATTTAATCATTTACTGGTAATCTAATATAACGTGTTGTAGAGGCATTTGATCAATAATTTAAAAAGTGTGAGTTTTGAGCTTTAAGATCGTAAATATGGGCGATATATCAAAGCTTTGGCCAATATACATCTGCAGATATTTCTAGATATGAGGTGTAGTCCATCCTTGGCCGATAAAAATAGATTCTACCAAAGTTCAGGCCCGTGCGCAGGATTTTCCCCTGGGGGGGGGGGGGGGGTTTTCATCTACACTCATAAAAAAGTTAACTATAATGAGTTAAAATTAACTAAAATTTAGGAAACCAAGTACATTTTTACTAAATATAAGTAGAATTTTGCTGAAATTTTCCTAAATCTAAGTAAATTTTTCCTAAAACCAAGTAATTTTTTACTAAATTTAAGCAAAATTTTCCTAAAATTAAGTAAATTTTTTAATAAATTTTATATTTTATACAAGGAAAAAGGTTCAATTTAACTAAAAAATCAATCAAATAGTTTTGCTTCAGAGTATACAAAACTGATACAACATGAAATATTTCTCAAAAGTTTCATGATACCTCTGCCATAAGGAGTTGAGCTATTCCTCCATAATTGTTGCGAAGGCAAGATAGGCGCCTTCGCAGTGGTTGTTTAGAATCTATATATAAAGGGTGATTTTTTAAGAGCTTGAAAACTTTTTTTTTAAAAAAACGCATAAAATTTGCAAAATCTCATCGGTTCTTTATTTGAAACGTTAGATTGGTCCATGACATTTACTTTTTGAAGATAATTTCATTTAAATGTTGACCGCGGCTGCGTCTTAGGTGGTCCATCCGCTTAGTCCAATTTTGGCATTTCCACGTTTTTGAGTAACAGAGACCCAATTGGTGCGAACGGCGACGAATCGAAAATTGGTGGTCATCATTAACACTGGCCGATACAGCTGCGATATTTTCTTCAGTTCGCACTCTACGTAAGCGTGTTGGTGGTTTAATGTCCAACAATGTAAATTTGGTGCGAAATTTAGTCACAATAGCCCGAATAGCCGCTTCAGTGGGTCGATTAAACTGACCATAAAATGGAAGCGCGCAATGAACTTTCTTAACAGAGCACGCATTTTGATAATAAAATTCAATAATTTGCAAGCGTTGTTCGTTTGTAAGACGATTCATGATGAAATGTCAAAGCATACTGAGCATCTTTCTCTTTGACACCATGTCTGAAATCCTACGTGATCTGTCAAATACTAATGCATGAAAATCCTAACCTCAAAAAAATCACTCTTTATAAAAGAGTTGCGTTACTGACTGACTGACTGACTTATCATTGACCAGCCCCCAGACCAAACGGCTGAAGCTAGGGTCATGAAATTTTCAGGGTAGTTCCCAAATATGACGTAGACGTCGACTAAGAAAGGGTTTTACGAAATTCGTACTTTTAGGGGATAAAATGGCCCAAAAAGGGATAAACATCGAACCTTCGTCCTGACTAAGCGGCAGTAGCTATAAACATGAAATTCGGTGAGTTCCTTGCAATGACCATGCAGACGAGCTACAAATAGGGATTTTTCGAAATTTGTACTTTTAAGGGACGAGCGGGACAAAAAGTGATAAAAATGGTACCAACTAAAGTATTACGTGAAATTTGGTATGTAAATTCCTCTGACCATACAGAAACGAAGTAAAATTGGATTTTTCGAAAATTGTACTTTAAAGGGACGAGCGGGACAAAAAGGGATAAAAATGGTACCAACTAAGGTATTACAGCTAGAAACGTGAAATTTGGTATGTAAATTCCTCTGACCATATAGAAACGAAGTAAAATTGGATTTTTCGAAAATTGTACTTTAAAGGGACGAGCGGGACAAAAAGGGATAAAAATGGTACCAACTAAAGTATTACAGCTAGAAACGTGAAATTTGGTATGTAAATTCCTCTGACCATATAGAAACGAAGTAAAATTGGATTTTTCGAAAATTGTACTTCTAAGGGACGAGCGGGACAAAAAGGGATAAAAATGGTACCAACTAAAGTATTACAGCTAGAAACGTGAAATTTGGTATGTAAATTCCTCTGACCATATAGAAACGAAGTAAAATTGGATTTTTCGAAAATTGTACTTCTAAGGGACGAGAGGGACAAAAAGGGATAAAAATGGTACCAACTAAAGTATTACAGCTAGAAACGTGAAATTTGGTATGTAAATTCCTCTGACCATATAGAAACGAAGTAAAATTGGATTTTTCGAAATTTGTACTTTTAAGGGACGAGCGGGATAAAAATAGTACCAACTAAATTATTACAGCTAGAAACGTGAAATTTGGTATGTAAATTCCTCTGACCGTATAGAAACGAAGTAAAATTGGATTTTTCCAAATATGTACTTTTAAGGGACGAGCGGGACAAAAAGGGATAAAAATGGTACCAACTAAAGTATTACAGCTAGAAACGTGAAATTAGGTATGTAAATTCCTCTGACCGTATAGAAACGAAGTAAAATTGGATTTTTTCGAAATTTGTACTTTTAAGGGACGAGCGGGACAAAAAGGGATAAAAATGGCACCAACTAAAGTATTACAGCTAGAAACGTGAAATTTGGTATGTAAATTCCTCTGACCGTATAGAAACGAAGTAAAATTGGATTTTTCCAAATATGTACTTTAAAGGGACGAGCGGGACAAAAAGGGATAAAAATGGTACCAACTAAAGTATTACAGCTAGAATCGTGAAATTTGGTATGTAAATTCCTCTGACCATATAGAAACGAAGTAAAACTGGATTTTTCGAAATTTGTACTTTTAGGGGACGAGCGGGACAAAAAGGGATAAAAATGGCACCAACTAAAGTATTACAGCTAGAAACGTGAAATTTGGTATGTAAATTCCTCTGACCATATAGAAACGAAGTAAAATTGGATTTTTCGAAATTTGTACTTTTAAGGGACGAATGGGATAAAAATAGTACCAACTATAGTATTACAGCTAGAAACGTGAAATTTGGTATGTAAATTCCTCTGACCGTATAGAAACGAAGTAAAATTGGATTTTTTCGAAATTTGTACTTTTAAGGGACGAGCGGGACAAAAAGGGATAAGAATGGTACCAACTAAAGTATTACAGCTAGAAACGTGAAATTTGGTATGTAAATTCCTCTGACCATATAGAAACGAAGTAAAATTGGATTTTTCCAAATATGTACTTTTAGGGGACGAGCGGGACAAAAAGGGATAAAATTGGCACCAACTAAAGTATTACAGCTAGAAACGTGAAATTTGGTATGTAAATTCCTCTGACCATATAGAAACGAAGTAAAATTGGATTTTTCGAAATTTGTACTTTTAAGGGACGAATGGGATAAAAATAGTACCAACTAAAGTATTACAGCTAGAAACGTGAAATTTGGTATGTAAATTCCTCTGACCGTATAGAAACGAAGTAAAATTGATTTTTTCGAAATTTGTACTTTTAAGGGACGAGCGGGACAAAAAGGGATAAGAATGGTACCAACTAAAGTATTACAGCTAGAAACGTGAAATTTGGTATGTAAATTCCTCTGACCATATAGAAACGAAGTAAAATTGGATTTTTCCAAATATGTACTTTTAAGGGACGAGCGGGACAAAAAGGGATAAAAATGGTACCAACTAAAGAATTACAGCTAAAAACGTGAAATTTGGTATGTAAATTCCTCTGACCGTATAGAAACGAAGTAAAATTGGATTTTTCCAAATATGTACTTTTAAGGGACGAGCGGGACAAAAAGGGATAAAAATGGTACCAACTAAAGTATTACAGCTAGAATCGTGAAATTTGGTATGTAAATTCCTCTGACCATATAGAAACGAAGTAAAACTGGATTTTTCGAAATTTGTACTTTTAGGGGACGAGCGGGACAAAAAGGGATAAAAATGGCACCAACTAAAGTATTACAGCTAGAAACGTGAAATTTGGTATGTAAATTCCTCTGACCATATAGAAACGAAGTAAAATTGGATTTTTCGAAATTTGTACTTTTAAGGGACGAATGGGATAAAAATAGTACCAACTATAGTATTACAGCTAGAAACGTGAAATTTGGTATGTAAATTCCTCTGACCGTATAGAAACGAAGTAAAATTGGATTTTTTTCGAAATTTGTACTTTTAAGGGACGAGCGGGACAAAAAGGGATAAGAATGGTACCAACTAAAGTATTACAGCTAGAAACGTGAAATTTGGTATGTAAATTCCTCTGACCATATAGAAACGAAGTAAAATTGGATTTTTCCAAATATGTACTTTTAAGGGACGAGCGGGACAAAAAGGGATAAAAATGGTACCAACTAAAGTATTACAGCTAGAATCGTGAAATTTGGTATGTAAATTCCTCTGACCATATAGAAACGAAGTAAAACTGGATTTTTCGAAATTTGTACTTTTAGGGGACGAGCGGACAAAAAGGGATAAAATTGGCACCAACTAAAGTATTACAGCTAGAAACGTGAAATTTGGTATGTAAATTCCTCTGACCATATAGAAACGAAGTAAAATTGGATTTTTCGAAATTTGTACTTTTAAGGGACGAATGGGATAAAAATAGTACCAACTAAAGTATTACAGCTAGAAACGTGAAATTTGGTATGTAAATTCCTCTGACCATATAGAAACGAAGTAAAATTGGATTTTTCGAAATTTGTACTTTTAAGGGACGAATGGGACAAAAAGGGATAAAAATGGTACCAACTAAAGTATTACAGCTAGAAACGTGAAATTTGGTATGTAAATTCCTCTGACCATATAGAAACGAAGTAAAATTGGATTTTTCGAAATTTTACTTTTAAGGGACGAGCGGGATAAAAATAGTACCAACTAAAGTATTACAGCTAGAAACGTGAAATTTTGTATGTAAATTCCTCTGACCGTATAGAAACGAAGTAAAATTGGATTTTTCGAAATTTGTACTTTTAAGGGACGAGCGGGACAAAAAGGGATAAGAATGGTACCAACTAAAGTATTACAGCTAGAAACGTGAAATTTGGTATGTAAATTCCTCTGACCATATAGAAACGAAGAAAATTGGATTTTTCCAAATATGTACTTTTAAGGGACGAGCGGGACAAAAAGGGATAAAAATGGTACCAACTAAAGTATTACAGCTAGAATCGTGAAATTTGGTATGTAAATTCCTCTGACCATATAGACACGAAGTAAAACTGGATTTTTCGAAATTTGTACTTTTAAGGGACGAGCGGGACAAAAAGGGATAATAATGGTACCAACTAATGTATTACAGCTAGAAACGTGAAATTTGGTATGTAAATTCCTCTGACCATATAGAAACGAAGTAAAATTGGATTTTTCGAAATTTGTACTTTTAAGGGACGAGCGGGACAAAAAGGGATAAAAATGGCACCAACTAAAGTATTACAGCTAGAAACGTGAAATTTGGTATGTAAATTCCTCTGACCATATAGAAACGAAGTAAAATTGGATTTTTCGAAATTTGTACTTTTAAGGGACGAATGGGACAAAAAGGGATACAAATGGTACCAACTGAAGTATTACAGCTAGAAACGTGAAATTTGGTATGTAAATTCCTCTGGCCATATAGAAACGAAGTAAAATTGGATTTTTCGAAATATGTACTTTTAAGGGACGAGCGGGACAAAAAGGGATAAAAATGGTACCAACTAAAGAATTACAGCTAAAAACGTGAAATTTGGTATGTAAATTCCTCTGACCGTATAGAAACGAAGTAAAATTGGATTTTTCCAAATATGTACTTTTAAGGGACGAGCGGGACAAAAAGGGATAAAAATGGTACCAACTAAAGTATTACAGCTAGAATCGTGAAATTTGGTATGTAAATTCCTCTGACCATATAGAAACGAAGTAAAACTGGATTTTTCGAAATTTGTACTTTTAGGGGACGAGCGGGACAAAAAGGGATAAAAATGGCACCAACTAAAGTATTACAGCTAGAAACGTGAAATTTGGTATGTAAATTCCTCTGACCATATAGAAACGAAGTAAAATTGGATTTTTCGAAATTTGTACTTTTAAGGGACGAATGGGATAAAAATAGTACCAACTATAGTATTACAGCTAGAAACGTGAAATTTGGTATGTAAATTCCTCTGACCGTATAGAAACGAAGTAAAATTGGATTTTTTCGAAATTTGTACTTTTAAGGGACGAGCGGGACAAAAAGGGATAAGAATGGTACCAACTAAAGTATTACAGCTAGAAACGTGAAATTTGGTATGTAAATTCCTCTGACCATATAGAAACGAAGTAAAATTGGATTTTTCCAAATATGTACTTTTAAGGGACGAGCGGGACAAAAAGGGATAAAAATGGTACCAACTAAAGTATTACAGCTAGAATCGTGAAATTTGGTATGTAAATTCCTCTGACCATATAGAAACGAAGTAAAACTGGATTTTTCGAAATTTGTACTTTTAGGGGACGAGCGGGACAAAAAGGGATAAAAATGGCACCAACTAAAGTATTACAGCTAGAAACGTGAAATTTGGTATGTAAATTCCTCTGACCATATAGAAACGAAGTAAAATTGGATTTTTCGAAATTTGTACTTTTAAGGGACGAATGGGATAAAAATAGTACCAACTAAAGTATTACAGCTAGAAACGTGAAATTTGGTATGTAAATTCCTCTGACCGTATAGAAACGAAGTAAAATTGGATTTTTTCGAAATTTGTACTTTTAAGGGACGAGCGGGACAAAAAGGGATAAGAATGGTACCAACTAAAGTATTACAGCTAGAAACGTGAAATTTGGTATGTAAATTCCTCTGACCATATAGAAACGAAGTAAAATTGGATTTTTCCAAATATGTACTTTTAAGGGACGAGCGGGACAAAAAGGGATAAAAATGGTACCAACTAAAGAATTACAGCTAAAAACGTGAAATTTGGTATGTAAATTCCTCTGACCGTATAGAAACGAAGTAAAATTGGATTTTTCCAAATATGTACTTTTAAGGGACGAGCGGGACAAAAAGGGATAAAAATGGTACCAACTAAAGTATTACAGCTAGAATCGTGAAATTTGGTATGTAAATTCCTCTGACCATATAGAAACGAAGTAAAACTGGATTTTTCGAAATTTGTACTTTTAGGGGACGAGCGGGACAAAAAGGGATAAAAATGGCACCAACTAAAGTATTACAGCTAGAAACGTGAAATTTGGTATGTAAATTCCTCTGACCATATAGAAACGAAGTAAAATTGGATTTTTCGAAATTTGTACTTTTAAGGGACGAATGGGATAAAAATAGTACCAACTATAGTATTACAGCTAGAAACGTGAAATTTGGTATGTAAATTCCTCTGACCGTATAGAAACGAAGTAAAATTGGATTTTTTCGAAATTTGTACTTTTAAGGGACGAGCGGGACAAAAAGGGATAAGAATGGTACCAACTAAAGTATTACAGCTAGAAACGTGAAATTTGGTATGTAAATTCCTCTGACCATATAGAAACGAAGTAAAATTGGATTTTTCCAAATATGTACTTTTAAGGGACGAGCGGGACAAAAAGGGATAAAAATGGTACCAACTAAAGTATTACAGCTAGAATCGTGAAATTTGGTATGTAAATTCCTCTGACCATATAGAAACGAAGTAAAACTGGATTTTTCGAAATTTGTACTTTTAGGGGACGAGCGGGACAAAAAGGGATAAAAATGGCACCAACTAAAGTATTACAGCTAGAAACGTGAAATTTGGTATGTAAATTCCTCTGACCATATAGAAACGAAGTAAAATTGGATTTTTCGAAATTTGTACTTTTAAGGGACGAATGGGATAAAAATAGTACCAACTAAAGTATTACAGCTAGAAACGTGAAATTTGGTATGTAAATTCCTCTGACCGTATAGAAACGAAGTAAAATTGGATTTTTTCGAAATTTGTACTTTTAAGGGACGAGCGGGACAAAAAGGGATAAGAATGGTACCAACTAAAGTATTACAGCTAGAAACGTGAAATTTGGTATGTAAATTCCTCTGACCGTATAGAAACGAAGTAAAATTTGATTTTCTCGAAATTTGTACTTTTAAGGGACGAGCGGGACAAAAAGGGATAAAAATGGCACCAACTAAAGTATTACAGCTAGAAACGTGAAATTTGGTATGTAAATTCCTCTGACCATATAGAAACGAAGTAAAATTGGATTTTTCGAAATTTGTACTTTTAAGGGACGAATGGGATAAAAATAGTACCAACTAAAGTATTACAGCTAGAAACGTGAAATTTGGTATGTAAATTCCTCTGACCATATAGAAACGAAGTAAAATTGGATTTTTCCAAATATGTACGTTTAAGGGACGAGCGGAAAAAAAAGGTATAAAAATGGCACCAACTAAAGTATTACAGCTAGAAACGTGAAATTTGGTATGTAAATTCCTCTGACCATATAGAAACGAAGTAAAATTGGATTTTTCGAAATTTGTACTTTTAAGGGACGAATGGGACAAAAAGGGATAAAAATGGTACCAACTAAAGTATTACAGCTAGAAACGTGAAATTTGGTATGTAAATTCCTCTGACCATATAGAAACGAAGTAAAATTGGATTTTTCGAAATTTTACTTTTAAGGGACGAGCGGGATAAAAATAGTACCAACTAAAGTATTACAGCTAGAAACGTGAAATTTTGTATGTAAATTCCTCTGACCGTATAGAAACGAAGTAAAATTGGATTTTTCGAAATTTGTACTTTTAAGGGACGAGCGGGACAAAAAGGGATAAGAATGGTACCAACTAAAGTATTACAGCTAGAAACGTGAAATTTGGTATGTAAATTCCTCTGACCATATAGAAACGAAGAAAATTGGATTTTTCCAAATATGTACTTTTAAGGGACGAGCGGGACAAAAAGGGATAAAAATGGTACCAACTAAAGTATTACAGCTAGAATCGTGAAATTTGGTATGTAAATTCCTCTGACCATATAGACACGAAGTAAAACTGGATTTTTCGAAATTTGTACTTTTAAGGGACGAGCGGGACAAAAAGGGATAATAATGGTACCAACTAAAGTATTACAGCTAGAAACGTGAAATTTGGTATGTAAATTCCTCTGACCATATAGAAACGAAGTAAAATTGGATTTTTCGAAATTTGTACTTTTAAGGGACGAGCGGGACAAAAAGGGATAAAAATGGCACCAACTAAAGTATTACAGCTAGAAACGTGAAATTTGGTATGTAAATTCCTCTGACCATATAGAAACGAAGTAAAATTGGATTTTTCGAAATTTGTACTTTTAAGGGACGAATGGGACAAAAAGGGATACAAATGGTACCAACTGAAGTATTACAGCTAGAAACGTGAAATTTGGTATGTAAATTCCTCTGGCCATATAGAAACGAAGTAAAATTGGATTTTTCGAAATATGTACTTTTAAGGGACGAGCGGGACAAAAAGGGATAAAAATGGTTCCAACTAAAGAATTACAGCTAAAAACGTGAAATTTGGTATGTAAATTCCTCTGACCATATAGAAACGAAGTAAAATTGGATTTTTCGAAGTTTGTACTTTTTAGGGGGTAGGCGGGACAAAAAGGGTTCCAATTTAAGAATTGCAGCTATAGTCGGGAAATTTGGAGTGTAAACTATGTGTAAAGCGCAATCTAAATGGATTTTTTGAAATTTTCTTATAAGGGGTGAGCAACAAGGGATAAAAGTAGTACCAACTAAAGTATTGGAGCTATAGTCGTGAAATGTGATGTGTAAGTTCCACTGACAACGAGAAGCGCAAATCTAAACGAATTTTTCTAATTTTGTACTTATAAACAATGAGCGGGATAAAAATATTACTAACTAAAATATTTCAGCTATAGTCGTGAAATTTTGTGTTTAAATTTCTCTGACAACGTAGACTTTCAACATGAATGGATTTCTCGAAATTTGTACTTTTAAGTTGCGAGCGGGACAAAAAGGTATGAAAATGGTATCAACTAAAGTATTACAGCTAGAATCGTGAAATTTAGTGTGTAAATTTCTCTGACCATATAGAAGCGCAGTAGTTTGATTTTTCGAAATTTGTACTTTTAATGGGTGCGCGGGACGAAAAGGGATAAAATGCTGTACAATCATTTAATTACGTAAGCGCGGAATATAAATGGATATTTCAAAATTTGTACTTAAAAGGTGGGATACGGGACAACAAGGAATAAATGTGTTACCAAATAAAGTACATATTTTTAGGGGAAGCAAAAACACATTTTACCTATAGTGATTTTTCAAAATGTGTACTTTTTGGGAAAGAAGTGCTAAATGTTATAAACTGGCTGGCTGAATCTAGAAACATGAGATCGAGGATATAAATGGTTGTAATATTTTGTTCAAAACTTGGTGGAAAATTATACATACGAAGTAGTTCAGCTAAAATAGTTTATATCGACAAGCACATTCCTTTGACTGTGTGTGAGTGCTACCTAATAGGAGGTTTCCAAATTACTATTTTAGATTTATCTATATCCACCAAAATAAAATTAAATAAATACTATCCAAAAACAAAGACGGATAAAATTAACAAATAACTGGCTTTTTCGCGTGCGAAGCAGCGGGTACTGCTAGTAATTCATAAAGTATTTAAGAAATAAGCCTCTGCAAACGAACGAGAATTGCTGCTTAGATTAATATTCAAGAATATTTTTTAACAATTTCAAATGTTTTTTATAAGTTCATTACTTAAATGTATGAAGAACACGGCATAAATTTCAGTAAACATTTTAACTTCATTTTAGGAATAAACACATTTTAAAGGTAAAATTTCCTAAATGGAATTTTTCCATACAAAAAAATTTTTTCTCACTTAAAACCTCGAAAATATTCTTCCACATAAGTTTGGATTTATTCAATTGTAAGCATTTTTTATTAGACCCAAAAAAAGTATTTAAGTAAATCTACTACCCTTTTTCTAGTAAATGAACTATTTACTATGGCTTTGAAAGAAGGAAACTTTACTCATACTTAGTTAATTTTCCAACTTTTTAGGAAATTTTTACTGCAGCGTTTGGAAACCACTTATATTATATTGCCAGGATCTTCGAGAAATATTTTGATACATTCGTCCGACAGTCAGTTCGTCAGTACACTCAAAGGAATATGTCAGTAAAATAAAGCAGAAGAGACAGCAGATTTGTATCTGCTGATATGGTAAACAGCTGTTTGCTGTTTTTAGCAATATATGTGATACGCATATTGTTCCAAGATAATATACAAGAAAGTTCGAGCTAAAATCGCTTATTAACGCTTATCTATTTTTATATTTTAATTAACAACAGCCAATTTTAGCAGACTGCAAACTCTTTAGCAGTGTGAATGGTGATGTAAGATTGCAGACAACTGCTGTTATGCCAAAACAACCGGAAATAGCAGAAAAGTGTCTGCTGATAGGCAGCAGACAATCGCTGCTTTTATTAACAGACTTTTTCTCGAAGTGTATAACTTTCTTAAAATATTTGCTTGAAATTACATACATATAGTGGGCTTATATTCATAAGTGGCTATGAACAAAAACATAACTTTTCAGGAGTGCGAAAAAATTGATTTTCTCCTTATTTTGAAGAGAAATTATTAATCGCTCTTCTACAGTTTAATCTAAAAAGGATTACTAATTGCTACGATTAAAAAGTTTTCGAAATTTCCTATTATTCGCGGTTTCATGGTTCATAGCCACTTTTGTATGTTTAAAATTGAGCACTATGAATGTATAACAATATGATTTATTGTAAACACTATAACTTTTTTCATGAAATCTTGGCAATGTTGTAAAGAAAACACGTTTTCTGTTGTGTATACAGCGAATTTAAAGATTCCTGCTTCATCCGTCAGATTGGTCGCTTGTTACATATATGTAGCCAGCCGCGAAAATCGCTGCAATTGATGAAAAAATCAAAATTCGCCGTTATAATTCCTTATACTTTAACTTTCTTCATTCATAATTTTTAAATCTTTTCATACACAAATATTCCCCATGAAGTCAGCAATCACATGCCAAAGAAATATTTTGGTATTCTCAATATAATAAAAAGTTACGCCGGTTTTTCTAAATATACTTTTCACAATTTTTGACTTTACAGCCACCATTTTTCTTATTTTAGCCCGATAACTGGGGAATCAAAATGCTATTAACGCGAAATGATGGAATTTGATAGTACGATATGCTCTAAATCCAGAAAAATGTTTTAAATAAAATCGTTGTAGCGAATTACAACCTTCGGTTATATGCTGCTCCATTTTTGAACTATATTATTTATATTACTTGTATGTTCATAACCACTTATGTAGTCACAAACTATAGTGTGAGTGGATCAGAAACATTTGGAAAAATGGCTTTAGAAATAAAATTATTTTCCAAATTTATATGACAGATGACATACAAATCTGAGAATGGTTTGGCATCAAAAACTCATTTTCGAGAAAATGGTTCATAGCCTCTTTTGAATATAAGCCCTCGATATATATTTTAAAGAAATATTACACAAAAAACGATCAAATTCCACGGCGATAAACCCTTCAGTCCGAATTTTTTCTATGATAAATTTAGAAAATTGGATATGATTTTTGACAAAGTATGGGTTTAAATAGGATGTCTAATGAGTTTTGGGATTTTTAATTTATATAGGACATGAATAACAGGATGTTTACTCAAAATCTTTATACTCATATTCCGATTAAATAAAAAATATTTGGAAATGTTTCTTCATTTTTATAATCTTAAATATGCATAAATTCGAATAACAACTACAGTTTTTTTGTTTTCGATGAAATGCAAAAAGAAACAACTTCACCATTTTCAAATGTAATTCAAAAGACACCATTTGCAATTCAAAAATTCCATTTGAAATTCAAAAAATATCAATTGAAATTCAAAAATTCCATTTGAAATTCAAAAAATATCATTTGAAATTCAAAACTCGAACAAAGAGAAATAAGTTTATGTATATCAAACAGTGTTCTTCGTTTGTCGAAATGGATTTGTATTATAATTGGAAACTCACAAAACATTGGAAGTAACAGAAACCTTTGTTGTTGCATTTGTGATGAAAATAGGACACATCGGTTCAGATTTAGATACAGCTCCATAAAAATGTCCAATCGCGAATGTTACATCTTAGCGCTCAAGCAAATTATTTGCTTCACGGTTTTCTTATTAAATTTCCAAACTTTTATTGCAGTAGAGAATTAAAAGTTCATAATATATAGCTCTAGTCGAATGTCAAGAAGTGGTATCGATTAATAAAATTAAAATTTTCCGAACAATTTGGTGTCCATTAGCGAAATTAGCACTACACAATCTTGAAATTGGCACAATTCGTTTAGTTTGTTTGTATCCACGATTTTTTATGTAATTTTCGTGTTTTCATGATTTTACTGCAAAATTACCATTTCAGACGAGTTATTTTAGAAAGACCTTAAAAATTCTATATTTTATTGCTTCAGTAAGTCTAGAAGGTTTTAAAAAGTATATGTTCGAAACCTCTCTAGGGGGGGGGGGGGTTTGAACCCCCCCCAGCGCACGGCCCTGCCAAAGTTCATAGGAGTTAGTCATCTATTATAAATCTATTCAGTTCGATCTAGCTCGAGTATTTCATTGAGTATGAAAAATCCCCTTTCAGTAGCTGATTCGATCTTATAAATATCTCATTTGACTTTAAAATATTTTTTTCTGCAAAAAAGCGATACAACCTTAGTTTACAGATTGGGGCAAACTATTAAAACAAAAAAAATATGAAAAATCTCCCAAACGAAAATTGGGTAATTTTTTATGAAAAATCGCCATAAAATTGTGTTATTTTTCATATGAAAAATCTTCCAAAAATTTGAGTAATTTGTATACCCTCCACCTCCAGCATGGGGGTATACTAACTTTGTCATTCCATTTCAAACACCTTGAAATATCGACCTGAGACGCAATAAACTATATAAATAATTTTTAATAAATACGTCTTATAGTCGTAGATCGGTTGGGATTGAAACTGAGCGAAATCGGCCCAAAGGCAAAAATTTTTCCCTCACATGGACTAAAAATACCCATAATAATCCCTAATATTTTGGAGTATTAAAACATGTTTTTTTTCAATATGTCTGCTTGTACTGACTTAATATTGGGTATGCGCATTCCCCCTATAACAAAAACGTGCACCATAAAGTGATTTTTATTCGTAGAGGGAAAAAAGGGACAAAAACGGATAAAAATGGTAAATATTAAACGACAACAGCTAGAAACACGAAATTCGGAGTGGACATTCCTCTAATTGAGTAGATACAGAATATAAAAGTATTTTTCCAAATTCGTACTTTTAAGGGGTAAAATGGGAATAGAGGGATAAAAATTGCACAAACCAAACGGCTGCACCTAGAATAATGAAATCGGTGTATACATTCCTCGGATTGCGTAGACACGTAAAATAAACGGATTTTTCGAATTTCGAAATGGAAAAAGGAGATACAAATAGTACAAACCAAATGACCGCAGCTAGAGTCATGAAATTCGGAGTATACATCTGATTGCGTAGACACAAAAAATAAACGTTTTTTTAATTCGTACTTTCAAGGGATACAAATAGCGACAAAAAAATCGCAAAAAAATAAATGAAAAGTCGCCAAAAATAAAAATTGGTTCAGTTTTCATATGAAAAATCTCCCAAAAATTTTAGTAACTTTTTATATGAAAAATCGTCGTGATATATATCATCATATGAATGAAATTGCGCACAAAATAAATGACAAATCGTCAAAAAATGGGTTATATGACAAATCACCCAAAAAAGGAGGCTGTTTTTCATATGAAAATTCACCCAAAAAAAATTTTATATGAAAAATCGTCCAAAAATATATATCATCATAATGGAATAATTTCATTATGCACAAAAATAAATGAAAAATCAAAAATAAAAAATCGCAAAAGAAAAGTTTTTTAGCAATGTCGGCCTTCGGTCGGTCTTAAAAAAAATGTCCCCTAAAAATAAATGAAAAAATGAAAAATTGCACAAAAATTTGGTAATTTTTCATGTGAAAAATTTTAACAACCGTTTGAGTAAATTTTTCAGGTGTTGGCTTCCTTCGGTCGAGCTTAAAGATTGGAAGATTGATACTCAGAGTAAAGGTTTAGGATCTTTATTCATAATTTATGGGCTATTTTTCATAAATGTTTTTTGTGTGATTTATCAAATTACAAATCGCCTAATGACAAATATGAAATATTGCCCAAAACTTATGAATACAGACCCAATTTTTTGGGTGATTTTTCATATGTAGTATCTGTCATTTTTCTATGGGTTTTTTGAGTCACTTCAAATAATTTTTGTTGGGCGATTTTTCATATGGATGACTGCCCATTTAAGTTTGGGCAAACCTCACTAATATGTGCAAGCAAACGACCAAGTGCTCTCATAAAGAAGTGGAAAGAAGTTTCAAAGTCTGTAGTAAATATTTTAAAAAGTGGAAAATTAAGATCAGTCACAACAAGACAGAGAGTATATTGTTTCCATTTAAAAAAATCTCCAAAATGAATACTTTCAAGACAACTCCGCTTTGATGGAAATGAAATCAGTATTCAGAATGAAGCGAAATACCTCGGTGTAATTTTTCATAAAAAGCAAACATATTAAAGCATCCTGCGAAAAAGCACTTAAATCGTTCCGTGGATTATGGCCCTTTTTAAACAGACGATCATTCTTAAGTATTGAAAATAAGAACCTTATCATCAAGTGTGTCATTAGACCAATTCTTTCCTTCGCATCGCCTATATGGTAACGTGCCGCTAAATGTCATTTGAAACCAATGCAAGTCATACAAAACAAATGTTTGAAAATGATTTTCAACAAAGATACCCCACGTCAAGATTGCACGAAGAAACCGGTTCCGAATTATTTGCTGACTTCATAAAAAGGTTAAACGAAATTACTTCCTCAAAACCTATCATTCTCCTTATTCCAAAATAAGAGCATGAAATGAGATTTAGTGTAAAACTGATACGAAATTTATAAAATAGAAAATATTGTTATATAATTGTTTATTTGAATAAATAAACTACTTATAAGCAATTGCCTTCCAACTTTATTTGATTACCATCTATTTTTCTCAAATTAAAGTTTTTCTAACCTTTTCCTTCTTTAAACGTTTTACTTTTCTAATAT
Source organism: Polietes domitor (assembly GCA_947397865.1). Taxonomy (NCBI): domain Eukaryota; kingdom Metazoa; phylum Arthropoda; class Insecta; order Diptera; family Muscidae; genus Polietes; species Polietes domitor. The sequence continues at coordinate 79,128,350 of OX377621.1, read as the reverse complement.
AAATTGTAAATATATAAATAAACATAAACATAAATGTCACAATAGCCGATATATCCATACGATAAAACTCAGTAATATATATAAATAGGTATATATAAGATGTAACTGTATATTTGGATTAATAAAATTTGAAATTGAATTAAGTTTGGGCATAATTTAATTTTTAATTTTGGGCAATTTTTTCGTCCATCTTTGACCAGTTTTCATTTTTATTTTTAAGCAATTTTTCATGTCGCCGATTTTATGCACACACAAAAAAATTATATTTTTGAATATAACGCTGCCTCGTGAAACTTTCGAGGATACTTAACATTCGAAACAGTGGGTTGACTTCCACTTGATTTTGTTCCTATAATTCCTGAACATGACATAATTCTCTTCTAATTCTTCTCATGACATACTAAACTATTCACAAACATTATCGGAAATTATAATCTCCATAAAAGAGCCCAGTATTTGGGGTTCAACATTATATTTGGAATAGACTCAAATCATTATTTATTCAGAGTATTAGGCATCATGATTTCCAAACAATAATTACTTACGTGGAAACCTATATGTTAACTTATATAGTATTTTTATATACGGATTAAAAAATTATCTATAAATATTTATCCAAGGATTCGCCACTGTGCTACTTAATACACTACTGCAGACAGAGATATACCTAGAAAACTCCGTTTTTAATTTTTACTCAATTTTAGGATGACCTTTTAGTTCCTTTAAAGAACCAATCTGTCTGTTCCTAACATGTACATGGGATGTCTTGTACATACATATTCCAAAGGTATGTATATTATCTATACTTTCCTTCCCTCCCCCATTCAGCACATAGTTAAGCTAGAATTTCTCTGAACACCTTCAACAATTTTATATGAAATTTTTGTTGATTCGCTCCTGTTGCTGGCCTTCCTTGAAATTGTGGTTTTGTTTGCTATTGAAGTGCATCTTCCAGATACCTGGCAAATATGCAGAGGAAACCAGTACTTACGTACGTATGTACCCTCAAATGAAACATTAATGGAGACAAATGGACAAATTGTGTTGTTGAATGTTCAAACATACCATTGAATACCAGTGTGCTGCGGTGCACTCGGACGAGTATCGAAAGTGGCCACAGGAGCATGAATGTTTGCACAATTTCGTTTAATTAGAAAACCGGTAATTCGGACACAGGAATAGAGAGAAGTTAATCACTGGTATTTGGCCAACACATTATTGCCCAATGGCTGGCTAAGTGCAGCTTATACACTCCAAAATGAGGCCATTGTTGTGGCGGCGCAGCATTATGAGGGCTTAGGACAGAATTTATATTCGAAACGAAATGAAGAATTGCGGTTGTAGCAACTTGCAAATGGAATTGTAATATTTGGAAAGTTGGGCGGACAGTGGTAGGCTAAAATAGTTTAGGCAGCATTAGATAGAGAGGAACTATGTAAACTAAACTAAAAAATATGTTGACTGTAAGAAACAAGTACGGAAAGGCTTAAGAGCTGAAAGATCCGACACACTCCACCAATCTCTGCTCGAACAACTTGACAACTTACTTCTGCTCGAAATTTTGTAAGCATCACAATGTCCTTGTAAATAGAGATCCTAGCTCTGTTGATTGTAAAATGTTTCCCCACTTGTTGAACGTATACTTGCGGCACTTTCTGTTGAAAACAAAAACATATAAATTATTTTTCTTTTATTTATTTTACATTTGAATGAGCTTCTTGTATATGTACATTAGACTGGGTCGATTTCCGTACAAATGGAAAATCAATTTCCAGACACCCCACGAAAATAATGAACGGATTGTTTAATGATGATCTGCAAAATATTTCGTCACTGGGTCGAGTCATCTGTGAGCTAAACGCTCCTGAAAACACCTCAAAAAATCATGTTTTTTCCGTGTAATTTTTTTATACACTCAACGAGAGTATTATGTCTTTGTGCATCTGTTTGTAACACCCAAAAGGAAGCGAGATAGACCCATTGTTAAGTAACCGATCGACCTAGAATCACTTTCTGAGTCGATTTAGCAATGTCCGTCTGTCTGTCTGTCCATCTATCTATTGATGTCGGTCCCTATTTAACATTTTCCGCTGTAGAAACCACATATTCTTTAAATTTGGCAAAACATATTATAATCCAATTATAAACACCTATGCAGAAGATGGGTAAGATCGGTTTAAATTTAGATATAGCCCCCATACAAAAGTCGCTCCCGATTTGACATTTTCCGCTCTAGAAACCACATATTAAGCCCGATATTCTTTAAATTTGGCAAAACATCTTATAATAAAACTATAAACACCTATTCAGAAGATGGGTAAGATCGGTTCAGATTTAGATATAGCCCCCATACAAAAGTCGCTCCCGATTTGACATTTTCCGCTCTAGAAACCACATATTGAGCCCGATATTCTTTAACTTCGGCAAAACATCTTATAATCCAACTATAAACACCTGTGCAGAAGATGGGTAAGATCGGTTCAGATTTAGATATAGCCCCACACAAATGTCGGTCCCGATTTAACTTTTTCCGCTCTAGAAACCACATAATGCACCCGATTTCCTTTAAATTTGGCACAACAACTTATATTCCAACTAGAAACGCCTATGCAGAAAGTGGGTAATGTCGGTTCAAATTTAGATATAGCCCCTATACAAATGTTGATCCCAAATGTTTAACCGATTTTGCACAAATTATATATATTATATTTCACCTATTTCGTTTCAGGTTTCAATAAACCCCCATACAAATGTCCTTTCCGATTTAACATTTTTTTGTCAAACACATACATTTACAGGATACAAAAATCCTTCCCGTTTTCACTTTACTACCGAATTGAATTGTATTCGGATAGAAAGTGGAGTGTATCATATAGTCGGCCCCGCCCGATTTTAGCCTTTCCTTACTTGTTTTGTGCTGCATTTTTGTCCAAAATTTCTTTCTGAATTAATAAACCCTAAACCCCCTTAAACCACTTTAAATATAAATTTTGATTTTTAGAGTAACTTATTGATTATTATTGGACGTTTATAGTAATTTTTCGTTTTTTTCGTAGTGACAACTGAAAACTTATTCGTATTTGGTGTCAATATTTTATAAAACCTAAAAAGGCTGCTGTCAATACCTTTCGAATGATGCCTAAGTGATGAACATCGGAAGAAAATTGACGCCGCACCGCTCATTTTTGTACAAAGAGTTTGTAAATTTCGGCTCTAAAAAACAATCTATATTAAATTATTTCACAAAAATGGAGTCAGTGACGTCACTTTTCATCCGATATTCATCATTTAGGCATCATTCGAAAGGTATTGATTCCTTCTATTTATTTTTCATAACAACTTTTTCCTCAATATTACCAAGAAATATGAGTTTCAGCTGTCACTTTTGAAAGCCACAAAAATCAATCTAAACGGCCAATAATACGACAAATGAGTTAACCTAAGACAAGTATAGAAATATTATTTAAAGATCTGCCAAGGCTCTATTAATTCATAAAAAAAAATTTTGACAAAAATAGAGCATACAAAAAATTAAGTGGAAAAAACGTGTTTTTAGAGGTGTTTTCAGGAGCGTTTAGCTCACAGACGGCTTGACGCAGCGACGAAATTTTTTGCAGATCATCATTAAACAATCCAATCTTCATTTCCTTCTTTCATTCCGCTGTAATTAATTTTCGTGACCCATCCTAATGTACATATTCTAATTTTCCACAAGCAGATGTTTTCTCATGAATTACGATGACAAAGGACACTCGGACCACACAAAAGATTGCAGGTATCATTTGAAAGCAGATGCAAATATCATATTCATTTATATATTTTCTCCCGTCGTTCCAATGAGGAACATAGGGCCATAACAATAAGGAAAACATTTAAGAGTAAGTAAATGTATGAGACACTACATTACTATTTGTATCAATACAAGGTGTTGAATATCTAGAAAATTTTAAATCGAAAGGCGCTTATACTCGTATGTTCACATCTAACCCGATGTAGTAATTATGTAATTATACCCTCACTCTACAGAGTAGGAGGGTAAAAATGAAAGCTTGGATTGTTTTACGACTACCCACAAAATATTTCGGCTGTAACTCTTATCTTCGGATAGCGAAATCGATTTTACATAACCTCTAAAAATTATTTTTTCGTCACTAGCAGAAAACCTTTTACAAAACATGGTATTTCCACGTTAACCACTTCTTTTCACTCATTATTTCTTCAGTGCCAGCAATTGACTGGAACCCAAACTCTCATTTCAGGTATGTATGTATAATAATATCGGCTGTACGCGTATTTTTCATATCAGTCAATCCAATCTGAATCAACAATAGTTTAAAATATAGTTATATAAAGGTATGTGAAAATAAATTCGAATACACCTTGCAATAACAGAGCAGCGCTATTAACAGATGGAGGGTAACTATGGGAGTTTATAGTATCCAAACGGAAAATATTGGGTGAATAAAATTTATAGCACAGATAGCCCTGGACGTGCCCTATCCGAATTTGGCCCCCACATATTTCAGATGTCTCTAAAATGCATACTATCTTGAATTTTGTGGATGCATATTTTAGATTGTGAACGAAATTGATTTTTTCGAATTTTTTCAATGAAATTAAAAAGATCAAAAAATTCAAAAATCAGGAACAAATATTTGGCTTTTTGTAATTTCTAGTGGAGAAAATGCCTATATGTAAAATATCTGAGAATAAATGCAGACGTTATCCCGCTCCCTGTAGACTCGAAATATTAATAAAAAATCACTATTTTATTGGTTGTATGTATTGTTGACCTTTTAATTACTTTTTATACCCTCGACCTCCAGGATAGGGGTATAGTAACTTTGTCATTTCGTTTGTAACACCTGGAAATACCGACTATCTAGCCATGTCCGTCCGTCTGTTGAAAGCACGCTAGCATCTAAACGAAAGGAGCTAGGAAGTCCAAATTTTCCATAAATGCGTCTTATAGTCGTAGATCGGTTGGGATTGTAACAGGGCGAAATCTGCCCAAAGGGAAACATTTCTCCCTCACAAGGACCCATAATAACCCCTAATATTTTTGAGTATTTAAGCATATTTTTTCAATATGTCTGCTTGTATTTCCTTGATATTCGGTATTCGCATTCCCCATATAACAAAAACGTGCACTATAAAGTGATATTTATTCGTAGGAGGTGAAATGGGAAAAAAGGGATAAAAATTGTACCTATTGAACGAAAACAGCTAGGAACACGAGATTCGATGCGCACATTCATCTAATCGAGTGGATATAAAAGTATTTTTCCAAATTAGTACTTTTAAGGGGTAAAATTGGAATAGAGGGATGCAAATGGTACCAACCAAACGGCTGCACCTAGAATAATGAAATTCGGTGTATACATTTCTCTGATTACGTAGACTCGTAAAATAAAGCTATTGTTCCAAATTTGTACTTTTTGGAGCTAAAATGAAAAAAGTGAATAAAAATAGTACCAACCAAATGATGAAATTCGGAGTAAACATTCCCTTAATGCGTAGACACGAAAAATTAAAGATTTTATCCAAATTAGTACTTTCAGGGGATACAATGGGAACAGAGGGATAAAAATGGTACCAACTAAACGGCTACAGCTGGAATGATGGAATTCGGTGTGTACATCCCTCTAATTGTGTAGACACGTAAAATAAAGGTTTTTTAGAAAGTCGTACTCTTAAGGGGGTAAAATAGAAAAAAGGGAAAAAATGGTACCAACCAAATGGCCGCAGTTAGAATCATGAAATTCGTTGTATACATTCCTCTGACTGCATAGACAAGCTAAATCAAAAGATTTTTCGTGCTTTTTACTTTTACTGTAAAAATTGGTTGAATCATGAGGTTAGGTTATTTTGCACTATGTACGTCAGATAATGGATTTTCGAAATTTGTACTTTTGGAATTAAAATATAATGGAAATATAACCCACTGTAGCACCCACTATCACCAATATCTATGGTAATTACGCATTTTTGAAAATATAAATATAAGAATATTTATGTTTTGAATTGACTTGAAGTATTATTTCAATATACAAATATAGTGTAATTGTATTTGTAGCCTTGCTTTATAAGCGTGGTTTGAAATAATAAAAATATTATATTTATATCTATACAATGACCATAAAGACCAGCTACAAATAGAGATTTATCAAAATTTGTACTTTAAAGGGAGGAAAGAGACAAAAAGGGATAAAAATGGTACCAATTTAAGTATTGCAGCTATATTCGTGAAAATCGGTAACTACATTACTCTGACAACGTAGACTTGCTACATAAATGGATTTTTTTGAAATTTGTACCTTTAAGGGGTGCGTGGGAAAAAAGGGATAAAATGGTACCAATTAAAGTATTGCAGCTATAGTAGTGAAATTTGGTGTGTAAATTCCTCTGGCAACGTAGAAACGCAAATCTAAATTGATTTTTCGAAATTTGTACTTATAAGGGGTGAGCGGGACAAAAAGGGAATAACAATTGTACCAACTAAAGTATTACAGCTTGAATCGTGAAACTTAGTATGCAAATTCCTCTGACCATGTAGAAGCGCCATCAAATTGGATTTTGTTTTTCGAAATTTGTTCTTATAAGGTGTGAGCGGGACAGAAAGGAATAAAAATGGTACCAACTAAAGTATTATAGCTAGAATCGTGAAATTTGGTGTGCAAATTCCTCTCTTTCCTTTTTTTTTGTATTTTTAAGGGCTGAACGGCACAAAACGGGATAAAACATGGTGCCGACTAAAGTATTGCAACTAGAATCGTGAAATTTGATATGTAAATTCCTCTGACCATGTAGAAGCGCAAACAAAATGGATTTGTCGAAATTTGAAATTTTAAGGTGCGCGCGGGACAAAAAGTGATAAAAATGGTGTACAACCCTTTAATTACGTAAACGCGGAAATTAAATGGATATTACAAAATTTGTACTTATAAGGAGGATGCGGGAGGACAAGGGATAAACGTAGTACCAAATAAAGTACGTGTTTTTAGGAGAAGCAAAAATACATGTTACATGTTATAGTGTTTTTTCAAAATGTGTATTTTTGTGAAAGAGGTTCAAAAAGTTATAAAGTTCTCGGCTGCATCTAGAATATAATTTAATATAATATTTGATTTTTTTGAGGTTAGGATTTTCATGCATTAGTATTTGACAGATCACGTGGGATTTCAGACATGGTGTCAAAGAGAAAGATGCTCAGTATGCTTTGACATTTCATCATGAATCGTCTTACAAACGAACAACGCTTGCAAATTATTGAATTTTATTATCAAAATGCGTGCTCTGTTAAGAAAGTTCATTGCGCGCTTCCATTTTATGGTCAGTTTAATCGACCCACTGAAGCGGCTATTCGGGCTATTGTGACTAAATTTCGCACCAAATTTACATTGTTGGACATTAAACCACCAACACGCTTACGTAGAGTGCGAACTGAAGAAAATATCGCAGCTGTATCGGCCAGTGTTAATGATGACCACCAATTTTCGATTCGTCGCCGTTCGCACCAATTGGGTCTCTGTTACTCAAAAACGTGGAAATGCCAAAATTGGACTAAGCGGATGGACCACCTAAGACGCAGCCGCGGTCAACATTTAAATGAAATTATCTTCAAAAAGTAAATGTCATGGACCAATCTAACGTTTCAAATAAAGAACCGATGAGATTTTGCAAATTTTATGCGCTTTTTTTAAAAAAAAAGTTATCAAGCTCTTAAAAAATCACCCTTTATAATTTTTTGTTCAAAGCTGGGTAGAAAATGATACAAATTGTACATACGAAGGGTGTACAGCTAAAATAATGTAATGTAAAATAGTACAAGCACATTCCTTTGTATATGAGTGCTATCTGATAGGAGGTTTCCAAATTACTATATTAGATTTATCTGCACCCACCAAAGGTAAAACAAAAAAACTATCCACAAACAGAGACAGATAAAACTATTAACAAATAACTGCCCATAAAACAGTTTCAAGTTTCATTTCATGTTCCATTTGAACTTCGATACTAATGGAATCACAAATTGAAATTGTTTCTAAGTTAATCAGTATTAAAGACTGTGGGCATATTTCATTGCTTTATTCGAATAAATGATTTCCAAATGAATGATAGACAAATTGTCGCACCATCGCACATTAGATCTATCATAATTTCATAATATCGATAGCAATTGAATAATCATCTTCACTCCTCTGGTGGACTCCAGTTTGCCAGCGCTGAAAGTCATGTCACTTATCCATGAAATATATATGTATGTATATGAAATTACCTTTAAATTGTATAAACAAATTTCGCCAATAATCTTAAATAGACATTTTGTATGCATTGAATCGTTCGTTCACACACACGCACATAAGAACTGTATATTTGAGATACGAGTCCATAGATAGGTATGAAGCGTCGCAATAAATTCCAAATGATATATTATGTGTCAGTCAGAATATTTTCTGCCTGCCATAATGATGATGCTGCTGATGTTGGCTGGTGCTGATGAAGCGCATATCCTTCGCCCTCTCTCTCTCTCGCTAGGAAAGCGTCACAAATTGAAGAATTCATATTTCACTCGTACAGCAGCGGCAGCAGCAAATAGAAATTACTCACGTGTAAGTGTCACGGCGTGATATGCATTTAAATCACTTGATTTCGATTTGTAAAGGGTGATTTTTTAAGAGCTTGATAACTTTTTTAAAAAAAAAAACGCATAAAATTTGCAAAATCTCATCGGTTCTTTATTTGAAACGTTAGATTGGTCCATGACATTTACTTTTTGAAGATAATTTCATTTAAATGTTGACCGCGGCTGCGTCTTAGGTGGTCCATCCGCTTAGTCCAATTTTGGCATTTCCACGTTTTTGAGTAACAGAGACCCAATTGGTGCGAACGGCGACGAATCGAAAATTGGTGGTCATCATTAACACTGGCCGATACAGCTGCGATATTTTCTTCAGTTCGCACTCTACGTAAGCGTGTTGGTGGTTTAATGTCCAACAATGTAAATTTGGTGCGAAATTTAGTCACAATAGCCCGAATAGCCGCTTCAGTGGGTCGATTAAACTGACCATAAAATGGAAGCGCGCAATGAACTTTCTTAACAGAGCACGCATTTTGATAATAAAATTCAATAATTTGCAAGCGTTGTTCGTTTGTAAGACGATTCATGATGAAATGTCAAAGCATACTGAGCATCTTTCTCTTTGACACCATGTCTGAAATCCCACGTGATTTGTCAAATACTAATGCATGAAAATCCTAACCTCAAAAAAATCACTCTTTATATATACATAGACACATACACACGTACTCCTTCAAATCATCCTTAGATATCTGTATATATGAATATATTTGTAACTATGTATAGACATAGTTTAAGTAGCGACGACGACGACGACGACAGAATGCTACTTAATGATGTTTGAGAGGACGTGCTGAGAGCGGCTGAGAGAGATGTGGTTGCTGATGTCTACGGATATGTCCTTATGATACCTATTAATAATAATTTTATTACTAATGCCACTAATTAATAATGTGTAGGAAACGGAAATTGCTGATAGGGTTTAATTAAAGCAATGATTCCATTCCGTAAAAAGAAAACACAGTGCGACAGAAGTTGTGTGTGATGAGGGGGGCGGATATGGGTAAACGCACGCTTATTATAAGAAGAAGAAAAGTTATTTATTTTCTTAAACACATATACAAGTGACATCATAATGATAGCTTAAGCTGATTTTCGAGCTTTCTAGATATTACAATGCATTGACAATCTCTGTGGGAAACTTGCTATCAAACTATAAAATATAGATAATTTAAATGGTCACAAGACTACGCAAAAGAGCTACTTTAAGTGGAATATAAACAAGTAACAAGTAAAAACGGCTTTAAGTTCGGCCGGGTCGAACTTTATATACCCTCCATCATAGCTGCCAATCCACAGAGGCTGTCGTAGAAGTGCAGTAACATTACACGAAAATGTAAATTTTGTTAATATAGCCAAACAAAAACAAATAAAACAAGTAAGGAAAGATTAAAGGCGGCCGGGCCGACTATATGATACCCTCCACTTTCTATCCGAATACAATTCAACTCGGTAAAAAAGTGAAAGGATTTTTGAAAGTTTCCTAATCATAGGCTAATATGACCTGACCCAATTTATCAAATCGAGAAGAATATTTATATTGGTGCTATATCCAAACATTGAATGAAGTGACCCACATTCACAATAGGTTCTTCCAGTTCAAGTATAACGTGTTATTCTTATTTCTTTGAAAATACGTGATTCCTGGCCGGAAAGAGTCAAGCCGGGAGCGAAATTTGTATGGGAGCTATATGTAAATCTGAACCAAACTGACCTATTTTCGCCATGGGTATTTCTAGTTGAAATATAAGATAGTTTGGAAGATTTGAAGAAGATCTGTTAAAGTACGTGGTTTCTGGGCGGAAAAAGTCAAGTTGGGAGTGAAATTTGTATGCGAGTTATATATAAATCTGAACTGATCTAACACATTATCATCACAGGTATTTCTAGTTGAACTAAAGGGTGATTTTTTAAGAGCATGATAACTTTTTTTTTTTTTAAAACGCATAAAATTTGCAAAATCTCATCGGTTCTTTATTTGAAACGTTTGATTGGTCCATGACATTTACTTTTTGAAGATAATTTCATTTAAATGTTGACCGCGGCTGCGTCTTAGGTGGTCCATCCGCTTAGTCCAATTTTGGCATTTCCACGTTTTTGAGTAACAGAGACCCAATTGGTGCGAACGGCGACGAATCGAAAATTGGTGGTCATCATTAACACTGGCCGATACAGCTGCGATATTTTCTTCAGTTCGCACTCTACGTAAGCGTGTTGGTGGTTCAATGTCCAACAATGTAAATTTGGTGCGAAATTTAATCACAATAGCCCGAATAGCCGCTTCAGTGGGTCGATTAAACTGACCATAAAATGGAAGCGCGCAATGAACTTTCTTAACAGAGCACGCATTTTGATAATAAAATTCAATAATTTGCAAGCGTTGTTCGTTTGTAAGACGATTCATGATGAAATGTCAAAGCATACTGAGCATCTTTCTCTTTGACACCATGTCTGAAATCCCACGTGATCTGTCAAATACTAATGCATGAAAATCCTAACCTCAAAAAAATCACTCTTTATAAGGAAATTTGCAAGATTTGAAGAAACTTTGTTAAAATATGTGGGTTCTACACTATTTCCAATTGAAATTGGGAAAATTCTAATTGAAATTGAGAAATTCCATTTGAAATTGAGATATTTCACTTCAGTTTGAGAATATTCCAATTGAAATTGAGAATTTCCATTTCATAATGAGAAAATTCCAATTGCAATTGAGAAAATTCTAATTGAAATTGAGAAATTCCAATTGAAATTAAGATTTTCCATTTCATAATGAGAAAATTCCAAATGAAATTGAGAATTTTCATTTCGTATTGAGAAAATTCCAATTAGAATATTCTCAATTTCAAATGGAAATTTCACAATTTCAATTGGAATTTTCTCAATTATAAATGGAAATTCTCATTTTCATTTGGAATTTTCTCAATTATAAATGGAAATTCTTAATTTCAATTGGAATTTTCTCAATTATAAATGCAAATTCTCAATTTCATTTGGAATTTTCTCATTACGAAATGGAAAATCTTAATTTCAATTGGAATTTTCTCATTTTGAAATGGAAAATCTTAATTTCAGATGGAATTTTCTCAATATGAAATGGAAATTCTCAATCAAGTGGAATTTTCTCAATTTCAATTGGAAATGGTGTAGTGCAGAAAAAGTCAAATTCTACTTGAATTATAAGATGTTTTGTCAAATTTGAAGAAAATCTGTTAAACCATGTGGTATCTAGAGTGAAAAGAGTCAAATCGGGAGTGAAATTCGTATGGGGCTATATCTAAATCTGAACCGATTTTCTTCAAATTAAATAGCGTTCGTACTTATCCCGAAAAAGTGCGTTGTGCAAAGTTTCATTTGCCATCTGTGTCTTGATTACAAGAATAGATGGACAGACAGGCGGACAGACGAACATTGCTAAATCGATTCAAAAAGTGATTCTAAGTCGATCGGTTTAATTAACAATGGGTCTAACTCGCTTCCTTTTTGGTGTTACAAACAAATGCACAGAGACATAATACTCTCGTGGAGTGTATAAATATGAAAACATAATTGTATAAATAAATATACAATTTTAAATATTTGAAATTACGCTAATAAGGCAAGTCTACCAATATGTTTGTAGTATATATACCCAGCAAAAAGAGAGCACCCAAAGAAGTGAAAAAGAGTTTCATAATGTGATTCGGAAGTAGTGAAAATTGGGATCTTCACCAATGTATTTAACATTGAGTTGTCTTAGGAGGGAAGTCCTTTACTTTGAAAGACTTAAACGTTATTTTAAAGTGTTTCTGTTCTGTTTTAAAAAATCGGCGGGACCTTCTGGTTGCTACTACGGCACTCTAACCACTCTCAGCTATCCTCTGTTGTGGGTGCTGAATAACTAAAACAAATCATTTAGTTCGGTAGAACTGATAATAGGAAACTTAACAAAATATTGATTTATTATGAACTAATATATAACAAATAAATATAATAAATACTAATTAAATTTAGTATTAAATAAATTGACACTACTTAATTTTACTGATATTATGTAGTATTAATCATTAATAAAAATATGGAATATTAATGTACAATAAAAATATTTCATGTACTTAAAAAAACTATAAATTTGTATTTTTTAAGCAAAAATTTTTAAATTGTTAAAATTATACAAAATGAAACATTGTTTATTTATAAAAGTAATAAAAAAATACAAAAAAAAAGTTTTTTTTCCTGAGTCACGATTCGAACCCGAGACCTTACATACAATGAATATTGGGGGCAGTGTAAGCATTTTCAGATACAATCATTTGGTTGGTTGTATTTCCATTCTATTTTAATTCCAAAGTACAAATTTTTATAATGCATTATCTGCCGCGAGAGATAATCTAATTTCATGATGCTCCGGACACTTGGCTGGTACCATTTTTATCCCCTTAAAAGTTTGACTTTCAAAAATCTCTTTATTTTACATGTCTACGCAATTAGAGGAATGTGCACACCAAATTTCTTCATTCTAGCTATAGACGTTTAGCTGGTACAATATTAGCCCACTGTTCCCTTTATATCCTTTGAAAGTACGAATTTAGAAAACCTTTTCATTTTTGTGTTTACGCAGTCAGAGGAATGTATATTCCGAATTTCATGATTCTAGCTGCGGTCATTTGGTTGGTACTATTTTGATCCCCTTTTTTTATTATATATGCATTTTGTAATTTGTTTTAAATTGGCCCGATGGCTTTGAATTACAAGTTGAAATAAATAAATAAAATCAATGAATAGCTTTTCCCGTGACACATGTCCATGAAATCCAGGCCGTATCCACATTAGACTCTTCTTATACTTTTGGACGAGCATTTCCTTTATATCAGACTTTTCTGTGCTACGGTCCTTTCCTCTCTTTCAGTAAGACTTCTCGGGCGGCCAGAACGGGTTTTTGATACAAATGTTCCAGTTTCTCGTTGAATAGATGAATGGCTTCGCTCCAACATAACTCCTAAGTGTACAATAATTGTTCTCTGAGAGTGTGGGTATATATAAGTCCGTTAAGCCCCCTATAATGTTTAAGGGGGCTTCCATACAAAAACAAAACTTTTATAACATTTTATCCCACCTCTCTAGGGGAGTCAAATGTAAAAAGTGTTACGGACCAGCACATTGTTATAGTCAACTATTAATGCAACTGCTCTATCGGCAGCGACTCTGACCGAAAATTGTACGCAAAAAATAGTGTTATTTAACATTTCAATATTTTTGGCCAAAGAAGGTGTTGCTTGGGACCATAGAGCACCATTGATGCTATACGACCAGATTTATTAAAAAAATAGTCATGAAATCATCTAAGACCAATAACTTTTCTAATGATTGACAGGAATCTATCTACGGTGGACCTGATGACGCTGCTGTCAGAACAATGAAGTCGATCCATCCAACAGTTTGGTAAGAGTAAGTATATATCTCTGAAGCCCTGATGGACGGACCCTGGCACGGTACATTCATATCAAATCTCATATTTTTTTGCTTTGACAGAGACTTCTAATCAAGCTTCCTTAGAGATATCTCGAGCTTCCTCAGAAATTACACGCGTAATTGCAGATTTGTTCTCATCCGTCGAGCATAGGTTGTCCGCAGAGGTGCCACAAGGCTTTGTGCTTTCCCCACCCTTATTCTTATTTTCATTGACGACCTCTTAGATCGGACTTCAATCACGGATGACAGCAACCTCTGTCATACTCATATCGATCATAGAGCAAGTCTTCAAGAGATTGAGGACAAAAGGCCAGTGATGGAGGATCTCTCAGCCAATTCCGAATGGGGGTCGAGTGAGTAATATTTCTTTCTTGTATTGCCGTTTAAAGTACTAGGCTCGCAAAAAAACCTTTATCATTTCGAACAGCAAAAACGTGTAAAGCATGGAAGATTTGCAATTTCATAATTCTAGTCAAGCCGTTGGTACCAATTTTATCCCTTTTTTACAATTTTGAGCTGAGTTTTGAAAAATCATATTATTTTGCTCAGTCAGTCATCGAATTTCATGATTGTAGCTGCTGACGTTTGGTTGGTACCATGCAAAACCAAAGTATCTCGATTATTATTCAAAACTATTTAAAGTTAAAGTTGCTCACTTTAAAATCGTTACGGTTTGACCGAAGGTCAAATATCGTTGGAAAAATAATCGCATATTTATTGTTGTTTTCAAAACGAATTGAATGGAAATACTTTGAGAATCATGATGAAATAAATTAAAGTTCATTTAAGTGCAACACATTAGGCATTCTTCTCTCTGCCACAAAGGAATAAAACCCCCACACAAATAAAACCCAATAACTTATATAGGGGGTATATTCAATATTCCGGGTCATCTATAAAGAAATTTCAAAGAAAAGGAATTTCTCTCAGCTGTAACCTCAACTTGTTGTGGAACTTCTGCCATTTGTCTCCAAACAGCGATATGAGATCGACCGTCCGTCCGTCCGTCTCCATTTCCAGCTCCACCCCTCTTCGAAGTTTTCATCGAAGGCACTCTAATGAATGTTACACCCCATTTACGGGGGCCAACTTCGCTTAATAAAAACTTTGGTCAACACGCTTTGAGCCACATTGTGTAAAGTATTACACAAAATTACACATATGTTCTCATGTGTAATCCTGCAGTGCTAAGTACATTAGGGTGGAGTGAAAACACACTCATTTTCTGGGAATTTCAAAAGAAGGGGTGCGTTCAGGGAGGTTGAAGACGGAAATTTGGAAAGAATATTTTCAATAATATAATGTATCACAAACGGCTTAATAGACAAAGCATTAGGTTACCAAGGCGTAAATCTTGAGTTTATAAATTTTGAAAAAATAAGAAGCGTTTCGAATTATTAATTATGGGCAAAAACAAAGGAAAATAGGGTTCTGAATTCCAATAATGATTTTCTATCCATCTAAGTATGGTTAGAAATCTTGATATTTAGCGATCTAATTGATTCCATAACTTATAACTTAGTGTTAATTGCTTTGATATGTATTGTATTTGATATATATAGTATTCTTAGGATCATCCGAAATCTTTGTTCGCATTTGGTAGCAATATTTCCGTGCTAGAGCGGTAATAATTCCCCTCCAAAAAAAATATATTCACTACAACCTAATAAACCCATGAATATGCTCGCATATTAAAAGACAAGAGCTGAGCAATTTGTGAAACTTATATTCATATATATAAATTCTCAAATATTCAGTTATTCAAACGCACATGTTGTTCACGGAAATTACTTTTGCCAAACTTCTGACTTACTTTTCAAACTTTGCCCCCGTCCACAGGAAGAAGCTGAAGAAGAAAATATCCAAATTGTACCAAGTTGGTGTTGCCCATCGGAGGTAGACTGTCAAGACTTGCCAAACTTCTTTCCAAGTACACAATATGAAAGACAATTTGGCCACAGACACTTACACACACAGCCAGATTGTCAGACAGACACTTATTTGAAGTGCAAGTCGTTCCGACAAGTTACTAACTTCCCCCAGGAAGAACTCTAAGAGAGGTCAGCGCCGAAATGGCGTCATAATTAACAATTTCCATATGGGCACCCAGAATTACAATGGTGCAGTATATTCATCTATTAAGGCATAAGTACTCCAGGACATAATGGTAATATATAGTGGAACAGAATATTTAAATAGTTCACTGTTGTGTGTCTGTGTGAAGGAACCACATCTTTCCATCCATTTCCATTCTTCCAAGCCGAGGGAAGGCACAAAATAGATGGACAGAAACATAGATGAGGAATTCCATGTAAAACGAAATTACTTCAAAATTTTTTGAAAGGTCTTACTTTTAATTTTTTCCATATTTTGGGGAATAACTATAATTAAGAAAAAGTTGTCAGGACAATTGTAAGTTTTTAGCAAATAAATATAAACTAAAACAAGTAAGGAAAGGCTAAAGTCGGGCGGGGTCGACATATAATACCCTACACCACTCCCTGCGTATATACCTCGCTTTGATTACTACACCCAGGTATTTCATGGGAGCAATTTTATGTAGTTCGTATAAATTATACAGTTACTATAAATGCATCTTTAGTCAAAGGTAATTAGTATGGTAAATAATAAAGTAATTGATCCAGCAGATATTCCGAGTAAAGTAAATATAACATGATCTAGAAAAATTGATCAACATCGAATGATAAATACAGATTATACAGCGGTAATTGGATGAATCGGACGGACATTCGAAGGGGGCCTATAACAACACTTGAGGCCTGTGCCAAAACATGCGCCTATATATTTCTCATCCAATGTAGGTATTCCCAGTTGAAACATATAATGATCTGCAAAATTTGATGAAGATCCGATGTAAGATGAAATTTCTAGAGCTGTAATAGAGACGAACGGGGCCCCACTTGGGTTATACAAAAGTATGGACATATGGGCATCTCCCAAACAAGTATGGAAAGGCTAAAGACGGACGGAGCCGACTATATGATACACCCCACTTTCTATCTCACTACAATTCTATTCGCGAAAAAAGTGAAATCGGGAAGGATTTTTGAATCCTGTAAATTTAAGTGTTTGAAAAAAATTTTAAATCGGAAAGGACATTTGTATGGGGGTATATTGAAACCTTGAACAATGTGACCCGCTTTCACCATGTATGTTTATTGACGAAATATAATATGTAAAGTTTGGCCAAAATCGGTTTAACATTCAGGATCAACATTTGTATGACTGCTATATCTAAATCTGAACCGATCTTTCCCACTTTCACCACAGGTGTTTTTAGTATACGATGTTGTGCCAATTTTAGAGAAAATCGGGTACAATATGCGGTTTCTACAGCGGAAAAAGTGAAATCGGGAGCGACATTTGTATGGGGGCTATATCTAAATCTGAACCGCTTTTTTACCGCTTACCCATTTCAGCGTAGGTGTTTCTAGTTAGATTATAAGATGTTGCGCCAAATTTAAAGAAAATCGGATACAATATGTGGTTTCAAGAGCGGAAATGTGAAATCGTGAGCGAGATTTGTATGGGGGCTATATATAAATCTGAACCGATCTTACCCAATTTCCGCATAGGTGTTTCTAGTTAGATTATAAGATGTTGTGCCAAATTTAAAGAAAATCGGATACAATATGTGGTTTCAAGAGCGGAAAATGCCAAATCGTGAGCGAGATTCGTATGGGGGCTATATCTAAATCTGAACCGATCTTACCCGATTTCTGCATAGGTGTTTCTAGTTAGATTATAAGATGTTGTGCCAAATTTAAAGAAAATCGGATACAATATGTGGATTCAAGAGAGGAAAATGTCAAATCGTGAGCGAGATTTGTATGAGGGCTATATATAAATCTGAACCGATCTTACCTAATTTCTGCACAGGTGTTTTTAGTTCGATTATAGGATGTTGTAAAGAAAATCGAGTACAATATGCGGTTTCTAACGCGGCAAAAGTAAAATCGGGAGCGACATTTGTATGGGGGCTATATCTAAATCTGAACCGATCTTACCCACTTTCTGCATAGGTGTTTCTAGTTGGATCATAAGATGTTGTACCAAATTTAAAGAAAATCAGCTACAATATGTCGTTTCTAGAACGGAAAATGTCAAATCGGGAGTGACATTTGTATGGGGGCTATATCCAAATTTGAACCGATTTGCCTCAAATTAAATAGCGTTCGTCCTTGATCCACAAAACCTATTTGTGCCAATTTTTGTTAAGATCGGACTATAATTGCGTAATGTAATGTAATGTGATTAAAACAATAGATGGACAGACGGACATTGCTAAATCGACTCAGACAGTGATTCTAAGACGATCGGTATACTAACCAAGGGGTCTATCTCGCTTCCTTTTGGGTGTTACTTTCGTGGAGTGTATTAAAATATATATTTATACCCTCCACTTCCAAAATGGGGTTGTACTAACTTTGTTATTCCATTTGTAACCCCTCTATAACAAAAACGCTTCTCATTTGTCATATATGACCGCTGGTACTAATATGGACCCTGCTTTAAGTCAAAGACATACATTCGTTGCGAAAGTTCTGACGAGATGGGGTAGCGCCCATCGAAACTGCGCAGTCACCTTTTAGCTGCAACAATAAAGGTCTCACTTTGCCTTTTTGCTAATTTTGGGTTCTGCTGAAGACTGCAGCACAACCTTTGGTCTTAAACCAAAATAAATGGCAACACATACAACATAACAGACCAACTATACATACAAACAACCAAAAAACATTTTTTGAAAATTAAAAGAAAAATAATTACAATTATTTTTTGAAAAAATTTGTGTTTATTTTTTCAAATTTTCAGTACATGTGCCAACGTTTCCAGGAGTTTCTGAGATATTACCAAAAACGTGGAAGAACTCGAAAAAAATGGGTTAAGTTCGGCCGGGCCGTGCCGAATTTTATTATAAATAACCTCCACAATTGATTACATTCCACAGTATTGCCGGCAGATAATATGTTGTCGACTTTACGTATGATATTGTTTGCTAATAGCAATATTTATATAAGTAAATTAAGATGTTTCTTATTATAATTTTGAATTAAAATTAATTAATTTTAAAGACCACGCCCACTTATAGGGCCTGTGTAAATATTTTTTTAATTGCTTGATAGTCATAAATAGCGTTTATATCAGATATTATTGTTAGGGAAGAACGTTTTTTCACTTGAAAGTTTTTTCTTGGGACCGGTTCTGAGCATTTTCAATTCCAACCTTCCAAACAGGATATTTATGATTCTAGTTACAGCCGTTTGCTTGGCACCAGTTTTATCTCTTTTATTCCGTGCCTTTTATTCTGCTCGTTTACGAAGTCAGACTCTAGTTGATAGATTTGTAAAAATTTTATCCTTTTTCGCTCCGTTTTCCTTAAAAATACAAATTTCGAAAAAACCTTTATGATGAGCGTCTACACAGTCAGATGATAAATAAATAGATTTTTTTATTCTATCCATTTGGTATGCACCAATTTTATCACCTTTTGCCCATTTTGACCCGAAAAGTACGTGTATCAAAAGATCGCATTATATTTCGAGTCTACACATCCAGAGTGAAATATATACCAATTTTAATTACTGTAGCTGCAGCATTTTGACTGATACCATCTGTATCCCCTTTCTCCCCGTTTCCTCATAAAGTACATATTTCGAAAATTTCTTTGATTTGACACGTAATTGTTTCTTTTCACCGTTAAAAGTACGAATTTGGTAAAAAATCCTCTTATTTTTCGCGTATACACAGTCAGTCTACAGGGTTTTGGTTGGTACCAATTTTGTACCATATTGATACTAAATATATCTTTATTTTCTTTCCTTTTTTCCGAATTTCTATTTTAACCGAAGCCTTTCGGTTGGTACCATTTTAATCCCCTTCCAACCCATTTTCTGCCTAAAAGTATAAATTTCGACAAGTTCCTTCATATTTAGGCAATACCGAATTTAAAAGACAAACTTAAATAATCTAAATATTAGGGTATATTTTCAGTTCTTGTTAGGGGAAAAAATTCCTTCTGGTCCGATTTCACCCACTTTCTATGCTACAACCATTAGACACATTTATGGACAATTTTAAACTCAAAACTCATTTCGGAGGGTAGTCTGCTTTCAACAGACATACATGACTATATCGTCTTAGAATTTTACCACGACCAAGAATATATGTGCAAGTTAGATTGAAAGTGGTCTAAGTCAAAAATCTAAAAAATTAATATATGCCAATCATTCTCTTTACTTTGATCAGATCTCAAATTTAAGAACTTTTCTTTTTGACATTAATAAAAATGAACCGCTACAATGGCATATCTCATTGTCTTTAGCGGTAGTTTGAATGTTTCGTACTTTTAGGGGGGAAATGGGACAAAGAGGGATAAACATCGAACCTTCGTCCTGACCAAACTGTAGTATCTAGAAACATGAAATTCGGTGTGTTCCTTGCAATGACCATGCAGACTAGCTATAAATAGGGATTTTTCGAAATTTGTACTTTTAAGGGAGGAAAGAGAGAAAAAGGTATAAAAATGAAACCAATTTAAGAATTGCAGCTAGAATCGTGAAAATCGGTATTTACATTTCTCTGAAAACGTAGACTTGCAATATATATTGATTTTGTACTTATAAGGGGTGAGCGGGACAATAAGGGATAAATAGGTACCAACAAAAGTATTACACCTAGAATCGTGAAATTTGGTATGTAAATTCCTCTGACCATATAAAATCGAAGTAAAATTGGATTTTTCAAAAATTGTACTTTTAAGGGGCGTGCGGGACAAAAAAGGAAACTAGTTGTACCAATTTAAGCGTTACAGCTATAGTCGTGAAATTTGGTATGTAAATTCCTCTGACCACGTAGAAGCACAGTAAAATCGAAATTTGTACTTTTAGGGGATGCGCGGGACGAAAAGGGATAAAAATTGTGTACAGTCCTATAAATAAAGTACATATTTTTAGGGGAAGCAAAAACACATGTTACCTATAGTGGTTTTTCAAAATGTGTACTTTTTGGGAAAGAGGTGCAAAAGTTATAAAGTAGCTGGTATATGGTGTTTTCTTTCATTTTTAATTTTCGACAAAATTTCACAATCATTTTATAATTTGAGAAAATACATATTACATCTTCATAATACATATTTTTGATTATATTTCAAAAAAATTATGACAACAATAGGTCTGATCATTTCCTTTTCTAGATATAGACTGGTATCGTAACAGGATTTCCGTCAAAAATGTCACGCCCGTTACAATTTAAATATTCTATATTTCCTATATTCATAAAGAGATGTCGGTAATGTATTCTTTAGAAGAAGGTGTATGAACTACTCTTTTGATTAGCAAAAATTAATAAAGCCATGAAATGGCAGAATATTACGAAAGTCAAGGAAATAAGTAAAACCTCAAGATTTTCTTCAAAGCTAAGGTCACGCCCGTGACGCTCTAGATTGTAGTATATCTCCTTATATTTGAAACGCTAAGACATAATTGTATTTGCAATAATATTCCGATTAGCCTGACGTTTTCAATTGGCAATATAGCAAAAATCTCCGTCAATGAGTATTTATTTTTTTTTTTCAATTTTGAGAAGAATGATAGTTGTCTAAGTCAGCTCATCCTCTGAAAGTAGAGGTTCCCTTAGAGGTACCAATGATTTTCTTATACAAGTTCGATATAGTCGTAGGATATTCTTAGGAAAAAAATGTGCCTCGGTGAAGAAATATTTTTCAATTGACTCAAACATAAACCATTGCATATCTCAGAACGGATAAAGTGTGACTCCGGTGAATATTTCAAGATGATAGAAACGGAATGACAAAAAAACATGTGAGTACTTCTGAGTAATTGCATGCATTGAAGCGATTTATATGACATACAAAGCTGCATTTGCGATTTTCAAAATATATAAAATTGTAGACACTAGGGAGGTAATATATTTTTTGTCTAAGATTTAATAGTTTTCTGTTAAATTAGTTGCAATATGCTTTATAAATGGTGATTTTTTAGCTATTATCTTTTTGGCAACACTGGTTTAAACAGCTGACGCACGTTTCGTGTTTTGTTTCACTGTCAAACATCTTCAGTTTGGTCTATAATTTTACCATGAATCGTCTTACAAACGAACAACGCTTGCAAATTATTGAATTTTATTATCAAAATGCGTGCTCTGTTAAGAAAGTTCATCGCGCGCTTCCATTTTATGGTCAGTTTAATCGAACCACTGAAGCGGAAGCGATCGACCCACTCACGGGCTAAATTCCGCACCAAATTTACATTGTTGGACATTAAACCACCAACACGCTTACGTAGAGTGCGAACGCAGCTGTATCGGCCAGTGTCAATTATCGATTCGTCGCCGTTCGCAGCAATTGCGTCTCTGTTACTCAAAAACGTGGAAATGCCAAAATTGGACTAAGCGGATGGACCATTTGAGGCACAATCAAGGTCAACATTAGCATGAAATAATCTTCAAACATTAAATTTCATGCATTTTTCTGAATTTTATGGGTTTTTTTTTTTTGAAAAACTTTCCTATAGCTCTTAAAAAATCACCCTATATTTCGAAGAATTTAAACAATTTTTAAAATCACCTTATGATATGATATACTTTATATTCGAACCACCCTAGTGTCCACAATTAATTTTTTTGAAAAAGTCGCATTTATTGTCCGATCGTCGTGAAATTTGGCAGGAGTAATTTATTTCAAAATCGGTTCAAAGTTTGATACAACCCCCATAATAATGTTTCTCCGATTTACACTATTACCTCTCTAGAGTATACACATTACATCGAATCTTGATCATATTTTTCACATTATATTATAATTCACTTCGGAAAACCTATTACCAAAGTGCGATATATGGGTCCGTGTTTTATTATAGCCCAATACAATTTTCCCACCATATATTGTCTAAGTGTCGCGCATCGTAGAAACGGCCCTGCGCGTCTTTAGTCCTTCAATTTTACAAAACTTAACCCACATTTTCATTACTTTACGCATAACTTAAATTATTCTTCGTCCTCTATAATATGTATCTTACCTTTCCTTTTTGTCTCGTCCTTTCTTACTTTCTGCCATCTTCACTCACTGACCTCAATTTCCTTGAAAACTATTTTACAGCACAACTAAAGGGTGATTTTTTAAGAGCTTGATAACTTTTTTTTTTAAAAAAACGCATAAACTTTGCAAAATCTCATCGGTTCTTTATTTGAAACGTTAGATTGGTCCATGACATTTACTTTTTGAAGATAATTTCATTTAAATGTTGACCGCGGCTGCGTTTTAGGTGGTCCATCCGCTTAGTCCAATTTTGGCATTTCCACGTTTTTGAGTAACAGAGACCCAATTGGTGCGAACGGCGACGAATCGAAAATTGGTGGTCATCATTAACACTGGCCGATACAGCTGCGATATTTTCTTCAGTTCGCACTCTACGTAAGCGTGTTGGTGGTTTAATGTCCAACAATGTAAATTTGGTGCGAAATTTAGTCACAATAGCCCGAATAGCCGCTTCAGTGGGTCGATTAAACTGACCATAAAATGGAAGCGCGCAATGAACTTTCTTAACAGAGCACGCATTTTGATAATAAAATTCAATAATTTGCAAGCGTTGTTCGTTTGTAAGACGATTCATGAAGAAATGTCAAAGCATACTGAGCATCTTTCTCTTTGACACCATGTCTGAAATCCCACGTGATCTGTCAAATACTAATGCATGAAAATCCTAACCTTAAAAAAATCACTCTTTATCTTCGAACGTTGCAAACGTGTCCCTAAGATGCTTAAACAAACAATCACCGTCTGGCGGCGGCTGCATCAATGGCATATTAATTAACCTTTGCTGGCATCTTTGATGGATAAACAAACAAAATGATAAAATGTCTGGGGGTCGAAAGGGGGCTGACACCGACATTAAGACAATAACAATTCCAACGATAGCCGGAAGGAGGAGGCGGAGCAGGTGGGACATCAGTGCCATTATCGTTATGGCGGTGACAATCACCTCTCGCACAAGGTGACACCTGATTAAAGTTTCGAGTATAGCAAATAAGACGATAAATCTCATTAAACTGACACATCGCATGACATGCAATTAAATCTGGAATAATGTGAATCTGTTGGCCATTCGTGTGCTTCGTGTGTGTGTGTGTCTCGACGATGATGACACATCTGCTGACGATCATTGGATTTGATTATGCCGTGCGTTCCGTTCGACATGCTGCCCACTCCCGAGTCGCATGCAACTGCTCATATGTCGTCGCCGCAAATTGGCAAATATTTGCATATTTTCATGACTGATTTAATTTTGAAGCACACCATTTTCCCACGGCAGATAAGGTGTTATTCATACATATGTATGTCTGCCTGCACATATGTACATATATTAAACTGGGTTTTAGTCAATTCAAAAAGGCGACAAAGTTTTATTGTTCACTTTATTCAGCCTATGTTCATTTGTAGTTTTAATGAGTAAATAAAACTAATTTTGAATACAATTTACTTTATTTGAGTAAGTACGTACTATACTCACGTTAAAAATAAACTTAAATTAAATAAAGATATTATGGGTGCCAAACGAATGTCGATTTACATAATTTTAATAAATTTTCTTGAATTTTATTTTAATGTGGTTCGGATGTAACAGAAAACCTAATAGATCCCTTCTCAGCCACAATTGTCAGAAAATATCGGGACTGATCTCAGTGCTGACGGACAATTTATCAATTGGAAATAAGTAAGAAATGAGCTAGCCGACTTTGGGATAACATACACCACTCCCTGTCCTTATACCTGGTTTTATTACTATTAGGGTTTGCATTTTCCTGCACTTTTTATTTCCTGGGAAATGGGAATTATTTTTTAAATTTCCCGGGTTCCCGGGACAGCACGGGAAATCGTCAACATACTGTTTACCATTAGTTAAACTTATTTTTTCCAATGAAACATTCACATTTTATTAAACTAAAATAAATATATATTTCACAACGAACCTATTACAGAATTCATATAATAAAGCGCAAGTGAGATCGATTCAAACAACTTTTAAATTTTTAAAATTAATTAAAGATCAGATATTTCTTATTTTATTGGAAAATGTGGACTCGGCGGAGAACGATCGTTCACAGTAAAGTGAGTAGAGCATTAAATGAAATGTTTGTTCTTTGTCATGTCGCTTTGAAAAGTTTAAATTCTTTATTTTTGGCGTTCGGATACACGCTCAAAATCTATTTTTCCCGGAATTTTTTTGTGGGGCTTGACAGGAAAAATCCGAGAAAGTGGATTTTGAGTCTACATCCGAACGCAGCTTAAAAATATTTTGTCATCCAACTGCAATATTTGACATACGTAAATTTTTACACAACATTTTTAATTTTATTGTGGAAAGGATAGAAAAAATATACGAAGAAATATGTAAAATTTTCTACTGAATTCCCGCGGGATTCCCGTTCGAGATTCCCGGGATACGGGAAATGAAAAAAGTGCGAATTCCCGGGAATTTTCCGCGGGAAATCCTGGGATGCAAACCCTAATTACTATCCTCGGTCATTGTAGCTGTGGAGAGAGAAGTTAAATTAATAGGCCTCCTTGGGACAATTAGAGCAGTGGGAGCAAATTTTATAAAAAAAATTGTGTTTGAAAGGGAACCCCCTTTTAGGAGTAGAAATGGTGGGTAGGTATGTTCGGGGAAATCTTGGGGAGGGTAAAATTAATAGGTGGCCAGTCATAATACATTCCCTCTAGGGGCGACTCCGGGGCAGTTTTAGGCCTATATTTCATGTATGGGGCCACCATAATGTTTGAATAAAGATATGTTCTGAGAAAATGTTGGGGCTTAGAAATATTGGGGGTCCGACATACATTTGACTGCCGGGCAGCTGGAGCGATGCATTAGACTGGGGCAATTGGAGCGATGCATCATGAGCAAATTTAAAAACAAAAACAATAAGGAAAGGCTTAAGTCGGGCAATTCAATTCAGTAAAAAAGTGAAAATGGGAAAATTTTTTATATGTCCTGTTCCAATTTGTCAAATCGAGAATAATATTTGTATCGGGGCTATATCCAAACATGGAATGAAGTGACAAACTTTCACAATAAGTTCTTCTAGTTGAAGTATAACGTGCTC
Source organism: Polietes domitor (assembly GCA_947397865.1). Classification (NCBI taxonomy): domain Eukaryota; kingdom Metazoa; phylum Arthropoda; class Insecta; order Diptera; family Muscidae; genus Polietes; species Polietes domitor. Next base: position 79,102,117 of record OX377621.1, on the reverse strand, counting down.
AATTTTAAGAAATTCTCTGAAAATACGCGGTTTCTGGGGGATCGAAAATTGTATGAGAGCTATATGTAAATCTGAACCGATGTGACCCATTTTCACTAAAGGCGTACCTAGATTAAATATGTGATGTTTTGCCAATTTTGATGAAAATCTGTTGAAATATATGGATTCTGGAGCGGAAAAATTCAAATTGGTAGCGAAATTTGTATGGGAGCTATATATAAATCTGAACCGTTCTAACACATTTTTACCACAGGTGTTTACACTTGAAATATAAGGTGTTTTACGAATTTTGAAGAAAATCTGTTGAAATATGTGGTATCTGGAGTGAAAAGGGTCAAATCGGGAGTGAAATTCGTATGGGGGCTATATCTAAATCTGAACCGATTTTCTTCAAATTAAGTAGCATTCGTCCTTGTCGCGAAAAACTTTGTTGTGCAAACTTTTGTTTGGTTCTGGGAGATATACCCATTGTTAATTATACCGATCTAGAAACCACATATTTTACTTGATTTTCTTTAAATTTAGCACAACATCCTATAATCGAACTAGAAACACCTATGCGGAAATTGGGTAAGATCGGTTCAGATTTAGATATAGCCCCCATACAAATGTCGCTCTCGATTTGAATTTTGCGCTCTGGAAACCATATATTTTATCCGATTTTCTTTAAATTCGGCACAACATCTTATAATCTAACTAGAAACACCTATGTAGAAATTGGGTATCGGTTCAGATTTAGATATAGGCCCCATACAAATGTTGCTCCCGATTTGACTTTTGCGCTATAGAAACCACATATTGTACCCGATTTTCTTTAAATTCGGCACAACATCTTATAATCCAACTAGAAGCACCTATGCAGAAATTGGGTAAGATCAGTTCAGATTAAGATATAGCCCCCAAACAAACGACGCCCCCGATTTGACATTTTCCACTCTAGAACCCACATATTGTACCCGATTTTCTTTAAAATTGGCACAACATCTTATCCAACTAAACAAAACTATGGTGAAAGTGGGTAAGAGCGGTTCAGATATAAATATAGTCACAAATACAAATGTTGCTGCCAAAAGTTTAACCGATTTTGGCCAAACTATAAATTTTATATTTCACCTATTTCGTTCCAGGTTTCAATATATCCTCATACAAATGTCCTTTCCGATTGAACATTTTTTGTCAAACACATACATTTACAGGATACAAAAAACCTTCCCGGTTTCACTTTTTCACCAAAAGTGAATTGTATTCGGATGGAAAGTGGAGTGTATCATAGAGTCGGCCCCGCCCGACTTTTGCCTTTCCTTTTTTTGTTTTCTTTATTGGAATGTAGGAAGGTCGTAATACTTCTCAACGATCACTGCGTAGCTGCGAAAACGCAGAGGAAGGAAAGACAGTCGAGCACTTCTTGTGCACTAATAAACCCACGGCACAGCGACATTGACGAGATATCGGAAATTGATATTAGAGATCTAATCAAATATCTCAATCTTTTAGGCTGGGTATAACATACCTTTCCTTTGAATATAACAGACTACTTAAAACGGTGCCTTAAGGCACTACATGCCATTACCGTGAGAGATGCCAAGTAAACCAACCAACCAATAATAATGTCATCCGTCTCTAGGGAAGTGGTTCGGTGTGGCTAGTTTGCCATTCAAATCTTTTTATGCAGTTGCTTTGGCTCCAACACACAAGCTGTCAACATTGTTTTACCTTTTTAACTCATTACGCATGATGCAAAAATTATATTAGGGTTCATATTACATATCAACAACACCTAGACCATAATGGACATAATATTTTTGTTATACTTACTGATATTATAATTAAATTATAGTTAACAAAATATATTTGTCTTACCTGTAAGAAGAAGATGAAAAAAAAACATTATTATCAGGGAGATACAAAATAATGGTAGATCATGACCTGAACAGGGCCGATTTGAGAATTTTTGATAATATAATTTTGTTTTTTTATTATTATTGAGAAATTTAAAATATTGGAGTGGAAGTGCATTAAGGCTTCTAAATTAAGTCATCTTTTCGATAACTAAAATTTGCAACTCAACACTAAAAAGAAAAATTGTGGTTGTAGTGAAACATTTACACCACTCTGTCCATAAGGTTATTTATAAATTTTAGTTTTTCGTTTGTATTTTTTTGGTCTGTAATCAATATTTGATTTGAACTGGTATATTGTCCTGGCTCAAGACCATTTTGCATCTATATTTAATAGAATGCAAATTTATTCGAATAATTTCCTTAAAGTCACTTTTCAACACAAAACCCGACCTGATGTAGAAAAGTCGCTGCGAAGCCACCTGAACGAAACATTTAGCAGGGTGGAAATCATGACAGTTGTAGTCTGCAGCCAAGTAATAAATGTCACCATGCCATTTGTAAATAAATTTGCATTCTATTAAATATAGATGCAAAATGGTCTTGAGCCAGGACAATATCCCAGTTCAAATCAAAAAAAGTTATTTATAAGTCATCTTAATGTATAAAGAGTATACAAATCTAATATTGAGATTAGAACGTTAAAAATACGAAATCAACCTCGCCAACAAATATATTTTTTATTGTCAGTCAGATATCTCTTAAATGAGGTATACATAGTGAATGGGAACGACTTTTTAGTAAATGGGGTCACAGAGGTAAGAATCGTGGCTCGAGAAAAAAGTTTTGTTGTTTTTTTTATTACTTTTATAAAAAAGCAATATTTAATTTTGTATAATTTTAACAATTTAAAAATTTTTGCTTAAAAGTACAAATTTATTGCTCTATTGATGTACTTCAAATATTTTTTTTACTTATTAGTAATACTACATAATATCAGTAAAAAAGGCAGTGTTAATTTATTTAATGCTAATTTAAGTTAATATTAATTTGTGTTACATATTTATTCATTCTAAATAAATATTTCGTTAAGTTTCTTATTGTCAGTTCTAAAGAACAAAATGGTTTCTTTAGTTATTCACAACAGAGGATAGCTAAGATGGATGGAGCACCGTAGTAGCAACCAGAAGGTCCTCTATTCTACTCCCGGCAGCGGCGGGTTTTTTAAAGCAGAAATGGAAACTAGTGAAAAAGTGATTCCTTTGCCAAACTTTAAAATAACGTTTAAGTCTTTCAAAATAAAGGACATCCCTCCTATGACAACTCCATGTTAAATTCATTGCTTCTCGTTCGTTTGTGAGAATCATTTACTTACATTTACTATTTAATATAGATGCAAAATGGTCTTGAGCCAGGACAATATCCCAGTTCAAATAAAAAAATTATACATTTTTATTTTAGTTCGAAATATTTTATGTTATACATTTCTTCGCTTAAAGAAATGAACGTTTAAATTGTTGTCCAAAAAACCAGAGTTCTTGGCCCACAGTGAATCGTCACAAACATTCCGCATTTCACTTTGTTGCGGTTACCTCTCTAGTGTACAGTGGTTGTTTTTTATATCCTCCACCTCCAGGATGGGGGTATACTAACTTTGTCATTCCGTTTGTAACACATTGAAATATCGACCTGAGACCCTTTAAAGTATATATATTCTTGATTGTCATAAAATTCTAAGACGATCTAGCCATGTCCGTCCGTCCGTCTGTTGAAAGCACGCTAGCATCTAAACGAAAGTTAAAATTTTCCACAAATGCGTCTTATAGTCGTAGATCGGTTGGAATGGGGCGAAATCGGCCCAAAGGGAACAATTTTTCCCTCACAAGGACTAAAAATACCCATAATAATCACTAATATTTTAGAGTATTAAAGCATATTTTTTCAATATGTCTGCTTGTACTTACTTGATATTGGGTATGTGCATTCCCCCGATAACAAAAACGTGCACCATAAAGTGATTTTTATTTGTAGCGGGTGAAATGGGGCAAGAATGGGATAAAAATGGTACATATTAAACGACAACAGCTAGAAACAGGAAATTCGGTGTGTACATTCCTCTAATAGAGTAGATACATAATATAAAAGTATATTTTCCAAATTAGTACTTTTAAGGGGTAAAATGTGAATAGAGGTATAAAAATGGTACCAACCAAACGGCTGCACCTAGAATAATCAAATTCGGTGTATACATTCTAAAAATTCGTACTTTTTGGGGTTAAAATGGAAAAAGGGGATACAAATAGTACCAACCAAATGACCGCAGCTAGAGTCATGAAATTCGGAGCATACATTCCTTTGACTACGTAGACATGGAAAAAAAGGTTTTTTCCAAATTCGTACTTTCAAGGGATACAATGGGTACAGAGGGATAAAGATGGTACCAACCAAACCGCTAGACCTAGATTAATGAAATTCGGTGTATATATTCCTCTGATTGCGTAGACACGTAAAATAAAAGGATTTTTCGAAATTCGTACTTTAAAATGGGGGTTAAAATGAAAAAGGGGGATAAAGATGGTACTAACCAAATGACCGCAGCTAGAGTCATGAAATTCGGAGTATACATTCCTTTTTCGAAATTCGTACTTTCAAGGGATCCAATGGTACAGAGGGATAAAAATATTACTAACTAATGATGCTAGAATTATGAAATTCTAATTGGGTAGAAACGTCAAAGAAAGAGATTTTAGATAGTGGTACTCTTAAGGGGGTAAAAATGGTACCAACCAAATCGGCGCAGCTGGAATCATGAAATTCGGTGTATATATTCGGTGTAGACGCGCAAAATAAAAAGTTTTTTCCAAATTGGTTCCTTTTACTTTTGGTTGAATCATGAAGTTACGTTATTTTGCACTATGTAAGTGAGATAATGGATTTTCAAAATTTGTACTTTTGGAAATAAAACCAATTGTAGCACCCACTATCTACCAATATGTATGGTATATAATGTAATCGTATTGGTAGCCATGCCTTAAAAGCATGGTTTGAAATAATAATAAAAAATATTATTTATAAAATTATTTTTTAAATATTTGTATTTGTTTTGATTTTTCTATACTAAAAAAGTAATATTACTGCACTTCTACGAAAATCGACAGCCTCTGTGGAATGCAATCCATGTTGGAGGGTATATGGAAAGTTCGATCCGGCCGAACTTAACGCCGTTTTTACTTGTTTTTTATGGTTATTTTCTCTGTTGGAATGCTAAATATTAAAAAATAAATCAACGATTTTTTGATATTTTTTTTATTTTTATGAGGTTTTAATTTTTACAAAATAAATATTTTTTTACATTTTTTGGTGACTCTACATAAACCACTATTTCTAAGTGAAAGTAAAATATTATTTGCCCTTATAATTATTTTATACCTATCATTTAACGTATAACGGGGCATCAAGTTCTGATACTCCCGACATTTTTAAAGGTACATTCGACGAAAAACGTCGATTTAATGGAACATAAGTCTCGATGCATAAAAAAATTCATTTTTATGTCGTGGGCACAAATTTTTGTGGTTCTTTATTGTTTTGGTTGTAGACAACGACTAAAAATAGAGATGCCTGTCGAACTGCCTTTTTTATTTTTTTATTTGTAGAGGCGAATTTAAATTCCGTTTCCTGCGATTTGATATGAAACTGTCCTCTTATGTATACAAAGTCTTGACCATATTCCAGGAAATGCCCATAAATTATAAATAAACGTTGAAAACATGGAATCGACATGTTTCCCAAAATCAAATATGCCTTTTGTTACAAAATCCACAAGTAATGTTGTTAGAGGGGGGGAGGGGTCTAGACCCACATAACCGCAAGACTCGAACCAATGACATGTCTAAAGCAAATCCTCTCTAAGACCATTTGAATTTGGCAAATTCTCCGAAATATGCTGGAGGAATTCTGCTGTACGTACAATATCAACAAAATACAAACATATACATACATACATATGTATATTAGGCTGGGTCACGAAAAAAATTGCAGGGTTCACCCCCCAGAAATGAAGATTGGATTGTTTAATGATGATCTGCAAAATATTTTGCCACTGGGTCAAGCCATCAAACGCTCTTGAAAACACCTCTAAAAATCATGTTTTTCCCGTGTAATTTTTTTATGATGCATTTTTGCCCAACATTTTTTTCTGGATTAATAGAACATTGAGAGCACTTTAAATAAACAATTTTATTCTTGTCTTAGAACTTGTCTTAGAACTCATTGGTCGTATTATTGGACGTTTATATTGATTTTTTGTGGTGACAGCTGGAAACATTTTGTAAGAGTTGATATGAAAAATAAATAGAAGAAATTAATACCTTTCGAATGACACCTAAATGATGAATATCGGACGAAAAATTACGTCACTGACTCCATGTTTGTAAAATAATTTAATACAGGAGATGGATTCAAATGCAAATTCAAATTCATTCAAACTCTTTTTACAAAAATGAGCGCAGCGGCGTCAATTTAATTCCGATGTTCATCATTTAGGCATCATTCGAAAGGTATTGACTACCGCTATTTATTATTTTTTTAAATAATAACACCAAATACGAAAAATTGTTCAGTTGCCACTGTGAAAATCCACAAAAAAATACTATAAACATCCAATAATTCGACCAAAAAGTTTCTCTAAGACAAGAATCAAAATTTATATTTAAAGTTCTTTCAAGGGTCTACTATTTCAGAAAAAAAATTGGGAAAAATGTAACACAAAAAAATTACACCGGAAAGCCCTAATTTTTAGGGTTATTTTCAGAAGCGTTTAGCTCACAGACGGCTTGATTTAGAAACGAAATATTTTGCAAATCATCATTAAACAAGCCAAACTTTATTTTCGTAGGGTGACTGGAACTTGTTTTTCCATTTGTATGGACGGCGACCCAGCCTAATGTATATATCCGTTTGTACATACACGTGTACAAGTTGTATACACTTATAAGTACTTATGTAGTATTTCATTAACATATTTATAGACCGTTTGTGGCATGTTCAACATGGAGTGGCATTCTATTGTTCGTTCGGCAGGCAGGTACTCTGTTTTTATTATTCTTTGTTGGTGGTTTTCTATTGCGGCTGCTGCTCTGCTATTTTCTTAAGACGCCTATATTTATTTACCTTTAAACGACTTAACATTTTGCTGAAAATGGAAATGAACTAAACGATGTTTACTTAAATTCCTGCTCTCTGAATAAATACATCACAGAGTAAGGTAGGGAGGACGCACCAAACAATTTTGATATCGTCACACGGGCAATAAATTATGCTACCCAAATGCCCAATTGGAAGTTTTGAATGAAAGATGTGTCGAAGCATTTCACACGAATTGTCCGTTGAATTTAATTAAATTGAATTGCAACTTTTGACAAACGAACTTTAAAATTTAAACTTAAAATTAATTACACTGTGCAACAAAAAAGAAAAACGAAACAAATTTGTGCCCGGGACTAGGGCTGCGATGTTTTTGTAAAAACATCGATTACATTTTACATCGATATTGTAGTACCGATGTTTTATTGACATCGTTGTTTTGTTTCGATGTTTTTCATCGAAGTTTTTCATTCAACATCTGTTTAGAAACAAAAATGCCACTAAAAAGTGAAAAATTGGAAACATATTACCAGAAAAACAAGTAATTCAACAATATGTCACTCTTGTAATAAAACTTTAAAAATAAGCGGTAATACTTCCAATTTAATTGGTCATATTAAGCGAAACCCCTTTAGAGGCCTGGCAACAGGGGTACGTTCCACGAAATTCTGCACCAATAAAGACTGCAATGAAATATCTATTAATAGTGACAACATCCGTCCCTTATGAGAGAGTTTTTTCCGCAACAGGGAATATTGCATACAGTAGAAGAAGCTGGGTAATTCCACAGGATTTCGACCCAACATGGATTTCGATCGATTTTGATGAAATTTGGCACATACATTCTATTAGTGGTTGCGGGCAACATACTGTTTACCGTAGCTCAAAATAGTATGTAGTTTAAGTTTTACGGTGGTCCAAAGTTGGTTATCTCGGGGTTTTTTTTGGAAGAGATTGCTCATTATCGACATCATATTGATATTGATCTTATCTAAAGGATTTACACCTCTTCTTTCCGAATATACATGAAAATTTTAATGTCCTTATTGTCCAAGGACTCCAAAAACTTAAAATAATTTTAATCCTTGAATATCCTGAAAAACATTTTCTTTATTTTGTTTTGTATTTTAGCTTATATCATTCTCTACGAAATATCAAAAATGCAGAGTGGGGTGGCCATAGGTTAAGAAACTACGGCTGTTTTTGCAAAGTTTTGCATTATTTCTGCAAAATCAAAACTTTCCATTCATAGAGTCGCCTCATAATAAAAGTTATCGATGTTCTCGAATAAAATGAAAGATTCGTTTGTTTTACGGGTTCTACCAAAATATTGCACTTTTATCATTTCCGTCCGTGAGCTGAACGCACTCAAAAAAAACTCTATAAAACAGGTTTTTCTTGAAAAGAATTCATTATGAGAATAGTATTGAAAAAAAAAAATCCATTAGAAATTAAAATCTGTTACGAGCCTTATCAAACCGTATCAAAAACTTGCAATGTGACGAAGTATAAAGAGCAGATTTTTACGATTTTATTGCATTTTTATAAAATCCGTTAAATTTACAACTTTTAGTTCGACTTGTGTTTAAAAGGTGTTGATTTCAATTTTAAGAACTTCTAAGGGTTTCACATTTTTTCAATGGTTTAAATGTACAATAACAGCTGACATATGGAGTCATTTGCATTGTAAACATATTCAACTCTAATGAAAGCTCTTTAAAAAAACTAAAAATTTGGTATTTCAATGGATAGACGAAGGGAAGAATATCTGTTAAAAATACTTCAAATAAAACATGAATAATCTAAATAAACTTTTTAAGGGGAGATTTGATGTGGTTGGTTATGCTAAAATAATACAGATAGAAACATGAAGTTTGAGTTACTTTTAACAAATATTCTTCTCATTCATCTGATGCCCATATCGCCAAACTAATGCGCGCTGAAGTACGAAACTAAATTATTAAAACAACTATATCATTTGGAAAATAAAAGTCCTCTAAAAAGGACAAACGACCACGAAATAAAAAACTGGGTATGCAGTTTTGCTATTAGTGACCTATAGTTTCAGTTCTATCTAGTCTCGTTCTTTGAAGGAAAATTGTGTCGCCCGGTGTTATTGTAACAGCTTATGTGCAGTATTCCTCCCAATTTATCCATTGAAATACGAAATTACAGATTTTTTCAAAAATTAGCTTTGCCTAAGACTAAAATGTGTTTATGATGCAAATGATTCCAAAAGTCAGTTGTTATTTAACCCATTAAACTAAAAACATGGAAGTTTAGCGGATTTTATAAAAAATGAAAAATTTTGTCTTGCTGAAATAACGCAATACTTTGGAAAAAAAGCAGTGTGGCCACCACACTCTGAATTTTTATATTTTGTAAAGAATAAAATAAGATAAAATACTAAACAAAATAAAGAAAATTGAAGATATGTTTTTCAGGATATTCCAGGATTAAAATTATTTTTAAATTTTGGAGTCCTTGATTCACAAGGACATTCATATTTTATACAAATTCGGAAAGAGGAGGTGTAAATCTTTCAGATGAGATTAATATCGTTAATGACGCAATCTAAAGTTATGAAATAGGATAAGGAAGCCATCTCTTCCCAAAAATTCCTGAGATAACCAACTTTGGACCACCGTAAAACATAACCCACGTACTATTGTGAGCTACGGTAAACGGTATATGCAGGCCCGTGCGCAGGATTTTCCCCTGGGGGGGGGGTTGTCATCTACACTCATAAAAAAGTTAACCCTATAATGAGTTAAAATTAACTAAAATTTAGTACATTTTTATTAAATATAAGTAGAATTTTGCTAAAATTTCCCTAAATCTAAGTAAATTTTTCCTAAAACCAAGTAATTTTTTACTAAATTTAAGAAAAACTTTCCTAAAACTAAGTAAATTTTTACTAAATCTTAGTAAAATTTTGCTGAAAATTTCCTAAAACTAAGTAAATGTTTACTCAAATCATGTAAATATTGACTCAAACTGAGGACTTTTTTGCAGATTTTTTTCCTCAAAACGAGTAAATTTTTACTTAAACTGAGGAAAATTTTATTTTATACGAGGAAAAAAGGTGAAATTAAAATAAGTTCAATTTAACTAAAAAAATCAAACAAATAGTTTTGCTTCAGAGTATGCAAAACTGATACAAAACATGACAACATGAAATATATCTCAAAAGTTTCATGATACCTCTGCCATAAGGAGTTAAGCTATTACTCCATGATTGTTGCGAAGGCAAGATAGGCGCCTTCGCAGTGGTTGTTTAGAATAATTCATAAAGTATTTAAGAAATAAGTCTCTGCAAACGAACGAAAATTGTTTCTTAGATTAATATTCAAGAATTTTTTTAACAATTTCAAATGTTTTTTATAAGTTCATTAATACTTAAATGTATGAAGAACTCGGCATAAATTTCAGTAAACATTTTAACTTCGTTTTAGGAAAAAAACACATTTTTAAGTCAAAATTGGAATTTTTCCATACAAAAATTTCAGATTTTTTTCTCACTTAAAACCTTGAAAATATTCTTCCACATAAGTTTGAATTTACTCAATTGTAAGAATTTTTTATTAGATCCAAAGAAATGTTTTTAAGTAAATCTCATTCTTAGTTAATTTTCCAAATTTTTAGGAAATTTTTACTGGAGCGTTTGGAAACCACTCATATTTTATTGCCAGGATCTTCAAGAAATATTTTGATACATTCGTCCGACGGACATTGTCGGCAAAATTGCATTTCAGTAATCCATCTATCAGTAAACTCAAAGGAATATGTCAGTAAAAGAAAGCAGAAAGTCTACTGAAAGAGCAGATTTTCTGCTGTTAAAAAAGAGACAGAGGATTTGTATCTGCTGGGATGGTAAACAGCTGTTTAGCAATATATATGATACACATATTGTCCCAAGCTAATATAAAAGAAAATTCGAGCTAAACTCGCTTATGAACGCTTATCTATTTTTATATTTTAATTAACAACAGTCAATTTTAGCAGACTGCAAACTCTTTAGCAGTGTGAATGGTGATGTAAGATTGCAGAAAACTGCTGTTATGCCAAAAAACAGCTGTAATAGCAGAAAAGTGTCTGGTAGGTAGCAGACAATCGCTGCTTTTATTAACAGACTTGTTCTCTAAGTGTAGAACTTCTTTTTTTAAATAGTTGCTTGAAATTACATACATAAACTGTAGAATAACGATTAATAATTTCTCTTCAAATTAAGGAGAAAATCAGTTTTTTCGGTCTCCTGAAAAGTTATGTTTTTGTTCATAGCCACTTTTGAATATAAGCCTTCGATATATATTTTGAAGAAATATTACACAAAAAACGATCAAATTCCTCGGCGATAAACCCTTCAGTCCCGCATTTTTTCTATGATAAATGCAGAAAATTGGATATGCTTTTTGAAAAGTATGGCTTTAAATAGGATGTCTAAAGAGTTTTGGGGGTTTTAATTTATATAGGACATGAGTAACAGGATGTTTACTCATAATCTTTATACGCATATTCCGATTAAATAAAAAATATTTGGAATTCTTTCTTCATTTTTATAATCTTAAATATGTATAAATTCGAATAACAAATACAGTTTTTTGTATTCGATGAAATGCAAGAAGAAAAAACTAGAAATTTTAATTCCAAAAAAACCAAATAATTGGTATTTTAGAGTTTCGTTTTCCTACGTAGATCCATGTTACTGAATTTGTTGTTTCTCTTTTGAATAATACTTGTTACATATGTACAAAAAATACTAACTCTGAAAAATATTTGACATAAGTGATAAATATAACAAAAATTTTAGTAAATTAAAACTCATTTCTTATTGTTTCGCAACTTTAAAGTAGATTTTAAAATAGAGACCTAAACGCAGATAAAAATGTATTGCGTAGAAACGAAATTTTAAACACGTGAACATCGTTTTTGAGTTTCTTTTGTGGGAAATGAACAAAGAGAAGTAAGTTTATGTATATCAAACAGCGTTCTTCGTTTGTCGAAATGGATTTGTATAATAATTGCAAACTCCTAGAATATTGGAAGTAACAGAAACCGTTGTTGTTGCATCTGTGATGAAAATAAGACACATCGGTTCAGATTTAGATACAGCTCCTTAAAAATGTCCAATCCCAAATTTTACATCTTTGCTTTTATTAAGAAGATTTTAGATTTAATTATGATATCATAGTGATTCTTATCTACACTTTTTTGAAATTACTAAACGATTTTGTTTTTAAATTTCCAAACTTTGATTGCAGTACACAATTAAAAGTTCATAAGATATAGCTCTAGTCGAATGTCAAGAAGTGATATCGGTTAATAAAAATGAAAATTTTCCGAACAATTTGTTGTCCATTAGCGAAATTAGCTCTACACAATCTTGAAATTGGCACAATACGATTAGTTTGTTTGTATTTTTCATACCCTGTGTCCGAAATTCAAGAAAGTGCCCACGATTTTTTATGTAATTTTCGTGTTTTCATGCTTTTAATGCAAAATTTCCATTTCAGACGAGTTATTTTAAAAAGACTTTAAAAGTTCTATATTTTATTGCTTCAGAAAGTCTAGAAGGTTTTAAAAAGTATATGTTCGAAACCTCTCTGGGGGGGGTTTGAACCCTGGCCCTGGGTATATTACCCGCAACCACTAGTAGAATGTATGCACCAAATTTCATCAAAATCGGAGAGGATGAAAAACCAAACCTATGTTTTTTGGGTCGTTTTCTGTTGGAATTACCCAGATCGCTTAGGGGACAATCTTCAAAAGCTCTTATTTTTGCAGATGGTTAACCCAAAGTGTTGCAACTTTATGTACTTAATATAACTAAGACTGCATATCTAAGCTGCGATAACATAAATCTAAATAAAATATTAAAATTTCACTCAAAATAATTCTTTAAAATTTAAAATTGTCGCCAAAGCAATATAAATGTGTGTGTGAAAACAAATTTTGAAAATATAATTTTAAATAGAAACAAGTAAAAACGGTGTTAAGTTCGCCCGGGCCGACCTTTATATACCCTCAACCATGGATTGCATTCCATAGAGGCTGTCGATTTTCATAGAAGTGCAGTAATATTACAGGAAAATATATATTTTTTTAACCGAAACAAATACAAATATTGAAAAAAAATATATAAACAAAAATGACATTTTTATTATTTCAAGGCTACCAATACGTTTTCATGTCGAAATAATACTTCAAGTCAATTCAAAAATAAATATTCTTATATTTATATTTTCAAAAAGCTTAAATACCATAAACATTGGTAGAAAGTGGCTGTTACCGCTGGCTGGAAATCCTATTTTAATCCCAAAAGTACAAATTTTGAACATCCATTATCTCACGTACACAGTGCTAAATAACCTAACTTCAGGATTATACCAATTTTTGCAAAAATTAAAAGTACGAAATCGAAAAAAAAAATTAGTTTGCGTGTCTATGCAGTCAGAGGAATGTATTCAACGAATTCTTGCATTTAGTTGGTACTACTTTTATCCCATTGTATTCCTTGAAAGTACGAATTAGTAAAAACCTTTTATTTTTTGTGTCAGGCAGTCAGGGGTTGGTACGTATGGTATGGTATCCCCTTTTTCTATTTTAACCCCAAAGTACGAATTTCGAAAAATTCGTTTATTTTGCGTGTCTTTGCAATCAGATGAATGTATACACCGAATTTCATTATTCTAGGTGCAGCTGTTTGGTTTGTATATTCGTATGGGGTGAAATGGGGCAACTGAGCTAACTGAGTAGCGATATGATATAAAAGTATTTGTTCCAAATTCGTACCCTTAAGGGGTAAAATCGGAATAGAATTATAAAAATGACACCAACCAAACGGCTGCACCTAGAATAATGAAATTCGTCCTGTGCATTCCTCTGATCGCGTAAAAAGAAGGTATTTTTACAATTGAATTCGAAGAAAAAAGTGATATCGAGAACGATTTTTGTATGGATACTAGATATTAGAGTGGCGTCTTTTGTGAGGAAGGAAAAAATTTTGATGATAACTAAAATGAAAGATTGGTTTGGTTTATGTGTTCTCCCAAAATATGTCGCTTTTACCGGTGTCCATTCGTGAGCTGGACGCGTTCAAAATAACCTCAATAAATCAGGCTCACAACAATGATAAAAGTGAAATATTTTGGGAGAACACATAAAACAAACCAATCATTTTAGTCGGGAACATTTTATCCTTCCTCACAAAAGAAGCCACTCTACTATATATGTGGTGTATAAAGCGATAAAAGTCAAATCGATAAGGAAAATTGTATGGGAACTATATCTAAATCTGAACCGATCTGATCCATTTTTACCAGAGAAGTTTCTATTTAAATTGTCAGACACTGTGTCAAATTTTAAGCAAATCGTAACATATGTGGTTTCTAGAGCGGGAAAAGTTAAATCCGGAGCGAAATTTATATGGGAGTTATATCTAAATCTGAACCGATCAGATCCATAGATGTTTCTAATTGAAATATGAGGTGCTATGGCAAATTTGAAGAGAATCGGTTAAAATATGTAGTTTCTACAGCGGAAAAAGTCAAATCGAGGACGAAATTTGTATGGGAACTATACCGAAATTTGAGCAGATCTGACTGCACCATATATATATTTCTAGTTGCAATATAAGGCAAATGCTGTGGCAAATTTGAAGAAAATTGTTTAAAATATCTGCTTTAAAGAGCGAGAAAAGTCAAATCCGGAGCGAAATTTGTATGGGAGCCATATCTAAATCTGAACCGATCTGACCCATTTTTACCAGAAATGTTTCTACTTAAATTATAAGGAACTGGGTCAAATGTTAAGCAATGTGTGTTTTCTAGAGCGGAAAAATCAAATCGGAAGCGACATTTGTACGGGGATATATCTAAATTTGTGTTCGTCATTGACTCGCAAAACTTACCTGTGTGAATTACTGGGACAATTTTAATGTCATTTTGGGATTCAGCGCACTGAAGACATTCGAAATTGACTCCTAACCTTTCTTGTCAGTGGAATATTTTGGTCCACTACAAAAAAAATCAATTAACGATTTTTAAATATTTTTTAGAGTTTAAGTATATAGGGCTATGCAACCCTAGTATTACTTTTTATCTTACATTTATTTTTCCCTTAACCTCAGGTGTTTTAGTTTCTGAACTTCCTCTTAATTTTTGATATATTTTTTATTCTCTAAACTAAGCTAAAATACACAAAAGATTATGATATGTTCTTTGATATATTTTTATTTTTTGCATCCTTGAACCATATATATATATACGGAAAGACGAGGTGCATTTCAGATGATACGAATATCGTTAAAATCTGATGATGCGATCCAAAGGAAAGGATGATGCGTTAAGGAAGCCATCTCTTCACAAACATACCCAACAAAAAAATTGAAGAAGATCAAAAACCGCAAAAATATTTTTTATTTTGAAAATGACTCCACCAAGCTTTACATCAGGTGTGGAGTACCAGAAGTAAAACGGTACTGATATTGCTTTCAAATCTTCATAATATTTTCAGATTATTTACAATTAACTGATTTTGTATCACTAAATATGAGAGATATCAGCTTTAGTCAAAAAGAAGTGGACACAAATTCGAAAGTGAATTAAAACTCCTGGGTTAGTAATCAAAACCATACATTGGTATAGGATAGCATATAGTCGGCCCCGTCAGACATTATCCCTTCCTCTCTATGTAGTTTTCATTTGTTTTATTTTGGTCTGCACTAAATTTGTTTTGAGCTCCGACATTCTCTTGTCTGTGTTTACTTTACCTTTTGTGACAGACAAAGACTAAATATTTGCGCATTTTTTCGGCTATTACTAAAGTATTTTTTGAGTGTTTTCATAGCTGAGTATGCCTAAAATTACAGAATACCTAGATTAAATATATACATATATTGGAAACATTCTGTTGATAAAGCGTTGGGTTGGTATGACATATACGTACTTCACGAAATTACAAAATTCACGCTAAATATTTAAATACGACTCAAACGGTATAAATCTCGTCATGTTCATGACAAAAGACAAAAGAAATCATGGTAGGTAACATTTGAATTAAATGGAATTTTAAATATTACTTTTTCGAATACAAATGTCTTCTTTGAAATGTATATGTACATATTCATATGTTTGTACATGCATATGTATATGTGTGAATCTCATGAAATGTTTCACATTAAAAATATGTATGTACTTCTTCGTATCGACACCTGATGTTGATCTTTGTTACTCTTTGTTTAATTTTCTGGAAATTCAAAATTAGACATTATTTTGGTAATGAGAAGATGAGAAGCAGCAAAACTTCATCGCAGGTAAATTGATTAGATTGTTGTTTAGTTAACTTCAAATCAAAAATTTTGACCTCAAACTCACATTAATTGATACTCAAATAGGTGTAATAAAAATATATGTAATATATGTAATATTTGAAAGAAATATTTTTTATGCGGTTTTAATATAATACAATCGAATTCCAGATATTTCAATCAATTCCTTCTTCGTTAAAGGATATTTTTTGTTTCATAATGGAAAGGAGGAGAATCATACTCAACTATAGACACTTTCGTTATATGCCTACACTTGATAGTGGTTCCTCCCGCTTTCATTGCCAAACACAAAATTTGCTTCGTAAGGAAAAAAAAACTTGGTCAAAAACAAACACTAAAAACTATGAATTTAATTAATATCTAAGTATTTAATTAAAATCCTTTTGTGAACTTGGGTATACATTAGGGTAAGTTTTCTTACACTTTTTCAAAATATTCAAGCGGCTCTAGTAATTTTAAGATATAACAAGTATAAAGGGCGTAAAGTTAAGCCGCGCCGAACCATATATGTGCCCAGTGATGCCAAAACTAGGGAATTTTCCATTTTCTAGGGAATTTCATCGTTAAAATAGCTGGCTAGGGAAAAAGGGGAAGGAATTTCACATTTGTTCATATCTAGGGACTTGCTTCAGATGGAAAGCAAGTTTTATCGCCACGCAGTTTATTAGGTTGAACCCAAATGAAACGAAGTTCGTTTTCAATCTGGTAACTACACATTTCGGTTTTTTGTTGACAAATGTATGAGAGCAATATGGCAATGTAGTATTAATTTGTTTCAACTGCCGACATACTGATGAGAAAAAAGCTTAGAGTAAATAAAAATTGCAATATCTTTAATTTTTCAAATTTTATGGTTCCCAAAAAAATATAAAGGTATGTACTTTAAAATTTACAAAAGATGTACATAAATGTACAAGTTTTCCATTTTACAATAGATGTCTTCCAGCGATTCTTTATCTGAAGACTGTGGACCCAGCAAAAAGAAGTATTACAAACAAATGTTTTGCAAAAAGTGGCTCGAAGAAGATGCATTCAAGGGGTGGTTGGAGGAAGTAAAGGAAGACAAATATAAGTGCAAGTGCATCGCCTGCAATAAAATTTTATATTGCGGAAAATCGGACCTTTTAAAACATAGCGAGAGCAAACAACATACAAAAAAAATTCTGTCTGCTAAAAACACTAAAGTTGTGGATAAGTACTTCGTAAAACAATCGAGAACTCCCGACGCCGTAGCAAATTTTGAAATGCGACTCAGCATGTTCTTTGCAGAGCATAACGTTGCACTTCAAATCATTGACCATTTGCTGCCACTCCTGAAAGAAGTTGTGCCCGATTCAAATATAATAAAAGAAAGCAAATTAGGAAGAACAAAATGTTCAAAAATAATACAAAATATTTTGGCTGAGGAAGAAAAAGCAAAGCTTATAACTAAATTGAAAACAAATAAATTTTCGGTTTTAGTGGATGAGAGCACAGATATATCACAAAAGAAAAATATGTGTGTTCTGGTTAGATTTTTTGACGAAGAAAGCGAACAAGTATCTGTAAAATTGCTCGATCTGTTACAAGTTGGTGTCGACGGAACTGCTGCCACCCTGTATCATATGTTTAAAACCAAAATCCTTAATTATTACATTCCTTTTGAGAACATTATTGGACTTTGCTGCGATGGGGCAAACACAATGGTAGGTAAACATAACTCGTTTGCATCTCACCTACTTGTGGACAACCCACAGACGACTGTAATTAGATGTATTTGTCACTCAGCTGCACTTATTGCTAGTAGTGCTTGTATGGAACTTCCCCGAGCTCCTGAAGAATAGATTCGTCAAATTGGCAATTACTTATCAGCCAGCTCAAAAAGGTGTGCAGAGTTGGAACAATTTCAAATGTTGTTCAATGATGAAAAAAGAGAAATTTTAAGAACATCCAGCACACGATGGTTGTCTCGTCAAAAGTGCATAGAACGCATGCTGGAATATTGGCAGGCCCTAAAGGAATATTTTAAATATTCGTACAATAATGATAAATTAAAAGCTGCTGAATGGATTTGCAATGAATTCAATAATGAGTGTAACAAAGCATATCTCCTATTTTTAAAATATGTTTTAAATTACTTCAACTCATTAAACGCAATGTTTCAGGGAAAAGTTGTATTAGTTCATGTTCTTCATTCTGAATCAATAAAAATCTTTTTGAAACTTGGCCAGAACTTTATAAAGAAAACGGAATTAAATCCAAACTGTAATGTCCGATCTCCACATATATCACTACCTATTAAAGACATATTTGTCGGTAATGAATGTGAGGCGTTTCTCGAAAAGATGCCAGAAAATACCATGCTGCAAATAAAATCAGATTGCCTAAAATTGTATATCACTGCGACAGAGGCGATACAAAAACGGCTGCCATTAGAAACGGGTACAATTTTTGAAGAAATCGGATTTTTGAACCCTATAGCAGCACTTGGAGATAACAAACACAATTTTAAATTCAATTTATTGTGCCAAAAATATGAAATTAATTTATGTGAGCTTACTCAAGAGTGGAGAACACTGGAGTTCAATTTTTCTAAAAATGAAATCAAGGCATTTGAAGAAATGGATATGGTACAATTTTGGTGCAAAATAATTAAAAGTAAAGATTTCACCAATAATTTATTGTTTCCCAATTTGTCCAAACTAGTAAAACTTGTTCTGACATTGCCTCACGCGAATGCAGACGCTGAAAGAATTTTTTCTATAATTACCGATGTAAAGACAAAGAAACGAAATAAATTGAGTCATAGTATTTTAAGTTCAATTTGCATAATACGTTCTGCGTTACAAAACGACGCAATTACATGCATGAACTTTAATTGCAGTCAAAGTCATTTCGAAATGTTTAAGTCGAAAACTTTTTATGATTAGAAATATTTTATTCTAATTGCATAGATCTCTCTAACACATGTATATATGACCGATTTTATAACTTTTTTTGTTTAGTTTTTATGTTTGTCTTTGAATTGTTATTTTAAATTATTATTCAAATGAATTAAATCGAATAAATTGCTTACATTTATTTAAAAATATGTATTTTATCTTAATTTTTAACGGACAAATTTCTAGGGAAAAATATAGGGAAAATTTTGTTGCCAATCTAGGGAAAAAAGGGATTTTTTTTGTGTGCCTAGGGATATTTCCAAAAATCTTCTGGCATCACTGTATGTGCCAGTTAGAACGAAAGCGATATGCAATGGTTTATGTTTGAGTCAATTGAAAAATATTTTTCAACCGAAGCACAAATTTGTATACCCTCCACTTCCAGGATGGGGGTATACTAATTTTGTTATTCCGTTTGCAACACCTTGAAATATTGACCTGAGACCCTATAAAGTATATAAATATATATTCTTGATCGTCATAAAATTCTAAGACGATCTAGACATGTCTGTTGAAGGCACGCTACCATCTAAACGAAAGGAGCTCCAAATTTTCAATAAATGCGTCTTATTGGGATTGTAACTGGGCGAAATCGGTCCAATACGTGGTTTCTAGAGCGAAAAAAGTCAAATCGGGAGCGACATCTGTATGGGGGCTATATCTAAATCTGAACCGATCTAACCGGTTTTCACCATAGCAGTTTCCAGTTCAATTATAGGGTACTGTGCCAAATTTGAAGCTAATCAAGTGAAATATGTGGTTTCTAGAGCGAAGAAGTCAAAGCGATATCTGTATGGAGGCTATATATAAATCTGAACCGATCTGATACGTTTTCACCATAGAAGTTTCCAGTTAAATTATAGGGTACAGTGCCAAATTTGAAGCAAATCGAGTGAAATATGTGGTTTCTAGAGCGGAAAAAGTCAAATCGGGAGCAACATTTGTATGGGGGCTATATCTAAATCTGAACCGATCAGAACGAGTTTCATCATATGTGTTTCTTATTCAATTAAAGGATACTGTACCAAAATTGAAGCAAATCGAGTCAAATATGTGGTTTCTAGAGCGAAAAAAGTCAAATCGGGAGCGACATTTGTATGGGGGCTATTCTAAATCTGAACCGATTTTCACAATAGCTGTTTTCAGTTAAATTATAGGGTACTGTGCCAAATTTGAAGCAAATCGATTGAAATATGTGGCTTCTAGAGCGGAAAAAGTCAAATCGGGAGCAACCTTTGTAGGGGGGATATATCTAAATCTGAACAGATCTGACCGATTTCACCATAGCTGTTTCTTATTCAATTATAGGATACTGTGCCAAAATTGAAGCAAATCGATTGAAATATGTGGTTTCTAGAGCGGAAAAAGTCAAATAGGGAGCGACATTTGTATGGGGGCTATATCTAAATCTGAACCGATTTGACCGATTATCACCACAGCAGTTTCCACTGCAATTATAGGATACTGTGCCAAATTTGAAGCAAATCGAGTCAAATATGTGGTTTCTAGAGCGGAAAAAGTCAAATCGGGAGCGACATCTATATGGGGGCTATATCTAAATCTGAACCGATCTAACCGATTTTCACCATAGCAGTTTCCACTTCAATTATAGGTTACTGTGCCAAATTTAAAGCAAATCGAGTGAAATATGTGGTTTCTAGAGCGAAAAAAGTCAAATCGGGAGCGACATTTGTATGGGGGCTATATCTAAATCTGAACCGATTTGACCGATTATCACCACAGCAGTTTTCAGTTCAATTATAGGGTACTGTGCTAAATTTGAAGCAAATCGAGTGTAATATGTGGTTTCTAGAGCTAAAAAAGTCAAATCGGGACCGATATTTGTATGGGGGCTATATCTAGATCTGAACTGATTTGCTGCAAATTAAATAGCGTTCGTCCTTGGTCCACAAAACTTACTTGTACCATTTTTTTAAGGATCGGACTTTAATTGCGACCTGTAATTTTTTTTTAAATTCAATATTTATTTACAATATAATGTTTTACAAAAATTATTGTGCCCCGCGCCAATAATGGCTTTTTGGAGCAAGTTGGCAACAAAATACTAAAATTTACTAATTTATATACGTATTTTTAAATTAGATATAAAAATATATGGTAAAATTAAACTATATTAATTCATTCTATATTAATTATTTTAAATTTGAGTTAATAACACTATAGAAGCATTTCAATATTTACAATGAAGAAATATTTTATTCTTTTTTAAAAATAGACAAGGTATTACTTTGCCTTATAAGCAAGGGTAAGTTATTAAACTCAACATTGCCTGCGCAGTCAATTCTCTGTCTACTTGTTTCAAGCCTACATCTCGCTATTCTGAGATCCGAGGAGTTTCTCGTATTGAATACATTTGTGTTTAAATTAAAAGAAATTATATAAACCACGTATTGGCAAGATATTTTTCGCATAGTCTCGGTACAATGATACTGTGCCATGACGAAGATGCAAATTATAAACACATTTGAGAGCCTTATTTTGAGCAGCTTGAAGTGATTTCAACTCACTGCTCATTCTGTGGCCATATACTACCACCAAATACTCAAGATGGCTATGGACCAACGCTTGATAAATCAAAAGTTTTGTCTTAATATCCAATTTCTTCCTTAATTTGAAGATTATTCCAATTGCAGAAGAAATTTTTGATTTTACGTATTTTATATGTTCATCCCATTTTAAATTACTTTATAGTTTTATTCCCAAGTATTTAATTTCATGGTCTTCCCTAATAAAATTCCCATCTACAAAAATGCCAAAGTCATTATTCATAGTTAAGGACGGTCGAAATCTTAATAATTTCGTCTTGCTAGAGTTCAAGACTAGTCTGTTCAGCCTCGCAAACTCGCACATTAGAGCAGCATCTTTTTCCATTTGAACTCTCAGCACTTTTTCATATTTATAAGGGTAGAATATTGCCATATCATCTGCAAACATAACAACAGATCCAAATAAACCGAGATAATTTATGTCATTTATATATCATAAACAGAAACGGGCCAAGGATACTACCCTGAGGTACTCCGCAACTCACAGGCTGTGCTGAACTTCTTCCCTCTCCAACTTGGACAAATTGTCTCCTATTTGACAAATAACTTCTGATAAGTTGCAGATCATTATCTAGAATGCAATAAAATATAAGTTTTTGTAACAAAATCTCGTGATCAACCAAGTCAAAAGCTTTACTAAAATCATAAAATATTCCAGCTACTCCTGAAGATCCCTCGTCTAAACCTCGACATATTATGTTTACCACCTTTAAAATTGCTTAATCAGTCCCTTTAATATATCCAAATTGCGTCCTACATATCAACGATTCTTCATCAAAGTATTTTAGAAGTTGGGTGTGCTTAATCCTCTCAAATACTTTGTCGATAGATGATAGTATTGCTATGGGTCTGAATTGTTCTGCTGTATTCGCCCTCGTAGTTTTAGGTATAGGAATAATCTTATGCAGTTTCAGAACATCTGGATATGTCGCCAAATTTATCATAGCATTAAAAATACTTGTAATATAAGGTGATGAAATATTACAGCACTTGCTTAATAAAGTCGCCGGTATTTTGTCCTCTTCAGGACCCTTGGATCTATTCATATTTTGAATAACTTCCATCACTTCACTGCATGTTACCTCATTGAAATGAAAGCGGCGGCTATGACTTCTCATTGATCTAAAGTTATTACAGTGATCTCCACGAAACTTTTGTATACTGTCATTCAAAGTTTTGACAGAATTTACAAAATATTCATTAAAAAGCTCCGATTTATCATTGTCATTGTCTACATATAATCCATCCGAGTCCATCACTTCTACATTCCTCTCGATAGATCGGCCCATAACACTATTTAAAAATCTCTAACAGTTTCTCGGATCCCCACTAAATTTTACCAAGTTTTGTTCAAAATACGCGTTCATACAAAGACTTATAGATTTTTTTATTATCTTGCTTGTTCTTTTCAATCTGTCCCGGATGAATATAACATTACAATTTTTCCTTCTTCTTTTCAAAAGTTTCTTTTTCTCATTAATCAAGGACCACAGATTCATATTAATCAAAGGAGCTATTGGAGCTATAGGAGAATTTGATTACAACAATAGATGGAGACGCGGACAGATGGACTGACGGACAGACGGGCATTGCTAAATCGACTCAGAAAGTGATTCTAAGCCGATAATAAACGATGGGTCTAACTCGTTTCCTTTTTGGTGTTACAAACAAATGCACAAATACATAATACTCTCGTGGAGTGTATAAACATGTATTAATCTTCGGATAAACTGTATAAATACGGCCAAGACAGCTCAAGAGTTATCGACCAAGAAATCATTTCCTTTCACTTAGAGTGTGATTGTTCTACCGCCATTATCACCGTGATTACCGATTTTCGCCAACAATCACAACTGCAAATTTATCTATTGTAGGAGCGCTGCATTGACGTTCGTGTATCCCTGCAGGTCGTTTATCCGCTCTGACCATCACTTGGCATGCGATTCAACGTAGTTTTGAACCAATGCATGATGTTCATAAAGTAGCTGCTGCAGATCTCGAAAAATTCATTTTTTCATTGCCGTATTGATTGTTTGGCGCTGATCAAGTTGATTATCCCAACTGCCCATGAAGTAGATTTGGACGAAGTTATGTTGGGCGTCTTCAAGCGCTAGCAATTATCCAATTCGATGGTGAATTTGGCCTTGGATCTGTGGATTCAATGATTTTTGAGCATGAAATCGAAATGATGGGTTACTCAATTACTTTGAATGTCGCATTGAATCCGCGTTCGTCAATAATATCTGCTCCAAATGAAGTAATTTGAAAGCGTCCGCTATATTTATCTGTTCGATAGAAAATGAAGTGATTCTGGTCTTTCAACATGAAGCAAAGAATGCAATGGCTCTTGTGCTAAAGGCAATGGAGGTAATTTAACCTTACCACTGAGACAGCACAGTTCAGGCGATTCTCCAGGAACTTCAAACATAAACGTCATCTATCATGACGATGGCGTCGTAAAATCACTCCATACAAATCGGGGATATTTCGGGAATTTTCTTGGGTATTCTTTTTGTTTGGCCGGCGACCAATCCGAATTGGTGCGAATCATCGAAATCGGACCAGGCGTTCTTGAGTTATAAGCGTAGTAACTAAAGCCACTCTCTTTTATACAAAGGGTGATTTTTTAAAAGCTATAGGAAAGTTCTTCAAAAAAACACATAAAATTCAGAAAAATGCATGAAATCTTTATTTGTTTATTTCGATAGTACGGTCCATATAATTTAATGTTTGATGATTATTTCATGCAAATGTTGACCTTGACTGCGCCTCAAATGGTCCATCCGTTTAGTCCAATTTTGGCAACTCTTTCCAACATTTCGGCCGGTATCTCACAATTAAATGCTTCAATGTTGTCTTCCAATGCGTCAATTGAAGGGCTTGTCTGTATAGCGTTAACATAGCTTTAATGAGCTTTAACATAGCCCCACAAAAAATAGTCTAAAGGCGTTAAATCGCACGATCTAGGCGGCCAATTGACCGGTCCCGAAAGTGAAATAAAATGTTCACCGAACTCGCCTCTCAATGCGTCCATTGTTGCGCGTGCTGTGTGGCATGTGGCGCCGTCTTGTTGAAACCACATGTCATGCAAGTCAAGCTCTTGCATTTTGGGCAAAAAAAAGTTGGATATCATCTCACGGTAGCGCTCACCATTCACAGTTACGTTACGATTCGCATCATCTTTGAAGAAGTACGGTCCAATGATGCCACCAGCCTATAAACCGCACCAAACTGTGACTTTTTCTGGATGCATTGGTAGCTCTTGCAATGCTTCTGGCTGATATTCACTCCAAAATCGACAATTCTGCCTATTTACGTACCCATTGAGCCAAAAATGAACTTCGTCGCTGAAGACAATTTTTCGGTACAAAAGTGGATCTTTGGCCAACTTTCCAAGAGCCCATTTACCAAAAATTTTACGTTGCGGTAGGTCTTTCGGCTTCAATTCTTGAACCAGCTGTATTTTGAAAGGCATCACACCTAAATCCTTCCGCAAAATGTTCCACGAATCAATAATTGATGGTCATCATTAACACTGGCTGCAGCTGCGATATTTTCTTCCGTTCGCACTCTACGTAAGCGTGTTGGTGGTTTACTGTCCAACAATGTAAATTTGGTGCGAAATTTAGTCACAATAGCCCGAATAGCCGCTTCAGTGGGCCGATTAAATTCGAAGAAGGGTCTACCTTCTTTCATTTGAAAGATTTCAACTGCCTACATTTAGTTCAGTATTGACGGGGCACTGGTACACATGTCCAGATGCTGGGAAAAAGTGCAACGACTTCTGTAGAAGCTGCGGGACGAGAAGAAAATTCAGAGTGTCGAACAGTTTCTCTGTCTCTCTGCAGCTATGGCTAATGCACGTTTAGTTTCATTGAATTCAGGTTTCTTTGAAAGCACATATGTTTTAAGTCATAGGTCCACTAACACAATGTCCCCCTTAGTAGCATGTTAAATTTCCCTGAACTATTGAT
This sequence comes from Polietes domitor, assembly GCA_947397865.1. Lineage (NCBI taxonomy): Eukaryota > Metazoa > Arthropoda > Insecta > Diptera > Muscidae > Polietes > Polietes domitor. The sequence continues at coordinate 79,076,344 of OX377621.1, read as the reverse complement.
TGATAGAATCATCACTTTCTTTCAATTTTCTTTGTATACATCTTTCGTACATTACAGTCGAGGACATATTGCCTGCATTCTTGTCTCCAGCTTTTGCCCTTTTAGTAGTAATAATCTATATATGTATGTATGTATGGCTTTGCCTTTGTTTCAATAATTGTATGCACTGCAAAGGAAACTCAGTTTTTCATTTTCTTTTAGCTAACTAACTTGAAAATGCTTTAGTTCTTATTTATTGTTTCCTTATCTAAAACGAGCTGAAAAAAATAAATGCATGAAGGGATATAATATCACCACAAAGCAGTTGACCCAGTTGGCAAAGATTCCAAGATTAAAGAAAATAGAAATTATTTGTTCAAATGAAACGAAAACGAAAGAAAAAATGCAAACAAAGTAAATAAATAAAATGTCATCATGAATGGAATTCCTTTAAGCCATAATTGTGTACAAGAACCATCCAAGTACATTGAATGTCCATCTATGTAAATACACAAACCTTTGTTAGAAGAAATTCTATTTTTCTTGCTTCAGCAAATTAAAGTAATGGAATATTTAAGAAAAAAAAACAAGTAAGGAAAGCAAGTACAGTGAATTAGCAGTAATGTGAACATCTATATACCGAGGGACATTGGTTATAAATCGTTTTAATGTATATATCTCCCAGTGGACCGGACGCGACATTCGCACGCCTTAAACTACGCCAAAAACAAGAAAGAAACTGAAAAAGTCGATCAGCCTTTTTAGTGTTCTCAAGCGCTTAAAGAGCACTACATTTTAAAAATATATCGTCAGGATTTAGTACAAATTAGTATAAAATTATAAGCAATTTTACATCGAAACGGACGCGACAAAAAACAGAAGTACTTTTGAAGGTCTTCTAGAAATATACAAAGTTCAGCGATTTTTTGAGAATATTGTTTCTCCAAATATACATGTAAATGAAGGTCGGAGGATATATTTTGTTCGTAGATTTATGAAATATGAGAATTATATCTTAAATTGTTATACCCTCCACCTCCAGGATGGGGGTATACTAACTTTCTGAATCCGTTTGTAACACCTTGAAATATCTACCTGAGACTCTATAAAGTATATAAATATATATTCTTGATCGTCATAAAATTCTAAGACGATCTAGCCATGTCCGTCTGTTGAAAGCACGCTAGCATCTAAACGAAAGCAGCTAGGAGGTCCAAATTTTGCATAAATACGTCTTATAGTCGTAGATCGATTGGGATTGAAACTGGGCAAAATCGGCCCAAAGGGAAAAATTTTTCCCTCACAAGGACTGACAAAACCCATAATAACCCCTAATATTTTGGAATATTTAAGCATATTTTTTCAATATGTCTGCTTGTACTGACTTGATATTGGGTATGCGCATTCCCCCGATAACAAAAACGTGCACCATAAAACGATTTTTATTCGTAGGGGGTGAAATGGGGCCAAAAGGGATAAAAATGGTACCTTTCAAACGACAACAGCTAGAAACACGAAATTCGCTGTAATTGAGTAGATACATAATATGAAATTATATTTTCCAAATTCGTACTTTTAAGGGATAAAATTGGAATAGAGGGATAACAATTGTACCAAACAAACGGCTGCACCTAGAATAATGAAATTCAGTGTATTCATTCCTCTGATTGCGTAGACACGTAAAATAGAAGGATTTTTCGAAATTCGTACTTTTTGGGTTTCAACTGGAAAAAAGGGGATAAAAATAGTACCAACCAAATGTTCAAGCTAGATTCATGAAATACGGTGTATACATTCCTCTGATTGCGTAGACACGTAAAATAAGCGGAATTTTCGAAATTCGTATTTTTTTGGGTTAAAATAGAAAAGGGGATAACAATGGTACCAGCCAAATGACCGCAGCTAGAGTCATGAAATTCCGAGTATATATTCCTCTGACTGCGTAGACACGAAAAATAAAGGTTTATTTCCAAATTCTTAATTTCAATGATACAATGGGTACAGAGGGATAAAAATAGTACCAACTAAACGGCTACAGCTAGAATGATGAAATTCGGTGTGTACACACATCTAATTGCGTGGACACGTAAAAAAAGAGATGTTTGAAAGGCGTACTCTTATGGGAGTCAAACAGGAAAATGGGGATAAAAATGTTACCAACCAAATGGCCGCAGCTAGAATCATGGAATTCGGTGTATGAAGTTAGTTAGTTTTGCACTTCTGATGTGTGGATTTGAAAAATTTGTACTTTTGGAATTAAAATAGAATGGAAATACAACCAAGTGTAACACACCTGATAAAATAAGAAAAAATAATGTTAAAATCTATTAGTGTTGTCTGATTTCATTTTTTTGGTAGACCTTTTTTGGGAGATGCCCATATTCATTTTGTCATTCCGTTTTGCAGACGTCTGATTGCCAGAGCTGTAAACTGAACTGAATTGCAAAATTTTGAATTAATTCCTTTCATCAAAATAAAATTGCATTTGAATCCATTCATTTTGCTACTTGATTTGAATTATTTCAAAAACAATTCAATTCAAATCTATTAGAAGTGATATGTATTACATTCCAAACACATAGAAAATCAATCAAATCTTTCACTAATCGAAACATCACAAAAACTAAGAAATGCTATTTAGTTTTATTTTTAGATTTTGAAATGAACTGCAGTTCTTTTTTAACAGATTCATTTGAAATGATTCAAATTTCATTCAATTCTTATTTTTTTTTTTTGTGAAAAGAATTAATTCAAAATTTAGCTAATACATAATTGAATGTGCCAATTCTCAGCAGAGTGAAGGTCTGAAATACCTTTCGGATTTGGAGTATTTAATCGGTTTTTTGTTTGCAAAATATTTTTCTTATATTCAGGCGAAGGGCGAAACAAGTAAAAATGGCGCTAAGACAGAGGCAGTCGATTTTCGTAGAAGTGCAGTAACATTACAAGAAAATGTTATTTTTTTAATATATCCAAACCCAAAAAAAAACAACAAAATATTGTAAAAATAATTTCATAAATAAATATAACATTTTAATTAGGCTGTCGATTTTCGTAGAAGTACAGTAGCTTTACAGGAAAATGTTATTATACCCTCCACCTCCGTGATGGGGGTATACTAACATTACGTTTGTAACACCTTGAATTATCGACCAACCGTCGGGATTTTTTATTATATACTCGTAGTATATACTTATACTCGTCCTTGTAATACGAGCTTGATGAACTTTGCGAATATAAGAGAAAAGTAAAGGTCCTTGCATTTCAAGGTATCGAAAAATGCGCATAATCCTTGAATTGCATGTCAATCATATGATTTATTTTTTTATTTTTTATATCTTCTAGCTTATTTTATTCTCTGCAAGATATCAGAATCGAAGAACGGGGTAATTGGTCCAGAAATAGTAGCTTCAAAACTATTTCCTATTTCAGCAAGACATAATTTGGAGTTTTTACGGTGTCCACATCTATTGTAAACTGATATTTTGGGAATAATAGATGCTGGATGAAAAGTAATGATGCGTTGATATCGCCAAATGTATTTTTGGGAATGGACCAAAACGATCCTAATTCAAACAGGAATGTTTCAAAATATTTCAATGAATCTGATTACGACATCAGAATTGTCCTATCCCCAAGAACGAGTATGCACAATGGGCTAACATTTTGTTGAATTACTCAATAATGATTAAATTTCCCACTTTTTAATGTTTCAAGAAAACCCGAAAAAACCCGGTCCGACAGTTTTTTTTTATAAAAAGAAAACCGTGCAATCGGGTTTCTTGAAATCGCGTTTTTCGAAAAACCCGACATTGCATTATAGTTGTAGATCGGTTGTGATTGAAAGTGGGCAAAATCGGGCCACAGGAAAAAAAATTTCCCTCACAAAAATTGAAAATTCCCCCAATAACCTCTAATATTTAGAGTATTTCAGCATTTGTTTTGAATATGTATTCTTATATTTACTTGATATTTGGAATGCTTATTTTCCCTGGTTTTCCTTATTTGTAGGGGGAGGGGGGTGAAATGTGGGCAAAAATGGATAAAAATTGTACCTATCAAACGACAACAGCTAGAGACACGAAATTCGGTGTGTACATTCCTCTAATTGAGTAGATACATACTACAAAAGGATTTTTTCAAAATTCGAAAGGGGAAAATGGGAATAGAGGGATAAAAATGGTACAAACAAACGGCTGCACCTAAAATAATGAAATTCGATGTAGACATTCCTCTGATTGCGTAGACAAGTAAAATAGACGAATTTTTCTAAATTCGTGCTTTTTGGGGTTAGAAAAGGGGATAAAAATAGTACCAACCAAATGACCGCAACTAGAGTCATAAAATTTTGAGTATACATTCCTCTGACTGCGTAGACACGAGAGATAAAAGGTTTTTCCAAATTCGTACTTTCAAGGGATGAAATGTGTACAGAGGGATAAAAATAGTACCAACTAAACGACTACAGCTATAATAATGAAATTCGGTGTGTACATCCCTCTAATTGCGTAGACTCGTAAAATAAAGAGATTTTAGTATGTCGTACTCTTAAGGTGGTAAAATAGGGAAATCGGAATAAAAATGGTACTAACCAAATGGCCGCAGGTAGAATCATGGAATTCGGTGTATACATTCCTCTGGCTGCATAGACACGCTAAATAAAAATATTTTTCCAACTTCGTACTTTTTACATTTACGGCGAAAATTGGCTGAGTCGTGAAGTGCAAATCTCGACGTAAATAAATCTCCAGGCCCGGATGGTATTCCAGCACTTGTCCTATGTAAGTACTGTTTGATGCTAGCCCGTCCACTTCGCAAGCTTTTCAGCATACCGTGAAGGGGTCCTACCAGCGCGTTGGAAGATTGCGAACATACAGCCCATCCCTAAAAAAGGTGTGGCTAATAACCCTGCTAAATACCTCCCGATTGCGATTTGCTCTACGCTCTCGAAGGTTATGGAGAGTATGGTTAACCACCATCTTGTGAGGTATTTAGAAACCAATGACTTACTTAATGATCGACAGTATGGCAATCGATCTACGGGTGACCTGATGACGCTGCTGTCCGAAAAGTGGAATCGATCCATTCACCAGTTTGGCGAGAGGAAGGTCGTTGCTCTAGATATCTCCAAAGGCCTTTGATAGAGTTTGGCACGTGCACTCATATCAAAGCTCATTGTTTTTGGTGTTGGTAGTGACTTCTCGATACGAGTTGTTGTAGATGGGTTCTCATCCGACGAGCATATGCCGCAGGAGGAGCAGAGCTCTGTCCGTCCCCCTTCCCTTTTTTTATTTTCATCGACGACCTCTTGGATCGGACTACAAATCCAATCTACTCATTCGCAGATGATAGCAACCTCTGTCATTCATACTCATTCGATCATAGACCAAGTCGTCAAGAAATTGAGGACAAAAGGAGATTGATGGATGAGTCAAGTGTCAAATGGGGTCAAGTTCCTTGTTGTCTCACAAGCGATTCACTGATACAATGGTGTCGTCGATTTCTATTAACGTTTTAGATATTGAGCAATCGGACACTCTTGATGTTCTGGGCATGAAGATACATTGCGATGTTCGTTGAACAAAACATGTATTTGATGTGTCGAAAGAAGCATTCAAGTGTCTTGGCTTTTTAAAGCAGTGTAAAAAATTCTTCACTCCCTCCGATCTTCTTAATATCTACATTACGTACATAAGACCTAAGATGGAATGCAACACCCATATATGGTCGGGTTCTCCAAGATCTTCATTGGAGCTACTCGACCGTGTCCAGAGCAGGGCGATGGTGTTGATAGGAGTCTCCCTTGAACATCGTCGTAATGTGGGTTGTGTGTCCCTGTTTTATCGATACTTTTATGGTGTTTGTTCCTCGGATATTCCTGATCTCATACCGGACATGAGGACGTTCGGTAGAGATACGCGACTTTCAACGAACTCTCACCCATTTGTTGTCGATCGGACAGCTGGCCGCACTACACATTACAGAGTGTGTAGTTCTTTGCTCGCGCAACTCGTATGTGGAATCGACTTCCGGCAAATATCTTTCCCGCCCATTATGACATCCTGAGATTCAAAACAGATGTATTTGTTGACATCTCCCTTTTTCCTCCTCCCTAACCCTTTAGCCAAGGCAATGCACTGCATTTATAGGGGACATCCCCTGAGTGTTGGTTCAGTGAAAAAAAATATTTATGGCATTTACGCTTTTTGAAAATATAAATATAAGAATGTTTACTTTTTGAATTGACTTGAAGTATTATTGCGATATGTAAACATACTGGTAGTTTTGCCTTATAAGCGTGATTTGAAATAAAAAAAATATTATATTTATTTATAAAATTATTTTTTCAATATTTGTATTTGTTTTGGTTTGGCTATATTAAATATATATATATATATTTATTATATATTTTATATATATTTTCCTGTAATATTACTGCACTTCTACGAAAATTGCTAGCCTCTGTGGAATGCAATCCATGGTGGAGGGTATACAAAGTTTGGCCCTGCCGAACTTAATGTCCACTTTAAGTGATTCAGATAGTTTGAATAACATATAAAATGAAATTATTTGAAGAGTAAATAATAATTTCAATATAAATCTTCTAGACGAACAACCTGTAAATATTCAAATATATTTTTTAAATTATTTTTGAAATAAAATATTTTGCGCTTTCTTTCATTTTTGTTAAGGAAATATTACTTTTTGGAATTAAAATAAAATATTATTTTTTTTTTTCAATTTTGAGAAGAATGAAAGTGTTTAAAATCAGTGCATTCTCTTAGAGGTACCAAATTTGTCGATTTTTTCTTAAACGTAGAATATTGTAAGAAAAAAATTGTGCTTCAATTTACTCAAACATAAATAAATTTATGAAATTGTAAAAAAATATGTAAAAAATATAATTATTTGAAAAATACAGTCTTGTGGTTTCTTCTATAACATTCTATAAAAAAATAATGAAACTCGAAGAGGATGTTAGTTTTAAAAATTATATATATTATTTTAAATATATTATTAAAGCCAACAAAGCTTTCTGGTAAAAAAAAAAACAGTCAAGTTATAAATATCAACGAGAAATTTGTAAATAAATTTGCATTTTATCAAATATAATAGTCATGAGCCGGTTTAAAGCGAGTATCCTCACAAAATCCCCGAAATATTTTAAGAAATCCCCATGGGTTGTACGAACCCGCATGGTTGTGGACAAATCGCCACATCTGTCACACCTGGCCTCTTGTTATTCAGTTTCTTATTGTTTTGATCATATCTCCCTCTCTCTGTCATTCGCTCTTATATTATATTATATTTCCATCTCTTAAATCAGGGACAGCCAAAAAATTTTTGGTTGTGTATTAGTGAGTATGAGAGAGTAAAAGCATTGAGAGAATTCATTTATTTACAGCCATAAAAAAATGTTAGAACGAGGCCATTCTGATATTCATACACAATAAAGGAAATAAAAAATATTCAAATAGCCTGGTTGAATTATATGTTATTTTGTGTGGTTAAGGTGACACAAAATGTTTTATGTTTTTTCATCAACATATGGGCATCTCCCAGTGGCACAGACGCGACATTCGCACGGATTAAACTACGCCAAAAACAAGAAATAAACTAAAAAAGTCGAACAGCCTTTTTAGTGTTCTAAAGCGCTTAAAGAATACTACATTTTAAAAATGTATCGTCAGGATTTAGTAGAAATTAGTACAAAATTTTAATCAATTTTACATTTAAACGGACGCTACAAAAACAGAAGTACTTTTGAAGCTCTTATAGAAATGTATAAAGTTCAGCGATTTTTGAATTGAATGTTACCAAAAGCATTTTTAATCATACAATATTTTTTGAGTGTCATCATGATTTTTTTTTTGTTAACCTGAAAAAAATATCGTGGCATCCGCTGAACATGTGCACTTGTCGAATACTCATCGACGACTAAATGAAAGAGCATAAGAATATGTGTGAGGTAGCAAATGTGTGAGTTTGCACAATTGTGCAAAGAAATGGCTGTCCCTGTCTTAAATACTCGTCATACACGTAACGGCAAAGAGAAACACATACATATCACCAGTGCTGCCAACTATCCAACATGAGAAATCGTTCTATTTTTGACAAAATATCAAAAAAATAACTAAAAATTTAAAATCGAAACGATGTTTTAAAGTATTAAAAAACATTCAAAGGAAAATTAGTATTCACTTTTAAAAATTACATTTCTCCTACTTAGTAAATTTTCTCCGCTATTTTTCGGAAATTCAATTGAACAATTGATCTGACTTTTAGCAAAAGAAAAGAAGTTGGAATTGGATGTTCTAGTTCTAATAAGCTAAATTGAAATTTGTATAATTTAAAACTTATTTTTTAATTTGGATATTGTCCTAGCTAAAGACCATTTTACAACTCTATTTTATAGAATGTTACTTTATTTGCTTTACTTTAATGCAATTGCATGGTGACATTTAAGTATATAAATAATATGTAGAGGCAAAATCCCAGTGCAAATCAAATATTAATTACAGACCGAAATAAAACAAACGAAACAAGTAACGAAAGGCTAAAGTCGGGCGGCGCCGACTCTACGATACACTCCACTTTCTATCCGAATACAATTCAATTCGGTGGAAAAGTGAAAACGGGAAGGTTTTTTGTATCCTGTAAATGTATGTGTTTGACAAAAAATGTTAAATCGGAAAGGACATTTGTATGAGGATATATTGAAACCTGGAACGAAATAAGTGAAATATAAAGTGTATAGTTTGGCCAAAATCGGTTAAACTTTTGGGAGCAACATTTGTATTTGGGCTATATTTAATTCTTAACCGATCTTACCCACTTTCACCATAGTTTTGTTTAGTTGGACTATAAGATGTTGTGCCAATTTTAAAGAAAATCGGGTACAATATGTGGTTTCTATAGCGCAAAAGTGAAATCGGGAGCGACATTTGTATGGGAGCTATATCTAAATCTGAACCGATCTAGCCCGCTTTAGTAACAGGTGTTTCTAGTTAGATTATAATATGTTGTGTTTAAAGAAAGAACGGGTACAATATGTGGATTTAGAGCGGAAAAAGTAAAATCGGGAGCGACATTTGTATGGGGGCTATATCTAAATCTGAACCGATCATACCCACTTTCAGCATAGGTGTTTTAGTTCGATTATAAAATGTTGTGCCAATTTTAAAGAAAATCGGGTACAATGTGTGGTTTCTACTGCGGAAAAAGTGAAATCGGGAGCGACATTTGTATGGGGGCTATATCTAAATCTGAACCGATCATACCCACTTTCAGCATAGGTGTTTATAGTTCGATTATAAAATGATATACCAATTTTAAAGCAAATCGGGTACAATATGTGGTTTCTAGAGCGGCAAATGTCAAATCGGGAGCGCCATTTATATGGGGGCTATATCTGAATCTGAACCGATCTAGCCCGCTTTAGTAACAGGTGTTTCTAGTACGATTACAAGATGTTCTGCCAAATTTAAAGAAAATCGAGCACAATATGTGGTTTCTAGAGCGGAAAAAGTCAAATCGGGAGCGAAATTTGTATGGGAGCTATATCCAAATCTGAACCGATTTTCTTCAAATTAAATAGCGTTCGTCCTTGTCCCGAAAAACTTCATTGTGCAAAGTTTCATTTAGTTATGTCTACAATTGCGACCTGTACCGTGATTACAACAATAGATGGACAGACGGACAGACAGACGAACATTGCTAAATCGACTCAAAAAGTGATTCTAAGTCGATCGGTATAATTAACAATGGGTCTATCTCGTTTCCTTTTGGGTGTTACAAACAAATGCACAAAAACATAATAATACTCTCGTGGAGTGTATAAAAATGAAGAAAAGACAATAATTTATGTTAAAACAAAACCAATTAAACTTAATACAATACGTTGGAGAAGAAATTCAAGGCAATTTTTGCATGTGATATGAAATTTTGCCTTTTTGGAAAACTGAAAAGGCTAGTTTTGTATTTATAAATTAGCCATCATTAACAACGAGATTATTTAACAACGTTTATATATACTAAATGAAGCAATATTTTCTTTGAAAATACTAGACAGTAGAAACAAATTTCAAGTTGTACAAATTTCAATACAAAAGGTAAGAAAATCATTTCCTTCTCAAATGTGCTCATATTCGGAATATCTCAGTTAAATATCATTTACGTTACAAAATCATAATTTTTCTGGAGAATTTTTCATAGCGAAAAATATAAGATCATGTCATATTTAGCTTTTCTGTGAAAGAAAATAATCGCATGGCAAAATTTCGTTCAAAAAAATAGTCAAAATGACGAAATAATCGTCGGAATTGGCAGCTCTGCACATCAACACTAAGTAAAATAAATGTTGCTTCATGTCGTGCGTGCCGCACTCGTGCCGCTACAGCTCTTACTCTCTCTCTATCTCTGTACATTGCCCACCATTCTTATCTTTCTATGCTCTTAAACAAATAAATGCTCACGATATTGTACTTATCAACACAGTTCGCGTTCTTTATCGGCATTTTCAGAGTGTTTTAATAGCGCTCATTAACACGTTGAAATATTAACGAATACATATTTGGTGGGATCAAAATACATATATTTCGAAGTAGTTAAACGCAGATTAAATACAAAGCAAAGGTATTAAATGTGGTGAAAACATTTGGTTTACAGCTGTGTTATGAATCAACGATAATTGTATAAAATAGCACCAGTGGCCACACTGTTCTAATCATCCACCACTGCAATTCTAATCTTGCGATTGATATGAATGTATAACCCGTTTTACGCTCTCGCACAGCCAGTACAAGTTGAAAAGCAAAGAAACAAAGACCTCTCGATAGTAGTTGTTTCAAAAAATTATTTGCAAATCCATTGATGTAAGGCAAAACAGCCATGATTAGCGACGAATCAATGAGTGTAAGTACAATCTGTACATATTGTACAGTAGGGTGTGTCGTAAAAAATTACACATTTGAAATCACAACAAAAGAAAAATAAGTAAAGCTAAAGTTGGGCGGGTCCGAAACTACTATACTATGATGTCCTAGATCCCATAAATAGAGGACCCCAAAATTCAATGAAAAATTGGTGGACATGTAATTTATATTATGTCCAGTTATCGGACGTTGAAGTCTTAAAAAAAATCGAAAAAACATATATTGATTTTTTTGGAAAATGTGCTCATATAATGAAACGGAAAAAAAAGTTATCGAAATTTCAAAAATCTTTTTTTTTATTACTTTCACAATTTGGGATGGTGACTCCAAAATGAAAAGTAAAATTGGTGGTCATGTAATCGACATTACGCTTAGTTATCGGACGATGAAGCTTAAAGAAATCGATAAAAATTTATATTTTTTGCAAAATTATCAATATAAAAAAAGAGGGTTAAATAAAATTTTCAATAAATTTGATTTGAACTGGGATATTGTCCTGGCTCAAGACCATTTTGCTTCTATATTTAATAAAATGCAAATTTATTTACAAATGGCATGGTGACATTTATTACTTGGCTGCAGACTACCACGATCATGATTTCGACCATGTCAAAAGTCTTTTCAAGTGGCTTCGCAGCGACTTTTCAACATCAAACCCGGCCTCTATAAGGAGATGATTCTCACAAACGAACGAGAATCACAACTCACTTGCCGAATTTGTGTTTAAAAAATCGCACCAAGTAATAAAGCACACATGCCATCTTACAAGCATCTCATTGAGTTGCATATGTAAGTATGTGTACATGCAGGTATAGTTACCCAGCAATACTTCTGCCGTGCCAACGCTCATTTGTTTTAGTTTTTTCGTTTGCATTTTTTTGGTCTGTAATCAATATTTGATTTGAACTGGGATATTGTCCTGGCTCAAGACCATTTTGCTTCTATATTTAATAGAATGCAAATTTATTTACAAATGGCACTACATTTCAATAAATATATTAGTTATCAAATTGGAAAAATCGTTTTTTTTTACATTTTGATAACTAATAATATTGCGCTTGAACCTTAATCGATATTGCGCTTGAACCTTAAAAAAAGCAAAAACAAAAGTATATAGTTTTTTGGAAAATGTGCTCAATATAAAAAACGAACAAATAAAATAAATCTTTTCGGTAACTATATTAGTAATCGAAATTTGTGAATTGATAAAAATAGATTTTATAAAGGGTGATTTTTTAAGAGCTTGATAACTTTTTAAAAAAAAAACGCATAAAATTTGCAAAATCTCATCGGTTCTTTATTTGAAACGTTAGATTGGTCCATGACATTTACTTTTTGAAGATAATTTCATTTAAATGTTGACCGCGGCTGCGTCTTAGGTGGTCCATTCGGAAAGTCCAATTTTGGGCAACTTTTTCGAGCATTTCGGCCGGAATAGCCCGAATTTCTTCGGAAATGTTGTCTTCCAAAGCTGGAATAGTTGCTGGCTTATTTCTGTAGACTTTAGACTTGACGTAGCCCCACAAAAAATAGTCTGAAGGCGTCAAATCGCATGATCTTGGTGGCCAACTTACCGGTCCATTTCTTGAGATGAATTTGTCTCCGAAGTTTTCCCTCAAAATGGCCATAGAATCGCGAGCTGTGTGGCATGTAGCGCCATCTTGTTGAAACCACATGTCAACCAAGTTCAGTTCTTCCATTTTGGACAAAAAAAAGTTGGATATCATCTCACGGTAGCGCTCACCATTCACAGTTACGTTACGATTCGCATCATCTTTGAAGAAGTACGGTCCAATGATGCCACCAGCCCATAAACCGCACCAAACTGTGACTTTTTCTGGATGCATTGGTAGCTCTTGCAATGCTTCTGGCTGATATTCACTCCAAAATCGACAATTCTGCCTATTTACGTACCCATTGAGCCAAAAATGAGCTTCGTCGCTGAACACAATTTCTTTCTTTCTGAACTTTCTTAACAGAGCACGCATTTTGATAATAAAATTCAATGATTTGCAAGCGTTGCTCGTTAGTAAGTCTATTCATGATGAAATGTCAAAGCATACTGAGCATCTTTCTCTTTGACACCATGTCTGAAATCCCACGTGATCTGTCAAATACTAATGCATGAAAATCCTAACCTCAAAAAAATCACTCTTTACTATTTATTCCATGCTTTATATAAGGTTACTTTCTATGTGTGCCACAAAATTTGAAATCAATTTTTGAAAGCTTTTTTCTCAACGAAATTTTGCTCAAATTTTGCACACTTAATCATTTTCGGTGACAATACAAGGAAATGGAAAAATTTGACCAATTGGACAAAGGGGCGTGGCACCTCCCATACGAAGTTAAAACCTATTATTGAATATTGTCAGTTCTATGACACCTAGAATGCTGAAATTTTGTGTAAGTGCATCTAGCATCAATTCGCATAGTTGTGCCAAAAATGGGCGGTATTGGAAAAGTGGGCGTGGCATCTCCCATACGAAGTTAAAACCTATTATTGAATATTGTCAGTTCTATGACACCTAGAGTGCTGAAATTTTGTGTAAGTGCATATACCATCAATGTGCATAGTTGTGCCAAAAAGGGGCGGTATTGGAAAAGTGGGCGTGGCACCTCCCATACGAAGTTAAAACCTATTATCGAATATTGTCAGTTCTATGACACCTAGAGTGCTGTAATTTTGTGTAAGTGCATCTAGCATCAATGTGCATAGTTGTGCCAAAAATGGGCGGTATTGGAAAAGTGGGCGTGGAACCTCCCATACGAAGTTAAAACCTATTATTGAATATTGTCAGTTCTATGACACCTAGAGTGCTGAAATTTTGTGTAAGTGCATCTAGCATCAATTCGCATAGTTGTGCCAAAAATGGGCGGTATTGGAAAAGTGGGCGTGGCATCTCCCATACGAAGTTAAAACCTATTATTGAATATTGTCAGTTCTATGACACCTAGAGTGTTGAAATTTTGTGTAAGTGCATCTAGCATCAATTCGCATAGTTGTGCCAAAAAGGGGCGGTATTGGAAAAGTGGGCGTGGCACCTCCCATACGAAGTTAAAACCTATTATTGAATATAGTCAGTTCTATGACACCTAGAGTGCTGTAATTTTGTGTAAGTGCATCTAGCATCAATGTGCATAGTTGTGCCAAAAATGGGCGGTATTGGAAAAGTGGGCGTGGCACCTCCCATACGAAGTTAAAACCTATTATTGAATATTGTCAGTTCTATGACACCTAGAGTGCTGTAATTTTGTGTAAGTGCATCTAGCATCAATGTGCATAGTTGTGCCAAAAAGGGGCGGTATTGGAAAAGTGGGCGTGGCACCTCCCATACGAAGTTAAAACCTATTATCGAATATTGTCAGTTCTATGACACCTAGAGTGCTGTAATTTTGTGTAAGTGCATCTAGCATCAATGTGCGTAGTTGCGCCTAAAATGGGCGGTAATGCAAAAGTGGGCGTGGCACCTCCCATATGAAGTTAAAACCAAAATTACACCTACTGTAATTTTGTGTAAGTGCATCTAGCATTAATGTGCGTAGTTGTGACAAAAATGGGCGGTAATGGAAATGTGGGCGTGGCACCTCCCATACGAAGTTAAAACCCATTTTCGAATATATGCCGTTCTATGGCAGATAAAAAACTGAAATTTTGCAGTAATTTTTCCTTCTACAAAAGATAACTAAAAAAGAATTTCTAGGCCCAATAGAATTCTGCTTGCATAAAGCATGGATTTAAAAAAAAAAATTTTTTTTGATTCACTAGTTATTTTCAGTTTACTTGTATGGAAAAAGCAAAAAAAAATTCAAATAAAAGTAGAAAATAAAAATATCGAAAAAATCTGACTTATAATTTTTCCATTTTGATTTTCTTTGAAGTGTATGTAATAATTATTATGCTTCAAACATGTTGAGCCCATTGGAACGAAAACAGTAATTGTTTTAACGTCCAATAACTCGAACACTAAGCGAGGTATCCAACAATTGTTCTTCTTATTTTGCAGCCGTCTACCCAGAAATCTGACTATATATAAAAATGATTAAAAAAATAAATATTTTTTTTCGATAACTACATTAGTAATCGAAATTGAAAAAATGTTTTTTGTTTAATTTTTTATTATTTTTAGTTCATTGAATGAAAAAAGCGAAAAAATCAGATACAAATTTTCGATAACTTTGCAAAAAACCAAATGGAAAAAATTAAATTTATAAAAAATTAAATTAAAAAAATAAAAGTAATTTTCGATAACTACATTAGTAATCGAAATTTATTTTTTTATTATTTTTAGTTCATTTGAATGAAAAAAGGCGAAAAAACTTATGAGTTATTGAAAATAGAAATTTAGAAATTGAATGATCTTTTTTTATTTTTTTACTTCTAGTTTATTTGCGAAAAAATCAGATAAAATTTTTCCTTAACTAAAGAGTTATCGAAAATAAAAATATCGTAAAAATCAGACTTTTATATTTTTTTTAAATAATTTTTCCATTTTATTTTTCTTGGAAGTGCATGTAATAATTATTCATTAAACATTTTGAGCCCATTGGTACGAAAATATCGATTGTTTTGCAAAATAATAACTCGAAAACTAAGCGAGATATCCACCAATTTTTCTTCTTATTTTGATGTCATCTATCCAGAAATATAGTCAGATCATAATCTCTACCAAATGGAATGGAATAAATATATTTTTTTTCGATAACTAATATAACTGATAGTAATCGATTACTAATAGTAATCGAAATTGACAAAATCGTTTTTTTATTATTTTTAGTTCATTTGAATGAAAAAAACGTAAAAATCAGATACAAATTTGCGATAACTTATGAGTTGAAAATAGCAATTTCGAAACATCGAAATTGAAAAATAAAAACATTTTATTTTATTACTATTTTTAATTCATTTGCAAAAGGCAAACAAATCATTATTTGAGTGAAAAAGGGCGAAAAAACTTATGAGTTATTGAAAATAAAAATTTAGAAATTGAAAAATCTTTTTTTTTTAATTTTTTATTACTTCTAGTTTATTTGCAAAAAAATAAGATAAAAAAATTCCTTAACTAAAGAGTTATCGAAAATAAAAATATCGTAAAAATCAGACTTTTATATTTTTTTTAAATAATTTTTTCTTTTTTCCATTTTATTTTTCTTGGAAGTGCATGTAATAATTATTCTTTAAACATTTTGAGCCCATTGGAACGAAAATATCGATTGTTTTGCAAAAGAATAACTCGAAAACTAAGCGTCTATCCAGAAATATAGTCAGATCATACTCCCCACCAAATGGAATGCAATAAATATTTTTTTGGATAACTAATATAACTGATAGTAATCGATAACTAATAGTAATCGAAATTGACAAAATCGTTTTTTATTATTTTTAGTTCATTTGAATGAAAATAAAAAAAAACGTAAAAATCAGATACAAATTTGCGATAACTTATGAGTTGAAAATAGCAATTTCGAAACATCGAAATTGAAAAAAAAACATTTTATTTTATTACTATTTTTAGTTCGTTTGCAAATGGCAAAAAAAAAAAACAAATACAAATTTTCGATAACTAAAAAATTATCGAGAAAAAAATATTGAAAAAATCTGACCTTTAAATTTGCCCTTCTTTCTATTTTAATTTTCTTGGAAATGTATGTAATAATTATTATGCTTTTATTTTTCTTCTTATACTCTCTCCCAAATGGAAAAAATTAAATAATTTTTTCGATAAATATATTAGAAATCGAAATTGAAAAAATAATTTTTTCAATTTTCTTTAATTTTTTTATTTTTAGTTCTTTAGAATAAAAAAAGCGAAAAAATCAGATAAAAATGTTCTATAACTTATAATATTTTTTCTTCATTTGCGAAAGGCGAAAAAATAAGATGAAAATATTCAATAACTAAAGTGTTATCGAAAAAAATGTTGAAAAAGTCGGACTTTCATATTTTTTTAATAATTTTTCCATTTATTTTTTTCTCATTTTCCATTTTGAGCCTTTGGATCGAAAAAAAAACGATTATTTTCAAAAATTAACGTCCGATAAGTCGAAGTGAGATATTCATCAATTTTTCTTCTTATATTGAGGTCATCTATCTAGAAATGTAGTCAGATCAGCTCGTGCAAAATCAAAAGTTTCATTGATGTAACGTAAGATTTTATTCGGGGATAAAAAGTTTGCTCTCAGTTCAGGTAACCCAAAAATGTATTTATGTGTATTTAAATGGAATAAATTTTGCAAAAAAGAAAGCGGGGAATTATTTTGGGTGATGCAAAACCTCATTTTTATTTTCCATCAATTCTAATTTACTTTCATTTGACATTTGTATGTATGAAGTCGTGCTCTTCTGGGATACGTATTGTCCCATGGACGTTGTCTTGACTAGGTGGCCTTGCGAATAGTAAATCGAACAACAATCTATACTAACGACTGCTAACTTATCTTGTAGCCAACCTTTAATCAGATTATCTTTTTCCTTATATTTCCATCCAACTCGTAGAGTAGTGAAGTCCGCATTCAAGTACCTTGGGGCCACTTAGCGGGACGCTGGTATGGTGACCAAAGTCAAAGGCCCATACTGGCCCTACACGGCTGGCAGGATAACTGTGGGACGTATGCCAAATTGGCTCCGCTGATAGCACCATACCGCAGTTTACTCTGCATCGATCTACCCGGCCATGGTCATTCCAGTCATTTGCCCACGGGCATACTCTATCACAATATGGAATATGCTCGTGTTATTCTCCGTCTGATGCACATCTACAAATGGCAGAAGGTGAGTTTGATGGGCCACTCCATGGGTGGTTCGGTGGCGTTCCACTTTGCTGGCATTTATCCGGATCGTGTCGACATGGTCATCAGTTTGGATATTATCAAAAACATGTTTTGGACTCCAGAACTCGTACCGGCTCTATTGAACCATATAACCGAGAAGGCTCTCAAGGATAACGAACGTCTTTTGGGTAACAATTCGACCGAACCTCCCAGTTATAGTTTCCGGGAATGTGAAGAGCTCTTGTACGAGGGTTCTTTAAAGTCCGTGGAATTGGATAATTGCAAGTACATCTTGGAACGTAATATCGCCAAGTCAGAGTTGTTCCCCGATAAGTATTACTTCTCACGCGATGGCCGCATCAAATATTTGGCCGAGCTCAATCCCAACATGGAATTGGCCTTGGAAATGGCCAAACGTATTTGTGCCAGATCGGTGCCCTACATTGTGATCAGAGGTGGCGAATCGGCCAATGCCAGTGCGAAACCCACAGAGTTGGATGATTTTCTGATGGAGCACAACCCGAAATACGAGAGCCACATCTATGCCAAGGGAACACATCATCTGCACTTGAACAACGCCAAGCCAGTGGCCCTGTTGATTATTGGCTTTTTGCAGCAACACGACGTAGATCAGCCAATTATGGTCAAGTCCAAAGTATGAGGGAAGAGAGGAAAGAATAGACTTTGTACACATTAATAAATGATCGTGGAGTCAAGACAGTTGATAAGAGATTATGTTGGCGTACACTTAGAATTTAATTTAAGAGAGATTTGTAAAGTAGTTTAAGAGTGTATTAATACAAGCGTACCGGGTCATGAAGAGAGATATTTGTGTTAGCCAGAGAGTATCTACAACCAATGTTGCCAATTATCAAATTTTGCCATAATATCAAAGCAAATTAAATTAAACTAATTAAATGTTAAAATATGATAAAAAATAATAAAAAAGAATTTGATAATATTCTCTAATATTTTTAGTATGTTACATACAAAAATTAAAGCAAAACAAGTAAGAAGGCGTTAAGTTCGGCCGGGCCGAATCTTATATACCCTCCACCACGGAGTGCATTCCACAGTATTACCAGCAGATTAAATGATGTCGACTTTACATAGAAGTACAGAACCATATTACGAAAATTGTGATATTTTTATGCAGAATACTATATTTGATTAATATTTCAAACTATAATGTATACTTATGCGCACTGTTTAAAATCGACTAAAAGTGAACATGCCGAATATATTAGGCGATTGTCAGTCGCCATTAGAAAGAAGCATTTTCAGATGCAGACAAAGTGATAAGAAAAGTATAAATATTAAAGATATCCCCATTCTGCACCCAAATGTACAAATTTCGAAAAAAACATTTTTCGAGTCTTCATAGTCAGAATGTATACACCGAATTTCATGATTTCAACATCAGCGGTTTGGTAGGTCCCATTTTTATCCCTCTTTTTAATTATATCCCTTAAAAGTACGAATTTCGAAAAAAAAAATATTTTACGTGGCTATGCAGTCAGAGGAATGTATACACCGAATTCCATGATTCTATCAGTGGCCATTTTGTTGGTACCATTTTTATCCCCTTTTTCCAATTTTGCCCCCTCAAGAGAATGACTATCTAAAATCTCTTTATTTTACGTATCTACGCAATTAGAGGGATGTACACACTGAATTTCATCATTCTATCTGTATTCGTTCAGTTGGTACTATTTTTATCCCCTGTAGCCATTGTATCCCTTGAAAGTACGAATTTGGAAAAAACGTTTTATTTTTCGTGTCTACGCAGTCAGAGGAATGTATACTCCGAATTTCATGATTCTAGCTGCTGTCATTTGGTACGTACTATTTTTATCCCCTTTTTCCATTTTACACCCTAAAAGTACGAATTTCGAAATTTTTTGTTATTTTATGTGTCTACGCAATCAGAAGAATATATACACCGAATTTCATTATTCTAGGTGCAGCCGTTAGGTTGGTACTATTTTTATCCCTCTATCCCCATTTAACCCCTTAAAAGTACGAATTTAGAAAAAATACTTTTGTATTATGTATCTACTCTATTAGAGGAATGTACACGCCAAATTTCGTGTTTCTATCTGTTGTCGTTTGATAGGTACCATTTTTATCCCTTTTTGTCCCATTTCGCCACCTACAAATAAAAATCACTCCATCGTGCCCTTTTATGCTATAAAGGGATTGCGAATTGCAAATATCAAGTAAATACAAGCTAATATGTTCAAAAAACATGCTGAAGTACTCTAAATATTAGGGATATTTTCAGTCCTTCTGAGGGAAAAATTTTTCCCTCTGGGCCGATTTCGTCCACTTTCAATCCCAACCGATCTACAACCATAAGACACATTTAGGAAAAATTTGAACCTCCTAGCTCATTTCGTTCGGCCGCAATCGTGCTTTCAACAGACAGACGGACATGACGGACATGGCTATATCGTCTTAGAATTTTACCACGACCCAGAATATATATACTTTATGGATAAATATTTCAAGGTCTTACAAACGGAATGACAAAGTGAATATACCCCCATCCTAAAGGTGGAGGGTATAAAAATATTTTTAATTTAACACGTTATACAAAGCAAAAATGGACGAGCCGTTTAAGAAATTTGTATCCATAATTAATCGATTAGTCGTGATTTAAATTATTTTGAAATAAATATCATTAATTTACGACTGGAAGTCAGGCACTATTTAAACACCTATTTACGCAGTTGAACCATGATATTTCGGGTTTCATCGTATTTTTCGGTCGACAATACTATGCAAAAAAACAAACAAGAAATACAAATTTTGTCTCTTCGCTCCGATTTTGATGAAATTTTCATATATGCACTTTTCTAAAAGTTTCAAAATAAAAAGAAATTGTAAACATAAGCTAAGTTTTACTTTTTTGTGGTATAAGATACAAATATTTATTTTTTCCAATTTCAATCAACTTTCTTCTAGATTGACAGAAAATTGTCAAATCTAAAAAAAAAATAAAAAAAAATGTGTTAACAATTCATGATGGACTTGCGGGAACTTAGTCAAAAACGTGATTGCTGTCGAAATTAAAAATATTTATAGAATAATAATAAATAATATAGGAAAAAAATCTATATATATATCTATTATAATCTATATCTGAAAATTGTCTGTTAACTAGAAGAAATTGGACGGAAATTAGAAAAAAATATATATTTGTATTTCGCTTCACATGAAATTACCCTGTATGTAAAAGATCTATAGATAAATGTGGAAGTTAAGAATCACTTTGTGGCCGTTAATGATTAAAAAATTATAATGATTTTTTTTTAATTTTTGTTTAAATAGAGCGAAAACACCTTTACGAATTAGCCAACAGAATATTTTGATACCCTACAATCTCTACTCCACTACAATTCAACTCGGTGAAAATCATGAACGCCATTCGGGAGCTATATGTAAATCTGAACCGATCTGATCCTCTTTTACCATAGATGTTTCTAGCGTAAATATAAGTTGTAGTGACGAATTTGAAGAAAATCGGATGAGGTATGTGGTTTCTACAGCGGTTAAACTCTATATCTAAATCTGAACCAATTTGAAACATTTTTACCACAGATGTTTCTAGTTGAAATATGAGGTGTTGTGCCAAATTTGATGAAAATCGCTTAAATGGTGTGGTCTCTAAGGCAAAGAAAATAAAATCGGAAGCGAAGCTATATATAAATCTGAGACCATTTAACCCATTTTCACCAGAAATGTTTCTAGTTGAATATTAGGTGTTACGCCAAATTTGAAGAAAATCAGTTGAAATTTACGGTTTCTAGAACGGAAAATATCAAATAGGGAGCGAGATTCGTATGGTGGCTATATCTAAATCTGAACCCATTTGCACGAGAAATATATATATATTTGAAATATGAGGTGTTACGTCAAATATGAAAAAAATCTGTTGAAATTTTTGGTGTCTAGGACGGAAAATGTCAAATAGAGACCGAAATTTGTAATGGTGGCTATATCTAAATATGAACCGATTTCACCCATTTTCAACACAGATGTCTCTAACATCGATATAATGTGTTGTACAAACTTTGATCAAAATCGCTTAAATGATGTGGCTTCTAGACCGGAAAATATCAAATAGAGAGCGAGACTCGTATGGTGGCTATATCTAAATCTGAACCGATTTGACCCATTTTCCCCAGAAATGTATCTAGTTGAAATATGAGGTGTTACGCCAAATTTGAAGAAAATCTGTTGAAATTTACGGTTTCTAGGCCGGAAAATGTCAAATAGAGAGCGAGACTCGTATGGTGGCTATATCTAAATCTGAACCGATTTGACGCATTTTCAACACAGATGTTTCTAACTTAGATATAAGGTAATGTGCCAAATTTGATCAAAATCGTTTAAATGATGTGGCTTCTAGACCGGAAAATATCAAATAGGGAGCGAGACTCTTTTGGTGGCTATATCTAAATTTGAACCGATTTGACCCATTTTCCCCAGAAATGTATCTAGTTGAAATATGAGGTGTTACGCCAAATTTGAAGAAAATCTGTTGACATTTACGGTGTCTGGCTATATCTAAACATGAACCGATTTGACCCATTTTCAACACAGATGTTTCTAACATCGATATAATGTGTTGTACAAAATTTGATCAAAATCGGTTAAATGATGTGGCTTCTAGACCGGAAAATATCAAAAAAAGAGCGAGGCTCGTATGGTGGCTATATCTAAATCTGAACCGATTTGACCCATTTTCACCAGAAATGTATCTAGTTGAAATATGAGGTGTTACGCCAAATATGAAGAAAAACTGTTGAAATTTACGGTTTCTAGACCGGAAGATATCAAATAGAGAGCGAAATTTGTATGGTGGTTATATCTAAATCTGAACCGATTTGACGCATTTTCAACACAGATGTTTCTAACTTAGATATAAGGTGATGTGCCAAATTTGATCAAAATCGCTTAAATTATGTGGTTTCTAAGGCAAAGAAAGTCAAATCGGGAGCAACATTTGTATGGGGGCTATATCTAAATCTAAACCGATTTGTTTCAAATTAAACAGAGTCCGTCCTCGACGTACAAACATCGTTTTTGTCAAGTTTCGTTATAAGAGGACAATAATTGCGATCTGTACCGTGATTACAAGAATAGATGGACAGACAAACGGACAGAGAGACAGACAGACGGACAAACGGACAGACGGACATGGCTAAGTAGATTCAAAAGTGATTCTATGTGGATCGGTATAATAAACAATGGATCTATCAAACAAATGCACAAAGACATTATACCCTGTGATGTAGGGTAAAACAAATGACGCAAGATTTTTTTTAAGTTCCCCTACTTCTACAATAGACCTTACATCAAATAGGCCTAGTTTTCTACGATATCATCCCAACTATTATGAAATTAAACAATATTTTATTTAATCTTATTTATAAAACAGTTTTGCGCGCTAATTAATGATTTTTTACAGATTATTTGTCGTCTAGCCCGTTTTTAAGATGTTAGACCTTTTTTTAAGCATTTTTTATAATATCCGCTCTAACTTCCAATTCGTGGGTCGGATTTGTGTTTAAAAGGTCTCGCTGGAAAGGTAGTGGTCGCTAATTCTTCTTTTGGAATTTCCTAACCCATTTCTTTTCGTCTAACTACATAACTTCTAGAAATTGGGAATTATTAAAAACTTACTTGCAATTAGCAAACTGTAAGAAATTGACGTGGAAATTTTTCGAGAAGAGATCGCTATGTATCAATAAGGGGTTCAGAGAACTCACACGTGACAATTGAGAAGTGTGGATTTTGGGCTGGCGGCATCGTGGGGCCATTTTTCTTCGCAAATGAGCAAGGAGCCGCCGTGACCGTCATCGGTGAGATTTACCGTGTCAGGCTCAACGAATTTAAAAGAAATCAAAATAATGGCATGGACGACATTAGGTTTCAACAAGATATTTTATTTATTTTCATCGATATTTTACGCACTGTTTTTGAATATCGAATAATCATCCGAAATTATAATGTCAATTGGTCGCTGTGATTTGAGCCCTTAGGATTATTTTTATTTATAATACAACTAGAAACACGTATGCAAAAATTGGGTAAGATCGGTTAAGATTTAGATATAGCCCCCATACAAATGTCGCTCCCGATTTGACATTTTCCGCTCTAGAAACGACATATTGTACCCGATTTTCTTTAAATTTTGCACAACAGCTTATAATCCAACTAGAAACACGTATGCAAAAATTGGGTAAGATCGGTTCAGATTTAGATATAGCCGCCATAGAAATGTCGCTCCCGATTTGACTTTTTCTGCTCTAAAATCCACATATTGTACCCGTTTTTCTTTAAATTTTGCGGAACATCTTATAATACAACTAGAAACACGTATGCAAAAATTGGGTAAGATCGGTTAAGATTTAGATATAGCCCCCATACAAATGTCGCTCCCGATTTGACATTTTCCGCTCTAGAAACGACATATTGTACCCGATTTTCTTCAAATTTTGCAGAACATCTTA
Organism: Polietes domitor; assembly: GCA_947397865.1. Classification (NCBI taxonomy): domain Eukaryota; kingdom Metazoa; phylum Arthropoda; class Insecta; order Diptera; family Muscidae; genus Polietes; species Polietes domitor. The sequence continues at coordinate 79,052,139 of OX377621.1, read as the reverse complement.
TAATCGAACTAGAAACACGTATGCAAAAATTGGCTAAGATCGGTTCAGATTTAGATATAGCCCCCATACAAATGTCGCTCCCGATTTGACATTTTCCGCTCTAGAAACGACATATTGTACCCGATTTTCTTTAAATTTTGCACAACAGCTTATAATCCAACTAGAAACACGTATGCAAAAATTGGGTGAGATCGGTTCAGATTTAGATATAGCCCCCATACAAATGTCGCTCCCGATTTGACATTTTTCGCTCTAGAAACGACATATTGTACCCGATTTTCTTTAAATTTTGCGGAACATCTTATAATACAACTAGAAACACGTACGCGAAAATTGGGTAAGATCGGTTCAGATTTAGATATAGCCCCCATACAAATGTCGCTCCCGATTTGACATTTTCCGCTCTAGAAAAGACATATTGTACCCGATTTTCTTTAAATTTGCAGAACATCTTATAATCTAACTAGAAACACGTATGCAAAAATTGGGTAAGATCGGTTCAGATTTAGATATAGCCCCCATACAAATGTCGCTCCCGATTTGACATTTTCCGCTCTAGAAACGACATATTGTACCCGATTTTCTTTAAATTTTGCAGAACATCTTATAATCGAACTAGAAACACGTATGCAAAAATTGGGTAAGATCGGTTCAGATTTAGATATAGCCGCCATAGAAATGTCGCTCCCGATTTGACTTTTTCTGCTCTAAAATCCACATATTGTACCCGTTTTTCTTTAAATTTTGCGGAACATCTTATAATACAACTAGAAACACGTACGCGAAAATTGGGTAAGATCGGTTCAGATTTAGATATAGCCCCCATACAAATGTCGCTCCCGATTTGACATTTTCCGCTCTAGAAACGACATATTGTACCCGATTTTCTTTAAATTTTGCAGAACATCTTATAATCGAACTAGAAACACGTATGCAAAAATTGGGTGAGATCGGTTCAGATTTAGATATAGCCCCCATACAAATGTCGCTCCCGATTTGACATTTTTCGCTCTAGAAACGACATATTGTACCCGATTTTCTTTAAATTTTGCGGAACATCTTATAATACAACTAGAAACACGTACGCGAAAATTGGGTAAGATCGGTTCAGATTTAGATATAGCCCCCATACAAATGTCGCTCCCGATTTGACATTTTCCGCTCTAGAAAAGACATATTGTACCCGATTTTCTTTAAATTTGCAGAACATCTTATAATCTAACTAGAAACACGTATGCAAAAATTGGGTAAGATCGGTTCAGATTTAGATATAGCCCCCATACAAATGTCGCTCCCGATTTGACATTTTCCGCTCTAGAAACGACATATTGTACCCGTTTTTCTTTAAATTTTGCGGAACATCTTATAATACAACTAGAAACACGTATGCAAAAATTGGGTGAGATCGGTTCAGATTTAGATATAGCCCCCATACAAATGTCGCTCCCGATTTGACATTTTTCGCTCAAGAAACGACATATTGTACCCGATTTTCTTTAAATTTTGCGGAACATCTTATAATACAACTAGAAACACGTACGCGAAAATTGGGTAAGATCGGTTCAGATTTAGATATAGCCCCCATACAAATGTCGCTCCCGATTTGACATTTTCCGCTCTAGAAAAGACATATTGTACCCGATTTTCTTTAAATTTGCAGAACATCTTATAATCTAACTAGAAACACGTATGCAAAAATTGGGTAAGATCGGTTCAGATTTAGATATAGCCCCCATACAAATGTCGCTCCCGATTTGACATTTTCCGCTCTAGAAAAGACATATTGTACCCGATTTTCTTTAAATTTGCAGAACATCTTATAATCTAACTAGAAACACGTATGCAAAAATTGGGTAAGATCGGTTCAGATTTAGATATAGCCCCCATACAAATGTCGCTCCCGATTTGACATTTTCCGCTCTAGAAACGACATATTGTACCCGATTTTCTTTAAATTTTGCACAACAGCTTATAATCCAACTAGAAACACGTATGCAAAAATTGGGTAAGATCGGTTCAGATTTAGATATAGCCGCCATAGAAATGTCGCTCCCGATTTGACTTTTTCTGCTCTAAAATCCACATATTGTACCCGTTTTTCTTTAAATTTTGCGGAACATCTTATAATACAACTAGAAACACGTATGCAAAAATTGGGTAAGATCGGTTAAGATTTAGATATAGCCCCCATACAAATGTCGCTCCCGATTTGACATTTTCCGCTCTAGAAACGACATATTGTACCCGATTTTCTTCAAATTTTGCAGATCATCTTATAATCGAACTAGAAACACGTATGCAAAAATTGGCTAAGATCGGTTCAGATTTAGATATAGCCCCCATACAAATGTCGCTCCCGATTTGACATTTTCCGCTCTAGAAACGACATATTGTACCCGATTTTCTTTAAATTTTGCACAACAGCTTATAATCCAACTAGAAACACGTATGCAAAAATTGGGTAAGATCGGTTCAGATTTAGATATAGCCCCCATACAAATGTCGCTCCCGTTTTTCTTTAAAATTGGCACAACATCTTATAATCCAACTAAAAAACCTATGGTGAAAGTGGGTAAGATAGGTTCAGATTTAGATATAGCCCTCATACAAATGCTGCTCCCGAATGTTTAACCGATTTTGGTCAAATTTTACATATTATATTTCACCAATAAACAGACATGGTGAAAGCGGGTCACATCGTTCCAGGTTTCAATATACCCCCATACAAATGTCCTTCCGATTTAACATTTTTTGTCAAACACATACATTTACAGGATGCAAAAATCCTTCCCGATTTCAATTTTTTACCGAATTGAATTGCAATGAGAATTATTTGGGTGATGCCCATATGTCCATACTTTGGTGTGACTTTGGTTAACTACTGTATAATTTGTATTTGTCTGTCGGACAATTGGATCAATTACCATATTCGTTAAATTTGACTAAAGATGAATTTATAGCATATAAATTATATGAATATAATTTATATAATTTGTATGAACTACATAAAATTGCTCCCATGAAATACCTGTTTAGTAATCAAAGCGAGGTACATACGCAGGTAGTGGTGTAGGGTATTATATAGTCGGCCCCGCCCGACTTTAGCCTTTCCTTACTTGTTTCATTTTTTCATAGTCACTCTTGTGTCAGTATTTTTTAAAAAAATAAATAGCTGCAGAATGTTGCCTATATGATGAACATCGGAAAGAAATTGACGTCGCAGCGCTCATTCTAAAAAGAGTTTGAAAATTTTGGCTCTGAAAAGCCATCTTCGTACGATATTCATTATTTAGGCACCATTCAAAAGATATTGATTTCTTCTATTTATTTTTCTAAGCAACTCTTACAAAAACAACTCTTCGAAAACCTACAAAAAATCAATCTAGACGTCCAATAAAACGACCTATGAGTTATTCTAATACAATAATAACAATTTTTATTTAAAATGCTTCCAAGGTTCAATTAATTCGAAAAAAATGGACAAAAATACAACATAAAAAATTACACGGGAAAAACAGGACTTTTAGAGGTGTCTAGCTCACAAATGGATCCAGTGGCGAAATATAATCTAATCTGGAGTGACCACTGCAAATTATTTTCGTAACCCATCCTACTATACATATTACCGCTAGTTCGCTGTATAACTAAAAGTTGCCACCACCTTACTGTCGTGATTCCCTACACTACTCTGCATTCAGTCTTAATGTCATTTTTGCTAGCCCTCAGAATTGAGAGTATCTAGTTTACTTTCCATGAAAATACACTTCGCAGACCCTATATAAATATCTATCACCCTAACGGATGATACAACGTTTTTCTTAATATTGTATTTTTTTGTGAATAATATTTGTAAAGTAAACTGACCCAGAATGTATTTCGACAATATTAAATGTTTTGTTCCCTTCATGTTTTTCAAAATCCCCAAATTTAAGCCACAATGGCGCAGTAACAATTGTGAAAAGGTCTTTGATTTTCAAACTGTAGTCAATTTGTTTTTGTATCATTTTAATAGGCTGTTTCCACTACGGTCGCTTCCACGTCCGCGTCAACGATTTATCGAAAATTTTTAATGGTGTTTCCATTGTGTTTTGCGTCCACGTTTGCGTTCAAACAGCTGTTTGCGTTTATTTGTTTTTTTTTTTGCGATGCGAAAAGTTTAATATTTTTTTGTTGTGACATTATCATGGAGTTAAATGATATTATTTTGCTAACCGCAGTGGAAAATAAGGATCAAATGGTATTGCGCCTAATGTTTTTGCATTTTGGCTGTGACTGTTTATGTTTATGCTGATAAACAGCTGTTTTAATAGGGATGTGCAATTTGCGGTGTTGCCATTAATAGGTATGGGTGGGTTTCGATTGCAAAAATAATCGAATTTATAGTAAACGTGACTTATCGGAAAACGCGTCCAATATGAACGCGACTTTTTCCCATACCTAACTGCCTATGATTTTTGTATAGGCTTTAACGCGCGTTCATTGATTGTTGGACGCGGACGTGGAAGCGACCGTAGTGGAAACAGCCTATTAAACGCTTTTTTCGTATTCATAAAATCATTGTTTTGTGTTCGCTAACATAAGCATGAACTCAACTGAATAAAATAGAATTTTATTTATGCTTCGCCATCAAACATGTTGCTACTCTATGATTGTTATAACCTTTAACACGCCAGCCAACAGGCAGCAACATTTTTGTAATAATAGCCGTTGTTTTATTTCAACTTTTATGAGCTCTAAATGATGGCAGTTAACCTGATATTGTGAGGCATTCCCGAATTGTGCAGAGGAGTAGTGCCGACAGTAGGCAGGCTGGAATAGTGGGAACCTTTTCAATGGAAACGGAGAATGTCATCAATTTAGCACGCAATCGCCGCCGAATTAGCCCGAAATGCCTTTAAATTAAGTGTTGCTGTGTTTTATGTATTTTTGATGGAAAATGTCGTTAAGCGATTTTAAAGGGCACAAACACGAATAATAATAAAAAAGATTTTTAGTAGAAATCGAACATTAAATCTCTTTGAATGTTTACCACAGCGCACTGTGGGGCCACTGCCAGGAATCAGTGGCAAAAGTCAAAATTTGATAAACGCTTTTGGTAAAACTGATAATATCAATTGACAGAGAACTTATTAACGATCAAAAATCCGAAAACCGATTCAAAATCGGACTAAAATTGTGGTTTATATATTTTGATTGATTATATGATTTGAACTGGGATATTGTCCTGGCTCAAGACCATTTTGCTTCTATATTTAATAGAATGCAAATTTATATATGAATATTGATTGATTATATATTGAGTTGATTCATTTCCTTAGAATTCGAGAAAAACAAAAACTGAAAAATATTGTAAGATTACTAATTGAGTTACAGACAAACGATCTACCCAATTTTTACGTCTTCGGTCTCGTTTGAAAGGTACGTTAGATGAAATGAAATAAAACAAAAATTGGTGGTTTCCATGGCTTAGTTATCCAAAAATCGCAGTAGTAAAAAACGCTATATTTTTATCGTTTTTCAAATTTGGTGGAATAGAACTAAAAAGTTTTGGAAGACATTACTTTTAGGTGGTTTAGTACACACTACTCTGCCGTATTCAATTAAAGTTGGCTGCCGATGCTTGCCTATTCGCATGTTATTACAATAAAAGTGTGTCACCTCCAACACAAATTTATTTTTTTTCGCATTTTAAAAAGCAACATATTTGGAGTACTATGACTGTCAGAGTCTTGAAATTTAGTGAGAGCTCATTTGTTACTAATTTGGACAGTTGTGCACAAACTGGGCGGGATTGGAAAAGGGCCGTGGTATCTCCAATACGAAATTAAAATCAGTTATCAAATATATTCATTTCTATGACACTGAGAGAGTTCTGCAATTTTATGTGATATCATCCACTATTAATCTGGTTAGTTGGGTGAAAATGGGCGGTATTGTTGAAGGGGGCGTGGTACATCACATAAGAAATGAAAAGTTATAGAGTATTTTCTCTTACATGACATTAAGTTTCCTGAAAGTATGTGTGAGTTCATTAAGTTTTCACTTACGTAGGCAAGATACAAATGGGCGGGATTTGAAAGATAGAAATGGGTGGGATTTGAAAGATGGGCGTGGCATCTTCTCTAAAAATTATTATAATTATTATAAAATTATTCAAAGTGTGAGTTCATAGAGTACTAATGTTCAAATTTGTGGGAAAAGTGGGTGAGGCACCTTCCACGTAAAGTAAATATATATCCCTAATAATATTATAAAAACTTATGTCTCTTTTATATATATTTAAAAAATTAGCAATGTGGCGGGAGGGCCGTGGCAAAACTGTTTTTGAGAATGTCTTTATAAAAATTAGTATATATATACTACACGAAAAAAAAAACAATATAAATTCAGATTTAGATATAGCCCCCATACGAATGTCACTCCCGTTTTGACTCTTTTCAGTCTAGATACCATATATTACAACAGATTTTCTTCAAACTTTGAAAACATCTTATATTTCCACTAGAAACACCTGTGTTGAAATTTTTTTAGATCGGTTCAGATTTATATATAGCTCCCATACAAATTTCGCTCCCAATTTGACTTTTTCCGCTGTGGAAACCACATATTTTAACAGATCTTCTTCAAATCTTCCAAAATATCTTATATTTCAACTAGAAACACCCATGGTGAAAATGAGTCGCATCGGTTCAGATTTATATATAGCTCCCATACAAATTTCGATCCCGGATTGACTTTTTCCATCCCAGAAACCACGTATTTTCACCGAATTTGTTCAAATTGAGCATAGCTCGTTATATTTGAACTGGAAGAACTTATTGCGAAAGTTAGTCACTTCATTTCATGTTTGGATATAGCCCCGATACAAATATTCTTCTCCTTTTGACAAATTGACCCCCGTCATATTAGCCTATGATACAAAAATTGTTCCCGTTTTCACTTTTTGACCGAATTCAATTGTATTCGGATAGAAAGTGGAGTGTATCATATAGTCGGGCCCGCCCGACTTTGGCCTTCCCTTAGTTGTTTAATATTGAGATCGTGAGAATCATTTGTGTGAAGTCGTCATTCAATTATAACCATTCTCTCAAAATATACTTTTGCAAAAAATCGCTTGTCTAGTCATTATTCGGTCTAATTTCTGCAAAGACTTTATGTCAGACATCGTGTATTCATACCGAGCGATCAATTTACGTTACTGCCCAACCATGATCACCGGCACAGTTCTTCGACAGTTTGCACGTCGGAAGTTCTTTAATAGGCGTATTCAACGGAAATTTGATTGCTGAATGAGCTGTTCGACCTTTGTCCCCAACTAAGCTGCAATTTCAGATGAAGGCAGTAAAATTAAATTCTGCGAAAATCTACACGATCAAAATAGTCTTATGGTTCCAACGTGATCGCCCAAAGGATAATCACTATAATTCCAACGTTCAAAAGTTTCATGAGTGTCGTACGTTAATTGCCGATTTAACAGCGGATTGTACTCGCAAAATGTCTTCAAGCGCTTCGAGGAAGGAAGGAAGGAAGCCGAACCTTTACGATGCGTTTATTCGTTAATTTCCATTGTCATTGCAAAAAAATAATCTGGTATTAACGAAGTTTCTGAGACGATAGTCTGCGGTTGTCAACATAATTTTCTCAAGAAACAGAATCTTCCAATACAATGTTGTTCGCAGCCATATACCATGTTCGCTTAAATACACACGATTTGGAACAACAGAATTTTTCTAGTGTAAATGTCCAGCAATTGTTTTGAAAATACTCCAGATTGGCCGTTCCAATCGAAAATCACCTTCCAACAGAATCATTGAACAGTGCGCCATAGTACACTCCTCCGGACCGATCAAAACGTTGGCCACCTCAGATTTTCGAAAGGTTGCAAAGATGGAGTTTCGTTAATTTCCATATTCATCGCAATCTGAGTGCATTTAGGCAGTCTTCTTCAGTCTTCAGTCATCGCTTGAATTTTGGGGGCGAATTTTTGCCAAAATTTTTACGATCAAAAAAGATTTTCCGGTTTCACCGAGAGCGTCCAAGAAGAAAATAACTATAGTTTAATAGTTCATAAGCCGCGTGTTCCTTAAGCATCTTATACTCGCAATGCATCGTATTCACATTGTTTTTGCATTGCATTCTTTGTTGTTGACCTAATATTAATCGCATGTCTTCAGTCAATGCCTCATTGTGAATTTTCAGAAATGTCAAAGAGCACGTTTCTGAAAATTCCCAAGAACTGCATAAAATATAAAGATTTTTTGCATTTTGTCCGAATTTTCTGACTTTTCTTTATAATTATTTGAATTTTTGTGTTCCAAAAACTTTCGCAGAATCATAACGAATATAACGTAAATGAAATTCGCTATCCAGTGCTTGAATTGAGACTTATAGCCTTGAGTTCATTCAAAAATTCTAAAGAAAAAGGTACTTTCATTTTTGTTTTTAAATATTCCTATTTTACGGTCAACTATCCAAAAGTTTTTTTCATCTTAAAACCCAGTTCGGACTACCACGAATAGTTTGTAACAAAGATCAGCCAAATCTGTTCAGCCGTTCTCAAGTGATGCGATTACCAACGAACATCATTTCATTTTTATTATATATGTAGATATGTGAATATGTGTTATGTTAGATCAAAAAATAAATGAAAAATGAGTAGTTTGGTAACAAAAAAGTAAATGTAAAATAACACGAAATATAATGTTTTTGAAGAGAAAGAAAATCCATTTTCGACGTCTGATTTTGAAGCTACCAGTAAGTATAGGATCAAATTCGTGGTCTCATTTTAAAGCCTATGATGTCTTCTTTACAACAAGATTTTATTTTGTTTTGTTCCCTACTTCAGAAGTTATGATTTTTGCAACGAAAAAAGTCAAAAGGCCCCACTGTGCAGCGTTTAAATTGTATGACATTTTCAAATGTCATATAATTTTTACGAACTTAATGATATCTATCAGATCTCTATATTTTATGGCGTTTTTCTACATAATTACCCAAATATAAGCAATATATTTTTTATTTTGATTGAGTTTTTATATTGCAGATATGACAATGAACTGATGATCAAAAGTGTAAAATTGATTATAAATAAATTGTATTTGATAATAAAATCATTGCCGAATCTAAAATATGTACTTTTTTTGACAAAAATCAAAAAGTAAACAAAAACAGTAGATGTAATCGTTTCAAAATTTTGAAACGAAAATATTAAATAAGTAGCCGATCAAAAAATAAGAACAAGCTTTTTTTCAAAAATGCTTTTTTAGAAAATTGCCGATTTGTGCAGTTGTTGCGTGTCACAACATCTCTTTCTAGATTGCCTACCATTCTCTCATCTCTATGCTCTTAAAATATAAATTCTCCCGATATTGCACTTATCAACATTGACAAATATTTCTTGTTCTTTATCTGTATTTCCAGAGTGCACGTTAATAGCGCTCATTGGTACGTTGAAGTGAAAAAATGCCGGCCAGTGAACTCCTTTTTGATGGGATCAAAATCCATATATATATATATACAGATATACCTAAACAGCATCAAAGTCAATACTGTTGGCAAACAATTGTAATCTCCTCGTTGATATGAATGTATAACCTACACATACTACTTTCTCGCATTGTCAGTACACGTTTAAAAGCTAAGAAATAAAGACTTCATTAACAGGAATTGTTGCGAAATTTATTTACAATTCAACGTCGTAAGACAGCACAGCAATGCAGAGTGACGAATCAATAAGTGTAAGGAAAATTTGTAATATGTACACTAGGGCGTACCTCAAAAAAAAAGTTCGCCATACACCTTCGAATATGAAGTATTATTGAAAGGTAGTTTCAAAAAAAAAATTTTTATTTTTTTATGCCGAACGTAGGGGTCGCGCTTTTACATTTTTCTATATAACTTGTATTTATAAACGGATTTTAAAGTGTGATACATCGATGTTTTTGTCTCGACGAGGCCGATTTTTTTGTCTTTGAAGTCATTGAGCTCAAGCACCCCCTTCTGGTACTTACCCATCATTTCTCAGTTGCTACTACCCTAATGTACCACTCTAATAATCGAAAATTAAAGCTCGCATAAAATCATGAATCATGTTTGAGCTCAATGACTTCAAAGACAAAAAAATCGGACAAAAACATCGATGTATCACACTTTAAAATCCGTTTATAAATGCAGAAGTTATATAGAAAAATGTAAAAGCGCGACCCCTACGTTCGGCATAAAAAAATAAAAAAATTTTTTTTGAAACTACCTTTCAATAATACTTCATATTCGAAGGTGTACGGCGAACTTTTTTTTTTTTACTTGTAACCTGGTACGCTCTAATGTACACCGTAGTCAAAATCGAAAAGTAAAAAATTCCACATTAAAAATAATTCTAAATGAAATAATGATATGACGTAGTTTCATAATAATCAATTAATTAATCATAAAATTAATTTATATCTTCGAGAGTGTTGAAAAAAAAAATATTATATTACACGGAAAATTCCCAAAAAGGGACCTTGTTCTTATTGATCCAAAATCACGGATATTCAAATGAAACGAGTGAAACTATATATGCCAAATATAACAAGTAAAAACGGCGTTAAGTTCGGCCGGGCCACACGTTATATACCCTCCACCATTGATTGCATTCCACAGAGGATGTCGATTTTCGTAGAAGTGCAGTAATATTACAGGAAAATATAATTTTTTTACATAGCCAAATCAAAACAAATGCAAATATTAAAATAAAAATCCGTTTGTTTTACGTGTCTACGCAATCAGAGAAATGAATGCACCGAATTTCATTATTCTAGGTGTAGCCGTTTGGTTGGTACCATTTTTATCCCTCTGTACCCATTATTCCTTGAAACTACGAATTTGGAAAAAACCTTTTATTTTCCATGTCTACGTAGTCAAATGAATGTATACTCCGAATTTCATGACATTTGGTTGGTACTATTTTGATCCGCTTTTTCCATTCTAACCCCAAAAAGTACGAATTTCGAAAATTTTGTTTATTTTACGCGTTTACGCAATTCCTCTGATTGGCGAATTTGATTATTCTAGGGACAGCCGTTTGGTTGGTACCATTTTTATCCCTCTATTCCCATTTAACGTACGAATTTGGAAAAAATACTTTTATATTATGTATCTACTCTATTAGAGGAATGTACCCACCGAATTTCGTGTTTCTAGCTGTTGTCGTTTATTATGTACCATTTTTATCCCTTTTTTGCCCAATTTCACCCCCTACAAATAAGAATCAGTTTATGGTGCACGTTTTTGCTATAAGCGTACCAAATATCAAGCAAATATAAGCAGACATATTCAAGAAACATGCTTAAATACACTAAAATATTAGGGATTATTATGGATATTTTTAGTCCTTGTGAGGGAAAAAATTTCCCCTTTGGGCCGATTTCGCCCCGTTTCAATCCCAACTGATCTACGACTATAAGACGCATTTATGAAAAATTTGAACGTTCTAGCTCCTTTCGTTTAGATGCTAGCGTGCTTTCAACAGACGGACGGACGGACATGGCTAGATCGTCTTAGAATTTTATGACGATCAAGAATATATATACTTTATAGGGTCTCAGGTCGATATTTCAAGGTGTTACAAACGGAATGACAAAGTTAGTATACCCACACCTGGATGTGAAGGGTATAAAAAAACTTTATTCACTGCCGCGAGAAACCTATAAATATTGGATAAATGGTAAAAATATGTTTTTATTTAATAGATAGCATTATAAAGGAGAAAGGCAGAGGAATTATGGATAAAGTTATGTCCATCTTTGTTGCAGCAAAGTTAAAAAAATCTCCAGAAAATGTTATGCATAGCCTTTCGACAAAAAAAACTTGGTGGATAGTGTTATTTCTACTAAATACACCGTGTGGCCGTACGTTTTGTAGCTGCAAAAGGCTATATACACTTGAAACTAGACATCGTATATAGGATAACTCTGAACAGAGTTTTCTATTTGGTTATCTTTTCTCCTTTTTACAGGAATTTTAATTTACAAATGATATAGACAAATTAATAATTTATTTTCGTACTTTTGCAAGACATGCAAATACGATGTGGGTATCAAATGAAAGAGAAGTATATCTGTCACAAATACTTTTAATTGCATGCTTCCAGCTGTAAAAGTTTAGCATTAACAACCATTTAGAATTCCCCCTTAAAAATAAAAATAAATAAAGTTTAACTTTTTAAGGAGAAAATTTGAAATAGTTGTTAGTGCTAAACTAATACAGATATCTGAGATTTGAAGTATTTTACAACGATATTCTTCTCTTTCTTTTGATAACCATAATGCTCGGCTAGCAAAAGTACGAAAATAAATTGTTAAATCTTCTATATCCTTTGGAGAGGAACAAAGATCACCAAATGGAAAATTAAATACACAGCTTTTCTACATACGGTCTCTAGTTTCATGTATATACATATGGCCTTGTTGAGGTCCAATGAAAAAATGTAAAATTGTCGCACGGTGATATAGTTCAAATTTAGACTGCATCCACGTTTATAATTGTTGTAGAGAAAGTACCAAGAACTCTATCGTGAAACTAATAAAATTTATTTTGCAAAAACTAAAATTTATTTTTTGTTTATAAAGAATAGGAAGAAAAAAAATATTTTTTAAAATTTCACAATTTTCTCTAAATTTGACAATATTTCTTCAATTTAGACCAAAAATTATGACAACAAATATTTTATTTTCGATCCACCCTAGCATCCATAATTTCATATTTTTTTAAATCAGGAATTGTCATATAGAAAAATACATATTGCGAAATTTTCATCAAAATCAGAGAGGCTGACTTATAACTAAATGTTAATCTGATTACCGTTTTCTTCATATTCCCTTCCAACTCACAGAGCAGCGACGAAGTCCGCATTCAAGTACCTTGGGGCCACATCGCGGGACGTTGGTATGGCGATCAAAGCGAAAGGCCCATACTGGCCCTGCACGGCTGGCAGGATAACTGCGGAACTTTTGCCAAATTGGCTCCGCTGATAGCGCCATACCGCGGCTTACTCTGCATCGATCTACCCGGCCATGGCCGTTCCAGTCATTTGCCCCCGGGCATACTCTATAACACTATAGAATATGTCCGCGTAATTCTACGTCTCATGCACACCTACAATTGGCAGAAAGTCAGTTTGCTAGGGCATTCCATGGGTGGTTCGGTAGCGTTTCACTTTGCTGGCCTTTATCCGGATCGTGTCGATATGATTATCAGTTTGGAAGTAATCAAAAGTGCTTTTTGGCCGCCAGAATTCTTATTGTCGCTCTGGAAACATATGGCTGAGAAGGCTGTCAAAGATAATGAACGTCTTTTGGACAATAATTGCACCGAACCGCCCTGTTATACTTTCCGGGAATGTGAAATGCTTATGTATGAGGGTTCTCTAAAATCCCTGGAATTGGATAAGTGTAAATACATCTTGGAACGTAATGTGACCAAATCAAAGATGCACCCCGGCAAGTATTACTTTTCACGTGATGGCCGCATCAAATATATGACCGAACCCAATCCCAACATGGAAATGTCTTTGGAAATGGCCAAACGTATTTGCAAGAGATCCATGCCCTACATTGTGATCAGAGGTGGCGAGTCGGGCAATGCCAGTGCCAGACCCACAGAGTTGGATGATTTTATGATGGAGCACAACCAGAAATACGAAAGTCACATCTGTCCCAAGGGCAGACATCATCAGCATTTGAACAACGCTCGGCCAGTGGCCGAGTTCATTATTGGATTTTTGCAAAAGCACGACGTAGATAAGAGAATACTTGTGCAGTCCAAAATATGAGAGAGGAGAGGAAGGAGCGCAAGCGTCGCAAATAAATGAACGATCAAAGAGTAAATCCAGATGATAAGAGATAATGCATGTCGCCGTATTTTTATAATTTATTTTAAAAGTATTTTAAAGTATTTTAAGAGCGTAATAATACTAACTTACCAGTTCATGTACTGAAAAAAAATAAAATTTGTATACAATTAAAAAATCAAATTAAATATTATTCAAAAATGATGTGTTACAGAAATTCAAAGAATCACGCAAGAAATTTGTGAGCCGTTTATTGAAAATACTGTTCCTATTCACACGATGAAGAAATGGTACTATTTCATACATCACTACAAGATATAATTGCTTCGAATGTTCTTAAAAATATTTTATATGTTTTTGAGAAAAACAAGTAAAAAAGACGTTAAATTCGGCCGGACCGAACTTTATATACCCTCCACCATGGATTGCATTCCCCAGAGGTTGTCGGTTTTCGTAGAAGTGCAGTAATATTACAGGAAAATATAATTTTTTTAATATAGCCAAACCAAAACAAATACAAATATTGAAAAAATAATTTTATAATTAAATGTAATATTTTAATTATTTCAAACCATTATTTATCCCTCTGTACCATTGTATCCCTTGAAAGTACGAATTTCGAAAAATCCGTCTAATTTCCGTGTCTACGCAGTCAGAGGAAGGTATACTCCGAATTGCATGATTCTAGCTGCGGTCATTTTATTGGTACTATTTTTATCCCCTTTTTTCATTTTAACCTCAAAAAATACGAATTTCAAAAAATATGTTTATTTTACGTGTCTACGCAATCACAAGAATGTATACACCGAATTTCATTATTCCAGGTGCAGCCGTTTGGTTGGTACCAATTATATCCCTCCGTACCCATTGTATGCCTTGAAAGTACGAATTTGGAAAAACCTTTTATTTTTCGTGTCTACGTAGTCAAAGGAATATATTCTCCGAATTTCATGACTCTAGCTGCGGTCATTTGGTTGGTACTATGTTTATCCCCTTTTTCTATTTTGGCCCCAAAAAGTACGAATTTCCCAAACTTAGTTTAAGTTCGAAGATGGGCGAAATTGCCACGCCCCTTCTGGTACCTCCCACACAAATAGCCCATATTCCACTGTTGAATTAAAACCTGCATAACTTCCACACGGATATTCGGAATCAGCTATATTTTGGTAGTTGATAATGTTTTTATAATCACTTTAAGTGTGCAAAATATGGCGGCTTTTGCCCACGCCCCTTCTAGTACCTCCCACACAAATCACGCAAAACTTAAAAAAATTAAACTGTTATAACTTCTATAATGACGAGATATTGTCACACCCCTTGTGGTACCTCCCACACAAAGTGGCATAACATTTGGTTACAACAAAACCGATATAACATCCACACGGGTAGTGAAAATCATTTGCAATTTGATATTTGAAAATGTTTTTATAATCACTTAAAATCTAAAAAATAGAAATAGAAAAAATAAAAAAATACGAATTAGCTACGCCCCTTCTTGTACCTCCCACACAATTGTCTCTATCTATCCTTCTTAACTTCTATACTGGTGCATGGAATCCACTATGACTTGATATTTGATCATCTTTTTACAATTGTTTTATGTGGAAGCTGTGACCATGTGATACGAACCTCTTAGTACCTTCCATACAAATTATCCTGCCCTACGTTAAATTTAATTCCTTATAACTTCCGTATGTATGTTCTCTGAGAGTGAGAGTAAGTTGGTTTAGCCGACTGAAGCTTACTTACTTGTTTTTTCTTGTGATCGCTAATATATATACCACTTATAATCGAGGTACTTCCCTGAGATACGAAAGAAATGGATATGTTCCATCTAGAATATTGAGGAACAGAACTTTAGTTTACGGCGAATAAAAGAAGAAATGCCAAAAAACAAATTGATTTTAGGCTGAGTGCGATTCTCCTCCTTTCCGTTGCCAAAACAAATAAAAAAACTTCCTACGTAAGAAGAAATTCCTTATTCGAATAGCTGGAATGTGAATGTACTACATTCAAACACACATAGAAAGTCAATCAACATTTTCACTAATAAAACAACACAAAAACTACAAAATGAATATAATTTCCGTTTACTTGACTTAAGTCGGCTTTTGACGAATGAATATTTCTTTTTTTTGCAACCTTTCTTTATTATTGTCTTAAGGAAATCCAATGAAAACCTGTAAATTTACAAAATTCAACTCAAAAATTCCCTATTCCCACCCATTTGTATATTGTCTAAGCAAATTAAATATTCGGTGTCGAATATAGTCTAAAACAGTTTTTAATTTCGTATGGGAAGGTTTACGGCCACTTTCCGTCCATCTCGGTGTCGAATATATTCTAAAAGCGGTTTTAATTTCATATGGGAAGGGTCACGCCCACTATGCACAACTATTCTGGAAAGGAAAATTATTTCAAAACCCTCAAGTTCTTTCTCTTTTAAACAAATTTGCGCGCGCATTAGAATTGTAAACAATTAAGGCTCTTTAACGAAAGACGCATTGGGATTAAATATCGCCTTTGTCGTCGTTCACGCATCAAATATTTTAGCAATTCACAATATAATAAAAACAAAAGTAACAAGTAAGAAGGCGTTAAGTTCGGCCGGGCCGAATCTTATATACCCTCCACCACGGAGTGCACTCCACAGTGCATCCAGCAGATTAAAGGATGTCAACATAGAAGTACAGTACAATATTACGAAAATTGTGATGTTTTTATGCACATTACTACATTTGTTTACTATTTCAAACTATAATGTATACTTATGTGCACTGTTTAAAATCGACTAATATATCCAAATAAAATGCTGTAATTGTGAAAGTGAACATGCCTAAATATTAGGCGATTGTCAGTCGCCATTAGGGAGAAGCATTTTCAGATACAGACAAAGTGATAAGAAAAGTATAAAGATATCCCCATTCGCCCCATACTCCGCCCAAATGTACAAATTTGGAAAAAACCCTTTTTCGAGTCTTCATAGTCAGCATGTATACACCGAATTTCATGATTTCAGCTTCATCGGTTTGGTAGGTCCCATTTTTATCCCTCTTTTTTAATTATATCCCTTAAAAGTACGAGTTTCGAAAAATCTCTCTAATTTACGTGTCTACGAATTTTAGGACGTACACACCGAATTTCATGATTCTAGCTGTTGACGTATCATTGGTACCATATTTTATCCCCATTGTCCCAATTCGCCCGCTAAAACTTTTATTTTTTTGTGGTGCTTCCAAGCTACAAGAGGAATGTCCGCAACAAATTTCAAATGTATGAAAATCAGGAATTTAATTAATAAGCCAAGGCCACCAATATTTTTATACTATGTATATATATAATGGAAATAATACTTCAATTCATAAAGTAAATATAAGGGAGCAATCATAAATACCCTAAATATTGGGGGATAAAGAGCGTATTTTCAGCTATAATCGTTTGGATGGTTGTATTTCCATCCTATTTTATTTTCAAAAGTATAAATTTTGAAAATACCTTATCTCTCACGTGCGCAGTATAAGACAACTTCATGGTTCTACCATTTTTTGTCGTAAAAGCAACAAAATAAAGTACGAATTTGGAAAAAAAATATTTAACGTGGCTATACAGTCAGAGGAATGTATACACCAAATTCCATGATTCTATCAGCGGCCATTTTGTTGGTACCATTTTTATCCCCTTTTTTCCAATTTTGCCCCCTCAAGAGTACGACTATCTAAAATCTCTTTATTTTACGTATCTGCACAATTAGAGGGATGTACACACTGAATTTCATCATTCTAGCTGTATTCGTTTAGTTGGTACTATATTTATCCCCTATAGCCATTGTATCCCTAGAAAGTACGAATTTGGAAAAAAACGTTTTATTTTTCGTGTCTACGCAGTCAGAGGAATGTATACTCCAAATTTCATGATTCTAGCTGCTGTCATTTGGTAGGTACTATTTTTATCCCCTTTTTCCATTTTACACCCTAAAAGCACGAATTTCGAAAAATTCTTTTATTCTATGTGTCTACGCAATTAGACACCGAATTTCATTATTCTAGGTGCAGCCGTTAGGTTGGTACTATTTTTATCCCTCTATCCCCATTTAACCCCTTAAAAGTACGAATTTAGAAAAAATACTTTTATATTATGTATCTACTCCATTAGAGGAATGTACACGCCAAATGTCGTGTTTCTATCTGTTGTCGTTTGATAGGTACCATTTTTATCCCATTTCGCCCCCTACAAATAAAAATCACTCTATGGTGCCCTTTTATGCTATAAAGGGAAATCGCAATTTCCCTCTGGGCCGATTTCGCCCACTTACAATCCCAACCGATCTACAACCATAAGACACATTTAGGAAAAATTTGAACATCCTAGCTCATTTCGTTCGGCCGCTATCGTGCTTTCAACAGACAGACAGACGGACATGGCTATATCGTCTTAGAATTTTACCAGGACCCATAATATATATACTTTATGGGGTCTCCGATGAATATTTCAAGGTGTTACAAACGGAATGACAAAGTGAATATACCCCCATCCTGGAGGTGGAGGGTATAAAAAGAGTTTGTTTAACAAAACAATTAAAAAACTAATTCACTACAACTAAAAATTGTAGTTGTTTTGGTTAAAAATTAAAAAAATAATAATGAAGTTACATATCTCACACAAAATTTCAGCATTCTAGGTGTCATAGAACTTACAACATTCGATAATAGGTTTTAACTTCGTATGGGAGGTGCCACGCCCACTTTTCCAATACCTCCCTTTTTGGAACAACTGTGCAGACTTACAATTGGTGAACTTACACAGAAATTCAAGACTCCGAATATGTTAATTTATAAAAAACGAATAAATCTGCGATTGGTGTGGGAGTAGAGTGGCTTGAAAATAAAAGTTGTGGATGTACCTAACTAAAATGAAAGATTGTTTTTTTTTGTATGTGTTCTCCCAAAAATGTTGGTCTTTCAATGGATAAATTTGGAGGAAAACTTCACATAAGATGTTACAATAAAACCGTGCGACATGATTTCCGGGAAAACTCATACTCAGTTTTTTATTTCGTGGTCGTTTGTCTTTTTTACAGAACTTTTAATTTTCAAAGGATGTAAATGTGGGTATCAAATGAAAGAGTAGAATATCTGCTAAATATACTTTAAATTTCATGCGTCTATCTATGTTAATTTAGCATTACCAACCATTTCAAAGTTTATTTGAATAACTCTCCAAAAATTAGCTTTATATAAGACTAGAATGTGTTTACAATAAAAATAACACCATATTTCAGTTTTTATTTTACATTTAAACCACTGAGTAGTAACAGCGCATTTTAGTCGGGAACATCAAGAACATTTTTTCCTTCCTCACAAAAGAAGCCACTTTAGTGTGGGAGGTGCCACCCCCACTGAAAATATCAAAAATTTATATAGTCTATTTTCACCACCGGTTCAGCATGTCCAGTAGTTTAGGCTGCTATAAAGAGCAAGCAAACTTACAAACACAGATTCATTTTAATAATGTATATATACATTTCGACAATACTAAATATTTATTTCATTCATATTTTCAATTCTCCCCGAATTTAAGCCACAATGGCCCATTAACAATTGTGATAAGGTCGTTGGTTTTAAGCTGTAGTCAATTTGTTTTTGTATCATTTTGAAACTCTTACTTACATTTGTTTTCGTATTCATAAAATCATAGCTTTGTGTTTCGCCAACAAAAGAATGAACTGAATAGAATTTTATTTATGTTTCGCCATCAAACATGTTGCTACTCTATGATTGTTATAACCTTTAACACGCCAACCGGCAGCAACATTTATGAAATAATAGTCGTTGTTTTATTTCAACTTTTATGAGCTCTAAATGATGGCAGTTAACCTGATGTTGTGAGGCATTCCCGAATTGTGCAGAGGAGTAGTGCCGACAGTTGGTAGGCTGGAATAGTGGGGAACCTTTTCAATGGATACGGGGAATGTCATCAATTTTTAGCACGCCGAATTAGCCCGAAATGCCTTTAAATTAAGTGTTGCTGTGTTTTATGTATTTTTGATGGAAAATGTCGTTAAGCGATTTTAAAGTGCACAAACACACGAATAATGATAAAAAGTTGTGTTTTTTTGTAGAAATTGAACAAATCTCTTTGACAGTTTTACACGACATTTAAACTGTATAGCATTTTCAAATGTTTACCTTAGCATTTACAATGTTTGGTATTTTAAATGTATTATAAATAGTTATATGGCTTCTTTGTTCTATATTTTATAGCGTTTTTCTACCTAATTATCCAAATATGAACAATTTATTTTTTTACTTTGATTTTAGTCGTTTTTACATTGCAGATATTATTCAAATGCCTATAAACGTAAATTTCATTATAATTTTTATTTGATAATCGAATCATTGCTGCATTTAAAATGTGATTTATTTGACGTACAAAAAAGTAAAACAGGAGTACGCTATTGTTAGCATATCTGAATATGATAACACGTACTTTTTTTCCAAATATTATTTCATTTTATTCGACATAATCTACCACATTTTTGCCACAGGTGTTTCTAGTCGAAATGTAAGATATTCTGCCAATTTTGAAGAAAATCTCTAAAAATATGTGGTAACTAGAGTGAAAAGAGTCAAATCGGGAGTGAAATTCGTATGAGGGCTATATCTAAATATGAACCGATTTTCTTCAAATTAAACAGCGTTCGTCCTTATCCCATAACACATCGTTGTCAGAGATACAAGCCGACCGATTTTAAGCAAACAAGCAGCCGCCGCCGATTTCATCGGCCCAAATCGACTTCAACCACGCCGCCGAGATTTGACGGAGTTCTAACTCAGTCAAATCTTACTAGCAAAATAGACAACCCACTTAAAATTACAAAAGAAAATATAAATGTCGACTTAGACAACCTACTGCTGTGAAATATATTGATCTTTCTTTGAATTTGGTATCACACTATATGATGACGGCTGTAGAAAATTTAATGATTGTATTTTGATTTGAAAGTCGCATTTATATAAGTCAATTCCAGTGCGTGTGGCCATGTGTTTCAATAAATAACAATGAACAACAGTTCCTCTATTGTGCTTCTTTAGTGTGTCAAAGAGTATTATTATTCTTTGGAAGGATTATTCAAGCCTCACATGAAAAGCTGTAATTGCAAAAATATTTATTAAATTCATCCATATTATAATTTTTTGGGAATGAATTAACAATCCCAAAAAATTATTGTATGGTATAACAATTAGGGTGTCCAACCACGATTAATCGAATAATTTTTGTCAAATATTTTTTCGAATAATAAAAAATCATGATTTTCGAATAACGAATAATTCGAATAAATTGTCCCAAATAATCGATTAATCTATATTAAAAGTTTTGCCTTAAAAACTAATGAAAATGTCATATGCTTTGTATGATAAATTGATTTTGAATAGCCTTTGCTCCATTTGGGTAAAAACTATGAAACACCAAATATAAAACCACCATTTTTTCGATTTTTGATTTGTATGCTCCACAGATATTAAAATAAGGATTTATCCGACTTCATTTAAAAATAGCAAATACTGTCCAATAGCTTCGGAATTATTTAAAATTTAAAGAATAGTAATTTCATAGAATAATAAATTCATGGAAAAAATTAGGTTAACACCGCGATAATAAAGTCAGTTCTGTTATAAATCATATGATCCATATTCGAAAAAAGTCAATGGATAACTTCTGATATTATGCTCATTTAAGGGAAGGTTCTTTAGTTTGATAAGATATTAAGATTTTTGTCAACTTCTAATGAATTTCGAATTTGATATTACAATTTTTAAATAAAATCAGATACATAATAAACGTTCAATATATAGATGAACTACCCGTGAACTGCCGTGTCTTGTCTATATAACTCTAATTAATTATATTTTATTTAAGTGGACAATTCTTCGGTTAATATTCGATAAATTGGATTTTTTTTAAATAAACGAAATCGATTAACATAAAAGTCACAATAATTGGATACCCTAATAACAATATTAAATTATTGGAACATTGGCTAATATTAACGAATATTGAATTACTTGCCAAAAATAAAAGAAAATTGTTCCTTCCGTTTTCCCAAAATTGTCAAATAAGTAGGGGTAATCGAATGACAGAACGACATTTAGAACAGCGCCGCCGCCGCCGGTAATTATGGTTCGGCTTGTAACTCTGATCGTTGTGCAAAGTTTCATTTTGTTCTAACAACAATTGCGATCTGGACTTTGATTACAAGAATAGATGGACAGACGGACAGACGGCAGACATTGCTAAATCGATTCCAAAAGTGATTCTAAGTCGATCGGTATAATTAACAATGTGTCTATCTCGCTTTCTTTTGGGTGTTACAAACAAATGCACAAAGACTTAATACTCTCGTGGAGTGTATAAAAATGGACCCATATATTTGATTATCATAGTAAGTATTATTAGTTAAAATATAACATGATCTGCAAAATTTGATAAACTTCCCAAGTAAAATGTGGGGGGTAAGAGTAAAAATGGGGGCTCATTTTAAAGGGCGCTGCATTAAAATTTGGACCCATATAGATCACTTTCAAGGTAAGTATTCTTATATGGATTCTAGAGCGATAATAGTGTGAAATGGGGACCCATTTGTATGGGGGCTATACCATATAATTGGCTTTCATAGCAAGTGTTTCTAGCTGAAATATTACATGATCTGCAAAATTTAATCAATATCCTTCTTCTAGATCAAATATAACATTATCCTGAATATTTTAACAATATCCAATTTATCCAATGGATGCTATATCTAAATCTAAACCGATCTCCTCCAAATTCAATACCGTCTTTGGGCTAAAAAATTTAATGGCAATCGGAAATCAATTGTGACATGTAGAGTACGAATAAGGCCGGATGGACGGACATACAGACATTGATAAATCGATTCAGCTTACTTACTTAATCTCGAATATTTCTTGGTGTTAATATTCACGAAGTAGTGCAGGGTATAAAAATGAAAGCTATTGTGATGTGAGATATAAAAAAAGACAAATATATTTTGTTGTCTAATTTTCCAGAAAATTGCTTTTAGAATACATATATGTTAAATCGTAAAAATACCTTGAAATATCGACCTGAGACCCTATAAAGTATATATATTCTTGATCGTCATAAAATTTTTAGACGATCTAGCCACGTCCGTCTGTCCGTCTGTTGAAAGCACGGTAGCATCTAAACGAAAGGAGCTAGAACGTTCAAATTTACAATAAATGTGTCTTATAGTCGTAGATCGGATGGGATTGAAACGGGACGAAATCGGCAAAAAGGGAAAAAATTTTCCCTCACAAGGACTAAAAATACCTATAATAATCCCTAATATTTTAGCGTATTTAAGCATGTTTTGTGAATATGTCTGCTTGATATTGGGTATGCGCAATCCCCCTATAAAGAAAACATGCACCATAAGGTGATGTCTATTCGTAGGGGGTGAAATGGGACAAAAAGGGATAAAAATGGTACATATTAATGACAACAGCTAGAAACACGAAATTCGGTGTGTACATTCCTCTAATTGAGTAGATACATAATATAGAAGTATTTTTTCGAAATTCATACTTTTAAGGGGTAAAATGGGAATAGAAGGATAAAAATGGTACCAACCAAACGGCTGTACCTAGAATAATGAAATTCGGTGTATACATTCTTCTGATTGCATAGACGAAAATACACGAATTTTTCGAAATTCGTACTTTTTGGGGTTAAAATGGAAAAAGGGGATACAAATACCAACCAAATGACCGCAGCTAGAGTCATGAAATTCTGAGTAAACATTCCGCTGAGTGCGTAGACACGGAAAATAAATGGATTTTTCAAAATTCGTACTTTCAGGGGATACAATGGTACAGAGGGATAAAAATAGTACCAACTAAACGACTACAGCTAGAATGATGAAATTCTAATTGCGTAGAAACGTCAAGGGGGTAAAAATGGTACCAACCAAATGGGTGCAGCTGGAATCATGGAATTCGGTGTAGACATTCCTCTGACACGCAAAATAAAAAGTGTTTCCAACTTTTTTCTTTCTTTTTTCTTTTACGGAAAAAATTGGTTGAATCATGAAGTTAGGTTATTTTGCACTATGTACGTCTGATAATGGATCTTCAAAATTTGTACTTTTGGAATTAAAATAGAATGGAAATACAACCAACTGTAGCACCCACTATCTAGCAATATTTATGGTATTAAAGCTTTTTGAAAATATAAATATAAGAATATTTATTTTTTGAATTGACGTATTGGTAGCCTTGCCTTATAAGCTTGGTTTGAAATAATTAAAATATTATATTTAATTATAAAATTATTTTTTCAATATTTGTATTTGTTTTGGTTTGGCTATATTAAAAAATTTATATTTTCCTGTAATATTACTGCACTTCTACGAAAACCGACAACCTCTGTGGAATGCAATCCATTTTGGAGGGTATATAAAGTTCGGCCCGACCGAACTTAACGCCGTTTTTACATATTTTTTATGTTGTTATAAGAAAAAAAAATAATTTACAAAAATCGAAAATGTGTATTTGTGTGAAATTAATTTTATTAAAAAGTTGTGGTGTCAGTAAAACACCTCGTAAGTTTTATGATGGAGCTCCTTATATTTATTCTACAACAATTAAAAACGTGTCTTTTAGCTTCTGACTTAAGCTTTGAGGACCAAAAATTAAAAATGCTGTCTTTAATCGATAAAGTAATTTAACAAATCACAATAAGCAATCAGGGCCTTTCCAACGAGTTCTTTAAAACAAAAAATCGAGCCAAAAATGTGGAAGTTATAACAAATTTTATAAAAAAATTCAGTAAAATAGCGTAAAATTGGACAGCTTACGGATGGACAGTGATAAAACCAAACTACTTTTGGACGACGAATTAAACAAACTAAAACTTATTTTTTTTTTTGGGAACAGCCACAACTTTGTTGAAGTAAGTTGCTTTGAAAAGTCTAAATATAGAAGATAAATAAATATTTTTAATATCGAAGCCTTATATTCAAAAGTGATTCGAAATAGAGTTTTCAATGCCAAACTATTCTCTGATTTGAATGTCATCTGCCATATAAATTTGGAAAATATTTTCTAAAGCCATTTTTTTTTTCAAATTTTTCTGATTTGACACACGATTATTTTGTGACTACATATGTAAGTGGCTATGAACATAAAAACTTGTAAAAAGACGTTAAGTTCGACCGGCATTCCTCAGTATTGCCAGCAGATTAGATGCTGTTGACTTTACACAGAAGTGTGGTAATTTGTGATTTTTTTTATGAACATTACGATATTTGTTTGCCATTTCAAACTTCAAGGCATAATTATTATGTCTATTGCTTGAAATAAATTGTGAATGAATAGTAAATTCATTCGCTCAGGGCCGATTTCCTCCAGCTGAATATCTTGATTTCAGCTACAGACCAATTTTGATGAGAAAAGTACTAATACTGAAGGATCAGTATGTTTCGTGTCAACAGTGGAACCTAATTGCATGATTCTAATTACAGCCGTTTGCTTGGTACCAGTTTTATTCCTTTTTGTTCGTTTTGACCCTAAAAGTACGAATTTGAAAAAATCATTTTGTTTTGCGGGTCTACGTTGCCAGACCAAATTTCATTAGTCTATTCTGCTGCAATAGCTTGGTTGGTAACGACTTTTTCCAATGAATGCGATGTATACATTGAATTTCACTCTACTAACTTCAGCCGTCTGGTTGGTACCATTTTTATCCCCTTTCGTCCCATTTTCTTAAAAAAAAAATCCTCTATGTTTTGCGTCTGCACAGTCAAATGAATGCATAACTTCGGCGGTTGGTACCATTTTTATCCCCTTCGCTCTTATTTCCCGGCTAAAAGGACAAACTTTCAAAAAATCCTTCATGTTTCGCTCTACACATTCATATGAATGCCTACACCGAGTTTAACGATTTCAACTTCAGCGGTTTGGTTGGTACCATTTTGATCCCTCTTTTCCAAATGTTTCCCTTAAAAGTACGAATTTTCAAAATCTTTTTATCTTTTTACGTATCTACGCAATTAGCCAAATTTTTAATGTTTCTAGCTGTTTTTGTATCAAAGGTATCATTTTTATCCTTATTTGTCCCATTCGGCCGATTTTTTTTTTTACTTTTTGGTACTTTAAAATTAAAAGGGGAATGTCCGCAACAAATGTCAAGTGCATATAAGCAGAAATTTTCGAAAAAAAAATTGCTTAAATAGTCTAAATATTAGGGTAATTCAGTCCTTGTTAGGGAAAAAATTTTCCCTCTGGGCCGATTTCGCCCACTTTCAATCCCAACCGACCTGCAACCATAAGACACATTTAGAGAAAATTTGAATCATTTCGTTCGCCGGCTAGCGTGTTTTCAACAGACAAACGGATATGTCTAGATCCTCTTAGAATTTTACCACGACCCAGAATATAAAGACACCGCCATCTAACGTTTTTTTTTTTTCAACTATTCAACCGTTAGACTATTATTTGTGGTGTGCCCGAGGCAGCCATTTGAATGAAATTATTTTCCATTATTAACCGGAAGGATTGTATATACTTTCAAATAAAAAAAGAAATTTGAGAAAATATTCAGCAGTTTTTTTATAAAAATTTATTTGGCGCACCCTTTATTTACTTTATGGAGTCTAAGATGAATATTTTAAGGTGTTACACACGGAATGAGGGCATCCTTAGGTGGAGGGCATAATAATAGAAATAAAATAGTTCAACAATGGATCAGCACATAACCGAAGGTTATAATGCGCTAAAACGGGGTTGTTTAAAACATTTTTCTAGATTTATGACTATATCATACTATCCAATTTCCAATATTTCGCGTTAATAGCATTTTCAATCCCAAGTTATCCGACTGAAATAGGATAAATAGTGGCTGTAAACTCAAAAATTGTGAAAAGCATCTTTAGAAAAACACGGGTAACGGGTTTATCATATTGAGAATACCAAAATATTTCTTTGGCATGTGATTGCTGACTTCATGGAGAATATTTGTGTCAGAAAAGATTCAGAATCCTGGATGATGAAAGTTAAAGTATAAGCAATTGCAACCGCGAATTTTGGATTTTTCAACCATTGCAGCGATTTTCGCGACTGACTACATACATGTCACAAGCGAAATTAGATTTTAATACACAAACAAAAATTCAATCAAGATCGCGAGAGAATCATAAAACAAAAATGTCATGTGTGAAAATCATTTTAGCCATATATCCTGCGAAAATGAAAATTTTCCAAAAATATCCAATTTGTATTTTTGTTTACCGTGCTCTACCGCAATATCCAAAAAAGGGATAAAAATGGTAACAATCTGACGGATGAAGCTGGAATCTTCGCTGTGTACATCCCAGAAAATGCGTTTTCTACACAACATTGTTCAAATTTCATGAAAAACTTTATCGAGTTTAAAATAAATCTTATTTAAAGGGTGATTTTTTAAATGCTATAGGAAAGTTTTTCAAAAAAAAACACATAAAATTCAGAAAAATGCATGAAATCTTTATTTGAATCGATAGTAGGTCCATATATATGTTGACCATGACTGCGCCTCACATGGTCCATCCGCTTAGTCCAATTTTGGCATACTCTTTCCAACATTTCGGCTGGTATCTCACGAATAAATGCTTCAATGTTGTCTTCCAATGCGTCAATTTAAGCGGGCTTGTCTGTATAGACAAGAGAGTCTAAATGCGTTAAATCGCACGATCTAGGCGGCCAATTGACCGGTCCCTAACGTGAAATAAAATGTTCACCGAACTCGCCTCACAATACGTCCATTGTTGCGCGTGCTCTGTGGCATGTGGCACCGTCTTGTTGAAACCACATGTGATGCAAGTCAAGCTCTTGCATTTTTGGCAAAAAAAGAGTTGGATATCATCTCACGGTAGCGCTCGCCATTCACAGTTACGTTACGATTCGCATCATCTTTAAAGAAATACGGTCCAATGATGCCACCAGCCCATAAACCGCACCAAACTGTGACTTTTTCTGGATGCATTGGTAGCTCTTGCAATGCTTCTGGCTGATATTCACTCTAAAATCGACAATTCTGCCTATTTACGTACCCATTGAGCCAAAAATGAGCTTCGTCGCTGAACACAATTTTTCGGTAAAAAAGTGGATCTTCGGCAAACTTTCCAAGAGCCCATTCACCAAAAATTTTACGTTGCGGTAGGTCGTTCGACTTCAATTCATGCACCAGATGTATTTTGAAAGGCATCACACCTAAATCCTTCCGCAAATTTGTCCACGTTGTTGAGTAACAGAGGCTGCGAACGGTGACGAATCGATAATTGATGGTCATCATTAACACTGGCCGATACAGCTGCGATATTTTCTTCAATTCGCACTCTACGTAAGCGTGTTGGTTGTTTAATGCCCAACAATGTAAATTTGGTGCGAAATTTGGTCACAATAGCCCGAATAGCCGCTTCAGTGGGTCGATTAAAATGGAAGCGCGCGATTAACTTTCTTAACAGAGCACGCATTTTGATAATAAAATTCAATAATTTGTAAGCGTCGTTCGTTTGTAAGACCATTCATTGTTAAATTATAGACCAAACTGAAGATGTTTGACAGTAAAACAAAACACGAAACGTGCGTCAGCTGTTTAAACCAGTGTCGCCAAAAAGATAATAGCTAAAAAATCACCCTTTACATACCGAATTTCAAAATTCTAGCGTCATCCGTGTTGTTGGTACCTTTTGTAGCTCCTTTTACCCGTTTACCCTTTTAAATTACGAATTTCTTAAAATTCGTTCATTTTGCGTTTCGAAGCATTGTGAGGGATGTACACATCGAATTTTATGATTCCAGTTCCATTCGTGTGATTGGTACCATTTTTATCCCTTTTTACCCGATTTCACCCCCAAAAAGTACGAATTTTCAAAAATATTTTCTTATATTTTTCGCATTCGTGCTATAAAAGCAATGCCCATTCCAAATTTCAAGATTCTAGGCCCTGTCGCTTGGTCAGGGCGGTGGTACAATTTTTATCCCATTTAATCCCTTAAAAGTTCAAATTTCGGAAAATGCTTTCTTATTAGTGAAGTGCGCTGTAAAACGAATATACACACCGAATTTCATTATTGTAGAGTCATCCGTGTTGTTGGTACCTCTTTTCTACATAACATTGCCAAGATTTCATAGAAAAACGTCAACGAGTTTACAATAGGTCTTATTTATATATTTGACCATTCATAGTGCTCGATTTTAAACATGCAATAGTAGCTATAAACCATAAAACCGCGAGTAATAGGAAATTTCGAAAACTTTTTAATCGTAGCAATTAGTAGTCCTTTTTAGATTAAACTGTGGAAGTATGATTAATAATTATTCTTAAAATTAAGGAGAAAATCAGTTTTTTCGTTCTCCTGAAAAGTTGCGTTTTTGTTCATATCCACTTATGAATGAATATAAGCCCTCGATATGTATATTATAGATATTAACTATTTATAATATTTTTAATTTCGACAGCAAAATAAAATTATTTTACAATTTTTTTTTTCAAATTTTGATGTAGCTGTTCTTTGTATTCATAAAATATTTCACCAATGCCCTTAAATTTCATCGTTTAGAAAGTGTGATTCGAAACAAACAAAATATGTTGTATGCTGTTGCTCCCACTATTTTCCAAGTTTTGAGAAAGATTGAAAACTTGAGTATCCATCTCTGGGAATTCATTAATATTGCACAATTTGTCTACGTACTTATATACAGCTTATTTTGGGAATACTCAAAGCCCACGTTAAATAAGAACCATGTATTTATACTCGTAAAATTTCAAAGAGAAATACATACATACATACATACATCCAGACATATGTATTTAATTTTCCCAATAAAATTGTGATAATGTCAAGTGTCGTTACACACTGTTCATACCCATATGCGTCAACTCCTAATTATCCGTATTACATTTTGCAGGAGCGCTTAAGAAGGACCCATTTTAGTGAGAATTTTCAATCAAACAACGTGTACGTGCGCTAGGGATGCCTAACGAGATAAGGTTTCATAAGTCGGTGGAATTGGGGTTTCTGCTGGGTACACAATGACAAAAAAATAAAAAGTATGAAGTAGAAACTTGTAGGAACAGGTAATATTTTTCAGTTAGGTTAAATTAAATAATAGAATATTTAGTTTTATTTTATAATAGCTGGGATCATAACGAATAAAATAAGGCATATTTGAAGAAAATGTATGGAAAAAGGTGGAGCTTATGGTCCCCTTATAGAAGTACATATCGTGTAGGTAAGACTAAATCAGTATAAACAAAAACTTCGTAAAATCTTACACTTCTTTAATACTATGAAACAGAGCCGGGTCAATATTGGCCTCTTTTGCACATTCTCATGATGAATCGAAGTATAGGATGTGTTCAGCATTATTAATCAGGTAAATTATAATAAGGGTAATAGCTTCTAAATATAGACCCATCGTTTATAGAAGCACTTTTCTAATCGATTTAGCTATGCCCGTCTGTCTGCCTGTCCGTTCAGATTTAGATTTAGCTTTAATATCAAATCGGTTCAGATTTAGATATAATGTCAAATCGGTTCAGATTTAGCTATAGCTCCCATATAAATTTCGCTCCCGATTTGTGGTTAACCACAGAAACTGCAGAAACCACATACCTTAACCGATTTTCTTCAAATTCGGCAGAACAACTTATAGTTACACTAGAAACATCTATGGTAAAAGGGGATGAGATCGGTTCAGATTTATATATAGCTCACATACAAATAGGTTCACGAAATTTAAAATTTTAAATTTGAACTACCGATTACTTTGACTTTGAATGGTAAAATAACATTAATTTTTATGTTTGACATTTGCAAAATGGGACGATATACGCTCAAAAAAAATTGGGAAATATTAAAAACTTACTTCCAAAGTAGTGAGTCTTTAACGCAAATTGTAAGAAATTTATATGGAAAACTTTCGAGACGAGATCGGCCTTCAGTTCAGCCTTCATAAAGCTCATTTTCATCTCGGTGGCTATTTCAATAAGCAAAATTGCCGCATATGAGGTTTAGAGAACCCACATGTGATTATTGAGAAGCTATTGTTTCAATGGCTTATATTTAATACTAGCTTTTTATCCCGGCTTTGCACGGTTTCATTCTTCTGTATAACCCTACTTCGTATAATTTTGAAAATTAGCCACCGGTTTGGCGCCCTATGCGGCAATACAGACAAAAAGACATTCAGACAAACATTGATTTTAATATATAGAGGATATAGACCATTTGTGTGGTAGATACCCATATTCGTACTTAAACTAAGTTTGAGAAAAATATTACGTTATGTTCAAAGATTGATTAAATTCCTTATCGTGTACACCAGCCAGCCGGATACGCGGGCATGACTCAAACAACTTAAAGTGTTGTGAAACGAATTCGTTTCAAACAAAATATAATTAATATAGAGTTACTTGTCGTGTTTCATTTGAAGTAAAATTAAAAATGCCATAAAAATGTATCTTTCTTGGAGAAACCAATTCATATTGAACACTGCGCAAAAATCTAGAAATGTTAAGATATCGTATCAAAATATGGAATATGTGGAAACATGTCTCCGAAAATAAGTGTAAAGTAGTTTCTGCAGTTTTTCCCAACAAAATACTCAAATTTACAATTTTTTTATTTACCGCAGGAATCTGGTTATACCTTTAGAGTAAGAAGTCTATAAAGGGTCAAATTTTTACTTAAAATTATCTAATAGGTGCTTTGCGATTGAAAAATTTTTACAAATAATTGTTTTGTATTGAAAATGTAACGGTTTTGGAAAGGGTCTACCGACCAAAATGATTCAAGAAGGGCATTATTCTCGTCTGGATTATATCTTCTTCGCGAAAAATGAAATAAATTTGCACACGCTGAAAGAAAACAAGTATAAACGGCCTTAAGTTCGTGCGGCCCGAACTTTATATACCCTCCACTATGGATTGCATTCCACTGAGGCTGTCGATTATCATAGAAGTGCAAAAATATTATCACATATTTTTTAATATATCTAAACCAAAACAAATACAAATATTGAAAAAAAAATATAAATAAATATAATATTTTTATTATTTCAAACCACGCTTATAAAGTAAGGCAACGAATACGTTTATATATCGAAATAATAGTCAATTCAAAAAATAAATATTATTATATTTATATTTTCAAAAAGCTTGAATACCATAAATATTGTTAGATATTTTATTTTATTTTATTTTATTCCCAAAAGTACACATTTTTAATATCCTGAATCTCATGTACATTAGAGTGGCTTCAAAATAAAAGTTGTTAATGTTCCCGACTAATATGAAAGATTGGTTTGTTTTATGTGTTCTCCCAAAATATTTCGCTTTTATCATTGTCCATTCGTGAGCTGGACCTGTTAAAAATAACCTCTATAAATCAGGTTTTTCTTGAATAAAATTCTCGTTGAGAATGGTATTTAGAAAAAACCTGCTAGAAATTAAAATCTAGTCCGAGCCTTATCAAACCATATCAAACACATTTTAACTAAGAATAGAGGGTAGAATTTTAAAATTTTTGTGCAATTTTTGTTGCATTTTTTATAAAACTTTCACATTCACATCTGAAATTTTGGTCTTTCAATGGATAAATTGGGAGGAAAAATTCACAGAAGATGTTACAATAAAACCGTGCGACATGATTTCCCTCCCAAGAATGAGAATGTATAGAAGTGAAACTATAGGTCACTAATAGGAAAACTCATACTCAGTTTCTTATTTCGTGGTCGTTTGTCTTTTTACACGACTTTTAATTTCCAAAGGATGTAAATCATTCAATAATTTAGTTTCGTACTTTTGCGCATCACGCAACGGCGATGACTATCAAATGAAAGACAAGAACATCTGCTAAATATACTTTTAATTTCATACGTCTATCTATGTTAATTTAACATTAACAATTTTTCCCTTTATAAAGTTTATGTGGATTATTCATGTTTTAATGTTTAAGGGGGGAAATTTTAAATGGCTGTATTTCTTTCCAAAAAATAGTTTTATATAAGACTAGAATGTGTTTACGATGCAAATAACCCCATATTTCAGTTTCTACTTCACATTTAACCCACTAAGTATTAACAGTAAGAAAAAATTTGCTGCCCTTAATGGGTTAGAAATTTCCTAAAATTGCGATTGGTCATCAATACCTCTCCAACGAGCCCCTAAAAATATAAACCGAACTAAAAATGTGGAAGTCATTGCGGTTTCTATAAAAACTGCATCAAAAATTGCACTAAAATAGTATAAATCTACCCTTTATACTGTGTCATATTGCAAGTTTTTAAGATGTTTTGATAAGGCTCGAGGCGGATTTTAATTTCTAGCGGTTTTTTCTTAATTCCATTCTCATCGTGAATTTTATTCAAAAAAAAATTGATTTATAGAGGTTATTTTGAACGTGTCCAGCTCACGAACGAACAATGATAAACGCGAAATATTTTGGGAGAACACATAAAACAAACCAATCTTTCATTTTAGTCGGAAACATCAACAACATTTTTTCCTTCCTCACAAAAGAAGCCACCCTAATGTACATAGTGCAAAATAACCTATCTTCAAGATTCAACCAATTTTTGCCGTAAAAGTAAAAAGTACGAATTTGGTAAAATCTTTATGTTTTGCGTATCTACGCAGTCAGAGGATTGTATACACCGAATTGCATGATTCTAGCTGCGGCCATTTGGTGGGTACCATTTTTATCCCCTTTTTCCCATTCTACCCATTAAGAGTACGACTTTCTAAAATATCTTTATTTTAAGTGTCTACGCAATTAGAGGGATGTACACACCGAATTTCATCTTTCTAGCTGTAGTCAATCAGTTGGTACTATTTTTATCCCTCTGTACCCATTGTATCCCTCGAGAGTACAAATTTGGCTAAAATCATTTATTATTTTATTATCCATGTCTACGCAGCCAGAGGAATGTATTCTCCGAATTTCATGACTCTAGCTGCGGTCATTTGGTTGGTACTATTTTTATCCCCTTTTTTTCATGTTAACCCCAAAAAGTACGAATTTAGAAAAACATTTTATATTTTGTATCTACTCAATTAGAGGGATGTGCACATCAAATTTCGTGTTTCTATCTGTTATCGTTTGATAGGTACCATTTTTATCCCTGTTTGACGCATTTCATCCCCTACGAATAAATATCACTTTATGGTGCACGTGAATGCGCATACCGAATTTCAAGTAAGTACAAGCAGACATATTGAAGAAATATGCTTAAATACTCTAAAATGTTAGGGGTTATTATGGGTATTTTTAGTTCATGTGAGGGAAAATTTTTCCCTTTGAGCCGATTTCGCCCACTTTCAATCCCAACCGATCTACTACTATAAGACGCATTTTTGGAAAATTAGGACGTCCTAGTTCCTTTCGTTTAGATGCTAGCGTGCTTTCAACAGACGGACGGACGGACTTGGCTAGATCGTCTTAGAATTTTATGACGATCAAGAATATATATACTTTATAGGGTCTCAGGTCGATATTTCAAGGTGTTACAAACGGAATGACAAAGTTATTATACCCCCATCCTGGAGGTGGAGGGTATAAAAAACTTCTATTAGAAAGAGGGTCATAACTTTTACTTTTATGCACAGATATTTTTGTTTCCTTCTTTGTGATACTTTATATATTTTCCTATTTCTGGAGTTTTTCGTGCCACAAAAAAAAAGATTTTTTTAATGAAAAATAAAGATCTTCAGGTTGGACATGTGTACTTTAGTACTTGGTGCGATATTTTAAATGCAAATTCGGCAAGTGAGTTGTGCTTCTCGTTCGTTTGTGAGAATCATCTCCTTATAGAGGCCGGGTTTGATGTTGAAAAGTCGCTGCGAAGCCACTTGAAAAGACTTTTGACCTTGTCGAAATCATGATCGTGGTAGTCTGCAGCCAAGTAATAAATGACACCATGTCATTTGTAAACAAATTTGCATTCTATTAAATATAGTTGCAAAATGGTCTTGAGCCAGGACAATATCTCAGTTCTAATCAAATTTTATTATATGTATAAAAAGTCTACATAGTTAGTTTTTAATTTTTTTTGAAACTCGAAGATTTGTTTCAACAGTATAAACTTAGGTGGGCTATACTAAAGAAAATAATGTTATTTCTCCTTTTTATAAGTTCAAATAGATTACCCGCCAATTACTGATCGGAATGACATCCCTAACGAGTACATAATTTATGAAGGTACACGAGAGGCGGCTTCAATTCGACAAATTGTAACACTAATCCAAAATCAATTAAAATCCATGTTGTACTAATACATACAAGCAAGCAAGCAAGCACTCACACCCACATTCATATATGTACTAAGCACGAATGTGTGGGTATTTATTTGTGTGTGTGAGTACACACACGCACAGCACAGGAGAAAGGACCTTCAATTGAAATCACGTTTATCTAATTTATGTTT
This sequence comes from Polietes domitor, assembly GCA_947397865.1. Taxonomy (NCBI): domain Eukaryota; kingdom Metazoa; phylum Arthropoda; class Insecta; order Diptera; family Muscidae; genus Polietes; species Polietes domitor. The sequence goes on along the minus strand of OX377621.1, from coordinate 79,016,829 downwards.
ACACGAATGTATTTGTGGGGCTGTGTGTGCGTGCTTTCACATTGTATACATACATGCAGACATATGTATGTATTTATCAGCCGTAAGTCGGCGTATGTATGTGTGTCCTGTTCAATTGATGTTTGATAAATTGAAGGTTATTTGCAGCGATTATTCCTGTGAGTGTGCGGGCGGGTGTGTATGTATGTATGTGTGTGTGCGAGTATTTATGATATAATTACAGTTTAATGTCGCACATCGATGGAAAAGCATTTACGAGTGCCATCATAATTTGATATTAAATAATTTATAATGTAATAAGTTCATGCAAGCATGCCTAAATACAAATACGCATACGCATGTACATTGGGGTGGTTTTAAATTCAAACTTTCCCCAACTTCTAAAACACAGTTTGTTTTATATGTACCAAAAACTGGATTTAAAAAATTATTTTTCATCTACAAAGATGGCAACAACTTCAATAGTTATCCATAGACATTTTACGTGTAGCATTTATTTTTTTGTATACAAACAAAATATTTAACGAATATTTGTTCTATATTTTTATATATAAAAATATAATTTTATATAAATTTTGAGGAGACTGATCCTACACGTTCTATGTGAAAGTGAAATTCGCTACATCTGTAGCCATCATAGCCAATATTGCCTTCTTCAGTTTTCTTATAATTCTTAGAACTCCAGCGTAGATAATTCAATTTCAGATTTTTTCCTCATTCTCGTGAACAGAGTTGGACAGATTGTTCTCGGATTATGCAAAAGTCGACATATATATGTAAAGGGTGGTTAAAGGTTAAGGGCCGATGTTGATTTTGAATAAAACACAAATTATTTACGAAATTATTGTAATTTCTTTTTATTATGATAATATTGGTATGGTTCAATTATGTATGTTACAAAATATCGGTCAAATGGCCGCCGCGACGGCGGCACACCACCATCCGATGGTCCAAATTTTCGATGACGCTGAGGCATAATTGAGGTTATATGCCGTTAATGTGCCGAATTATCTCATCCTTTAGCTCTTGAATTGTTGCTGGCTTTTCGACATACAAATTTTCTTTCAAATAACCCCAAAGAAAGAAGTCCAACGGTGTCAAATCACATGATCTTGGGGGCCAATTGACATCGCCACCAGGTGAGATAACACGGCCATTGTTTCGTTAGCTGTGTGGCAAGTGGCACCGTCCTGTTGAAACCACATATCGTCCACATCCACATCTTCCGATTTGGGTCATAAAAAGTTCGTTAACATCTCACGATAGCGAAGACCATTCACAGTAACTGCCTGACCGGCCTAATTTTGAAAAAAAAAAAAATGGATGATGCCGCCAGCCCATAAACCTCGTCAAACAGTCACTCTTTGTGGGTGCATTGGTTTTTTCGACAATCACTCTTGGATTATCATTCGTCCAAATGCGGCAATTCTGCTTATTGAGGAATCCGCTGAGATGTAAATGTGCCTCATCAAATTGACCGAAGAAATCACGAAGTGCACGATATGCATTTTGATTTGAACGCCCATTTTCATAATAAGCCTGAATAACTTTAACGCGTTGCTCGATTGTGTATCTTTCCATGGTTCAAATTGAGTTAGTGTGAAATTGAGAAATGTCAAATGAAATGCAGAAAAAACTTGACGTTTAGGTGTGGTTCACATTCAACATCGGCCCTTACAATTTAACCACCCTTTACGTGCCAAGTGTGGTGATAGCGCTAAAGAGTCAGTAGTCAGACACTCGGAAATCGTATGCGACGAATACAGGCTCTTATAAACATTATAGGCGTGTGCGAGCCATTACGCATTTTTTGTAACACAGTGCGTATAATTTATTTTATTCCAATGGTAACTGCACGTATGAGTGTTCTTTAAATGTATAACAAGTATACGTCCAGCTGGGCTTTAAAATATGTCTCGCAGTCAAGCAAATTGACTTTTTATATCCTCCACCTCTAGGATGGTGGTGTACTAACTTTGCCATTCCGTTGGTATATAAAGTATATATATTCTTGATCGTCATAAAATTCTAAGACGACCTAGCCATGTCCGTCTGTTGAAAGCACGCTAGCCACTAAACGAAAAGAGCTAGGACGTCCAATTTTTCCATAAATGTGTCTTATAGTCGTAGATCGGTTGGGATTGAAACGGGGTGAAATCGGCAAAAAGGGGAAAAAAATTCCCTCAATATGTCTGATTGTACATACTTGTACTATAACAAAAACGTGCACCATGATTTCGTAGGAGGTGTAATGGGGCAAAAAATGGATAAAAATGGTACATATTAAACGAAAAAAGCTAGAAACACGAAATTCGGAGTGTACATTCCTCTAATTGAGTATATAAAAGGTGATTTTTTAGCTATTATCTATTTGGCAACACTGGTTTAATCAGCCGACGCACGTTTCGTGTTTTGTTTCACTGTCAAACATCGACCGTACTGTCGATTCAAATAAAAATTTCATGCATTTTTCTGAATTTTATGTGTTTTTTTTTTGGAAAAACTTCCCTATAGCTTTTAAAAAATCACCCTGTACATAATATAAAAGTATATATACACTCCACGAGAGTATTATGTCTATGTGCATTTGTTTCTAACACCCAAAAGAAAGGGTGTTTAATATGTACCATTTTTATCCCTTTTTGCCCCATTTCACCCCCTATGAATAAAAGTCACTTTATGGTGCACGTTTTGTTATAGGGGTAATGCGCATACCCAATACGAAGTAAGTACAGGCAGACATATTGAAAAAATTTGCTTAAACACTCTAAAATATTAGGGGATTTTATAAGTATTTTTAGTTCTAGTGAGGGAAATTTTTTTCCCTTTGGGAATTTTTTCCCTTTCGTTTAGATGCTAGCGTGCTTTCAACAAGCGGACTGACGGACATGGCTAGATCGTCTTAGAATTTTATGACGATCAAGAATATATATACTTTATAAAGTCTCAAGTCGATATTTCAAGTTGTTACAAACGGAATGACAAAGTTAGTATACCCCCATCCTGGGGGAGAGTATAAAAATATTTACAAGAATTCTCAAATCGCAGCACAGCGATTGGAAAATGTTTAGTATATTTTTAGTATTATCCCTGCGGTAAATGAAGAATACGATTTTCTATAAAATCATTTTTTGGAAGTTATTTTCCCGTTTTTGGGAATTGTGGGATTTTTTTTATACGAAGTATCACAAATGTGTTTTTCGTTTACAAGATCATTTTTGATATAAAATTTCCACAATTCCTGAAAAGGATGAAAATAAATCTCAAAAATTATATATTTTTTAGCAGTTATCTCCATGGATAATTAAATTTTTACTAAAATGGTCGCTGTGATTTTCCTTGCCGTTAAAAAATATTTGATATACACAGCGCTCACCGTTAAAATAATGAAATATTAAACATTTGCCATACAACAAAAAGGTTACCTTAATGTTTGAATGTACAAAAAAAAAATTGGCGGAGCACATACGTGGAGTGACACAAATATATATTTATGATTCAATTTTTAAATTATTGATAATTCTATTAAAACATTTCGTTAAGTTTAATTGGAAAATTTAAGTGACTATTTTTGGAGCACACTTGCGTTGATATGGTCGGATCATTTTTTTATATCGCGTTAAATACTATTCAAGCCATGAACAGTATTGCCAGGACTTTAACATTGTTTTGTCAGGCATGTGGATGCATTGTCATGTGGTGTTTTGACATCGTCCAATATAGACAGCTTTTGTTTATTAGTATGTACATGTATAACGGTATCTCAAATCGCATTTGTTAAAGTTATCAAAATATATATTTTTTATTTTTCTTTTTTCGGTCTGTAATCAATATTTAATTTGATATCATCCCACTTAGCACTAGGCCGGAAATCATGATAGTGCTACAGTGCAGCCAAATAATAAATGTTGCCATGCCATTTGTAAATAAATTTGCATTCTATAAAATATAGATGCAAAATGGTCTTGAGCCAGGAGAATATCCCAGTTCAAATCAAAAATTTATTTATTTATTTAATTTTCGTTAAAAGCCCAAAATTTTCCTAAAAAATATAAATTTTCTCAATATAAATCACAAACTAAAGACTTGTTATTGACTATATATTTGAATATCGCGTTTTTAAATTAAAAAAATGATTGACCTATAGCCGATCAATTACAAAAAAAATTACAAAAATTTAAAAACAATACATACAACTAATTTTTTACCTTTCACCTCCAAGATGGGGGTTTACTAACTTTGTCATTGCCTTTGTAACACCTTGAAATATCGACCTGAAACCCTATAAAGTACAGGGTTTTCCAACAAGGGTTGTTATTTTGGTATTCAAAGAAAAGTGGCATTTTTTGAAATAAATCATCGGATGATTATTTCATAACAAAGAGGAAGGTATGCCGTTAATAATGAAAAAACAACATCAGCCAAATGGCCACCACGACCACGCTTACAGGATTATATCCTTTTCATGAAATTTTCCATAACCAAATCGCAAAGTGGCTGCCCTATGTCCTCGATAGCCTCACGAATTTTATCTTTGAGGTCTTGAATTGACGCTGGGCTGTTGCCGTAGACCTTATCTTTCACGTGTCCCCAGAGGAAGAAGTCGCCAGGTGTTAAATCACAAGATCTCGGTGGCCAATTGTGATCACCTCTTCGAGAGATAACACGGTCCGGAAATTTTTCCCGTAAAAGAGCAATGGTTGCGTTGCTTGTGTGGCACGTAGCGCCGTCTTGTTGAAAGTAAACTTATCCAGATCAATATCATCCAACTCCGACCATAAAAAGTAATTAATCATCTCTTGATAGCGCAATCCATTCACCGTAACTGTTGATCCAACCTCATTTTCGAAAAAGTAAGGTCCAATGACCCCGCCGGACCATAAACCGCACCAAACAGTCACACGATGAGGATGGAGAGGCTTCTCAACAACAACTCTTGGGTTTTCCGAGCCCCAGATGCGACAATTTTGCTTGTTGACGTAGCCACCGAGGAGGAAATGGGCCTCATCAGTCAAGATGATTTTTCGATGGAATTCCGAATCATTTTCATTCATAAATTTTAAAAATTTCAATGCGTTGTTGAAGCGTGTATCGTTCCATTTTTAGTAATGGCGTAGCTCCTACTTGTCAAATGTCAAAGAAAAAGCTTCAAAAGTGACAGCTACCGAAATACCGGGAGATTCAAATTAACACCTCTTGTTGGAAATCCCTTTATATATATTCTTGATCGCCATAAAATTCTACGACGACCTAGCCATGTCCGTCCGTCTGTTGAAAGCATGCTCGCATCTAAACGAAACGAGCTAGGACGTCCAAATTTTCCATAAATGCGTCTTATAGCCGTAGATCGGTTCTGATTGAAAATTTTCCCTCACAAGGACTAAAAATACCCATAATAACACCTAATAATTTAAAGTATCTAAGCATTTTTTTAATATGTCTGCTTGTACTTTCTTGCTATTGGGTATGCGCATTCTCCCTGTAACAAAAACGTGCACCTAAAAGTGATTTTTATTCGTAGGATGTGAAATGGGACAAAAAGGGATAAAAATGGTACCTATTAAACGACAGCAGCTAGAAACACGAATTTCGATGTGTACATTCCTCTAATTGAGTAGATAAATGATTTTCAAATTCGTACTTTCAAGGCATACAATGGGTACAGAGGGATAAAAATAGTACCAACTAAACGACTACAGCTAGAATGATGAAATTCTGTGTGTACATCACTCTAATTGGGTGGACACGTAAAATAAAAAGATTTTAGAATGTCGTACTTTTAAGTGGGTAAAATTGGACAAAAATGGTACCAACCAAATGGCCGCAGCTATAGTCATGGAATTCAGTGTATACTGACTGCATAGACACGCAAAATAAAAAGATTTTTCCAAATTCGTACTTTTTACTTTAGCGGCAAAAATTACGCTATGTACGTCTGATAATGTATTTTCAAAATTTGTACTTTTCGAATTAAAATAGAATGGAAATACAACCAACTGTAACACCCACTATCTACCATTTTTTATGGTATTTAAGCTTTTTGAAAATATAAATACAAGAATATTTTTTTTTGTATTGACTTGAAGTATTATTTCGATATATGTATATGGGGTAAACGTATTAGTAGCTTTGACTTAGAAGAGTGGTTTGAAATAATAAAAATATTATCTTTATTTATAAAATTATTTTTTCAACATTTATATTTGTTTTGGTTTGGCTATATTAAAAAAATTATATTTTCCTGTAATATTACTGCGCTTCTACAAAAATCGGCAGCCTCTGTGGAATACAGTCTATGGTGGTGGTGGCCGTTTTTTTTAACGCTCGCCACTTTTCATCGAAATCAGAAGACTTTCGAAAATTTCTCCTTCATTTAACATGGAATTTCTGCATATACAGTCAGATTTACGTGTTACTTACATTGATAGATGTCTCACTCATACCATTCTAAATAATACATAAATGTCACAGATTGTTGAAAAAGCCGTTTTCGAAATAATAAAAGTTGTGCTGAATTGTGCTTGGTTGGCGACCAATTGTGACGTACAAAATTGAACATTGTACGAGATATTACAATTTAAAAAACGCTTGAATTGCATAAATAAAAGTTGTGCAGGATTGTGCTAATGGAGTACATAATTGTTTTCTAAAAATATCTATCTCAAGCCGTTTTCGAAAATTTGCTATTTTCGAAAAAATCTTAGAAAAAACAAGTGAAAAGAGCGTTAAGTTAGGCCGGGCCGAACTTTATATACCCACCACCATGGATTGCATTCCGCAGAGGTTGTCGGTTTTCGTAGAAGTTCTGTGACATTATAGGAAAATGTCAACTTTTTAATATAGCCAAACCAAAACAAATACAAGTACTGAAAAAAAATTTTGCATAAATAAATATAAAATTTTTTATTTTTCGTGTCTACGGAGTCAGAGGAATGTATACTCCGAATTTCACATCTTTAGCTGCGGTCATTTGGTTAGTACATTTTTTCCCCCGTTTTTCCATTTTAACCCCAAAAATTACGAATTTCGAAAAATCCGTTTATTTTACGTGTCTACACACAGAGGAATGTATACACTTTCATTATGCTAGGTGCAGCCGTTCGGTTGGTACCATTTGTATCCCTATATTCCCGTTTTACCCCATAAAAGTACGAATTTGGAAAAAATACTTTTACATTACGTCTCTACTCAATTGGAGAAATGTACACACCGAATTTCGTGTTTCTAGCTGTTGTCGTTTGATATGTATCATTTTTATCCCATTTTGCCCCATTTCACCCCCTACGAATAAAAATCACTTTATGGTGCTCGTTTTTGTTATAGGGGGAATGCGCATACCCAATATCAAAAAAATGTGATTAAATACTCTAAAATATTGGGCAATATTATTATATTATTGGACGTTCTAGGTCCTTTCGTTTAGATGCTAACGTGCTTTCAACAGACGTACGGACATGGCTAGATCGTCTTAGAATTTTATGACGATCAAGAATATATATACTTTATAGGGTCTCAGGTCGATATTTCAATTCGTTACAATCGGAATGACAAATCTAATATACTAATCTAATAGGAAAAATCCCAATTTTGAAACATATTTGCCCCACTTTGGGAATTTGGTTATTTTGTTGGAAAAATATGCAAACTATTGTTAGCCATTATTTTCGTAGACTTTTTCTACATAAATCATACGGATATCTCAATACCTGTATATTGTTCCCAGTGTTTTTTTTTCTCTCAAAAAATTAAATATTTTATGATTTTATAGCCTTGAAATTAATTTAATTCGCTTTTACATAATATTTAAGCTCTTAGGCGGGGAGCACTTTCTAAAATAAAGATCATTCCCAAAGAGTATTTGTAATTGGCATGGTAGTGGTAAAGTAAACAAATTTGAAAATTTACACATAACAATTATAAAATTTCATAAATTCAACTAAAGGGTGATTTTTTAGTTATTACCTTTTTGGCAACACTGGTTTAAACAGCTGACGCACGTTTCGTGTTTTGTTTCACTGTCAAACATCTTCAGTTTGGTCTATAATTTAACCATGAATCCTCTTACAAACGAACAACGCTTGCAACTTATTGCATTTTATTACCAAAATGCGTGTTCTGTTAAGAATGTTCAAGAAAGCCGAAAAATTGTGCTCAGCGACGAAGCTCATTTTTGGGTCAATGGGTACGTAAATAGGCAGAATTGTCGATTTTGGAGTGAATATCATCCAGAAGCATTGCTACCTATGGCATAGGTAGCAAGAGCTACCTATGCATCCAGAAAAAGTCACAGTTTGGTGCGCTTTATGGGCTGGTGGCATCATTGGACCGTACTTCTTCAAAGATGATGCGAATCGTAACGTAACTGTGAATGGTGAGCGCTACCGTGAGATGATATCCACCTTTTTTTTTTGCCCAAAATTCAAGAGCTTGACTTGCATGAGATGTGGTTTCAACAAGACGGTGCCACGTGTCACACAGCACGCGCAACAATGGACTTATTGAGAGGCGAGTTCGGTGAACATTTTATTTCACGTTCGGGACCGGTCAATTGGACAACTAGATCGTGCGATTTAACGGCTTTAGACTATTTTTGGTGGGGTTATGTTATAGCTCATGTCTACATAGACAAGCCCGCTTCAATTGACGCATTGGAAGACAACATTGAAGCATTTATTCGTGAGATACAAGCCGAAATGTTGGAAAGATTATGCCAAAATTGAACTAAGCGGATGGACCATTTGAGGCACAGTCAACATTTGCATGAAATAATCTTCAAACATTAAATTATATGGACCGTATCGATTCAAATATAAATTTCATGAATTTTTCTGAATTTTATGTGTTTTTTTTTGAAAAACTTTCCTATTGGTTTTAAAAATCAATCTTTACAAAAATTTTGGTTTTTTTTTGTTATTCTCATAAATTACTTCAGCTCTTAATAATGTCAATGCCTTATAATCTACTGTATTACTGTGGAGGGTATATAAGCATTGTCCCAGTCGTACTTTGCTTCTTTTTTTATTTATTAATTCTCTTATTTCCAACTCATGAGCTTTTTAAGTTGCAAAATGTCTCATCTAAAATTTCATTTGGATTTAAGTTTTAATTATTCAATACAGTGACGTTTTCTCGTTTTTTTCTTTTCCGCTTATCAAAGTGTCGGTGTTCGTGCAATCGTCGTTTTTGCCTTTCATCCGAATTCACTTTGTCATGTGTGCCAAGCTCCCCAGCGGCAATTTACGAATGTATTCCAATTTTACGTCTGAACGTACATTCGCATTCATTAAAACTGTCAACGCTGTAATTATGATTATAATAAAATTTCATATGATTTACACGTATAGACAATTAACAGCAACATCACACTCGGCACATACCAAAACGATGCTCATGATGATGGTGAGGATGCACAGCAATGAAATGAAAAGTGTGCTTGGTCAGTCAGTGTCGGTCATGGGAGTACCCTCCATAAATCATTGAAGAAGCTGGTGGTCACAATGGTGATATTTTAAACGTTGTGTCATGGAATAGTTGGTCGTTCTTTCATAAGAATGTAAAATTTATGGAAGACACAAATGAAATAAATTATATCAGACTGTAATTTCTGGCATTTTTTTGACCGTATTTCCGGTTCGACATTATTTATTTAGATTTATTATTCTAGGTTTTATTACTCTTACATTTTAATTTGTATTACGAAAAGTGTTCATTTTGATCTTTATTTATTATTTATTAATCTCAGGATAAGATATATTCTCTAGTTGCGTTTGTGAGCCGAGACCCAGTTAAAAACATTTTTTCAGCCGGTTTTCGGTTTTAGCATTTCCATATTGTTGATTCCAAGTCAAATAAAAATATTTGTTTTTATTTTTTGTCATCATTTTTTGGATATTATTCTAATACAATTCCTCTCTGAGTAGAAAGCTCAGCTTTTGTCCCTGCGGTGTAGGGTGCCTAAACTGAAAAGAACATAATTCACAACTACATAATAATGTTGACAAACCGAAACAAAGCAAAGCAGCGACAAAGGCTGCTCAAAAAAATTAACAAAACTATTCACATGTTTCAGTTGGTAAACAGCAATGGCATATAAAACATTTCTAACGTACATCTATCTCCCTCTGCCCTTAACATAAACCACTCCAGAGTTGCCAAAAATCAAGAAATTTTGATTTTTTTATGTGCTGGCTTTCAGTATTTATACCCTACACCACTCCATTGAATATGGTATTACAAGTTAGATTGTTGCAAAATGTTTGAACGAAATAATGGATCTAGACCCACCACTTATTACTTATAACTTAGAAAAATAGTCTTCCTAAATTGGACTAAATTGCATACCCCAATTTAGTTCAACATATGTACTCCAGAAAAATGCCCTTAAAAGAAAGATAATTAACTCTACGTATGAGAACAGTTTCATTATTTCAAAGTCAGAGTAAATAAGTTATCTTCGAGAAATAAATTAAATTTACTTTAACATATTTCTAAGGATGTAGTAAAAAATCTTAAAATTCAGTAAATTCGTTATGATGTCTGGAAAAAGTTAAGTTAAGTTAAAAGTTAATTTCATATATGGAAAATTAACTTAAGAAATAGGTTTGCTCCTTTAAACTAATTTAATTTATTTCAAGTTGTTCATACATTCAAGTATTAATGAGCTTATAAATATTTTACTTCAGTGTGTTTAGAAAATACTTAAAGATGTAAGAAAGAATTCTCGTTTATTTGTCGCTACTTTCCTCTTAAATACCTCAAATATTATTCTAAACAATAATCATTTTTTTGAACTACTGGGTAAAATTTTTTAGTTAAATTTAACTTGTTCTAACTTAACTTTTCTTATAACAAGACCAATTTTACTCAGATTTACTAAAAGTTCACTTGGTGTGAGTAAAATTTTAGCAAAAGTTGAAAAAAATCATCAGTTTGAGTAAATTTTATTTGCTCTTCTCCAGAGAGTTACACGAATTAATTGAAATTATCATCAAAACAAGGTATAGAACAATAAAATCGGTCATGCTCCAGGAGTTACGGCCGATTGAACACACAAAAAAAATTTTCTTGAAAAAACAAATAAAAATATTTTAAATGAAACGAATACATACACAAACTTCCGAAGCAATACAAGTTAGTGATGTAAAACACCGTACCGTTTGACATGGAATGACTCATATAGCCATAGACTCAAATAGGTTTGGATGCCAGCAGATAAAAAAAAATCAAAACTATCGAATTTCGATTTTTTAGCTTAATGACCCAGCAAAAACTTGGTAATGACACCTCATTGTTTTTAGCATTACCTAGTAATGATAGCTCGTTACGCCCTGCATTATTTTGAAATATGTAATAATTACTTCCTTATAATGGTTCAAATAAGTAGTTATTGGTAAGTTAAATTTCATAGAAGTTCAGATTTTTCTACATTTCCGTGGCGAGTCAGAGAATAGCAGCTTAGTTATCCAGGTTTAAAGAAAATCAGCCCTAAATTCTGTATTCAGATTGTTAACAAGTCGATACAAAATATATAATTTAATAAAAATGTTGTTTTCATCACTAATTAAGCCAATTATTGGTAATAGATTACACAGTGCAACACGAAAAAAAAATAACCATATACGGACACCGCTACATGATAAAAGACCAAAAAAAAAAGACCCGTGTTTTTTTTCCCCCAAAGTCATGCACTTTTTTTTATGGGCCCCCAGAGATTTGAGGCCTCGGTGTAATTTTTGGAAAAAAGTGATCATATTCTCAGGCTCATATCTTGCAAACCGTTCGGAATTTTGAAAGTTCTAGCTCTTGTCATAAAGAACAAAAATTGTGAACATATAAAATCAAAAAAACTTCATCTTCAAGGTCAAAATCGCAAAAAACTTAAAGAAAAAAGAAATAAAGAAATACTGGAATAAACAATTTTTCACTTTTGCGGCTACCTAAGCGCTACCTAAACGGTGTTAAGAATAATTCCTAGGAAGTTCATATGTTCTAGAAAGTTGTTTATTGAGATCTTAGGTACATTTTTGTAGTTGATTGTTTCCCTGAATTTTCAACGGTTTGCTACCTATGGACCTGAACAGGGGAAAAAAGGTTAAAAAAAATCTAATTTTTTTAAGTTTTTTGCGATTTTGACCTTGAAGATGAAGTTTTTTTGATTTTATATGTTCACAATGACAAGAGCTAGAACTTTGCCTCAGAGAGTAAATCAAAATTCCGAACGGTTTGCAAGATATGAGCCTGAGAATATGATCACTTTTTTCCAAAAATTACACCGAGGCCTCAAATCTCTGGGGGCCCATAAAAAAAAGTGCATGACTTTGGGGGGGGGGAAAAAAACACGGGTCTTTTTTTTGGTCTTTTATCATGTAGCGGTGTCCGTATATGGTTATTTTGAAATGACTTCAAAAATGTTGCACAGTGTTATTTGACTAGTTACAAATAATGACTTATTTTGTATCTTCCTGAGGCCACTTATTTCGTTTAGAAGTACTTATTTATTAACTTTTCGTAAGCGTACATGGAAGTACTTATTTCTCAGCTTTTTGCAAGCGTGCATGGAAGTACTTATTTTTTTACAATGCCTTACAAATAATTAGAAACGGATCCGAAAAATAAGTAGTGAAGGTTTTTGGTTTTGCCTTATTCCCCACATTACTTGGTAATTAGAGTTTTTGCTGGGGAATAGAAGAGTTTTTTATGAGGCCAAAGAATAAAATTATATAAAGGTTGTACTATCAAAATATGTTTTATCTTTTTTATCAAATGTGTGAAAGAGTTCCTTTAATCACAATTTCAGCTCTACACGATGACAACATATATAAAAAAGGAGTGGCGAAAGTCGGGCGCAGACAACTGACATGATACCCTTCACTCACAATCCCACCACAAGGTTTTAATGCCTAACATCAATAACTAAAATAGAAAGTAAAAATATAACTGAACATTTTTGCCGAATGTGACATATTTGTCCTAAATAAGGTTCCAGGCGCCAAGATGTTAAAATGACGGTCCACAGTGGTTCAGAATCGAAATCCATGGGCCAAAATTCAATAAATTATGTTCTAGTTGACATTTTTGTGTTCTGTAAAAAATCAAAATTAGACAAGGACCCAAGGAGAGATATTAACATTAAAAATTGGGGTATCGTATATATTTTAGAAATCGGCTAAAAGTTGGCTACTTTTCGTATTTTTTTTTTAAGAAAATTAAAATTTTTATTTTTTTTGTGTTTATGTTTTGTTAACACATTTTTACGTATTTGTTCATAATGCGAAGAAAAAAAAATATTTTTTTTATATTACAGATTTTCACGTTTTCAGATTTTGAAAATTGAAAAAACGTAATTTATTTTGTTGACTTTGTCGAACTGTTTCTCACACAGTTTAAGAGATTTTGCACTCAATTTTTTTATTAGAAATTGTTGTTTCTTAGCTTTATTATGACGTTAAAACTATGTTTGTGCCAAATATAGTTCGTTTGTAATAAATACTTTAAAGGCTTTTGAAGGAAAAAAGTTGTGTTGGTTCAAAGTCAGACATTTGTTCAAAAAGGATGTTTTTCAAAATATTTATTACAAAAGAACTGTATTTGGCACAAACGTCATAAGAAAGCTAAGCAACCACAATTTTAAATAAAAAAGATCTGAGTGCAAAATCTCTTAAAATGTGTGAGAAACAGTTCGACAAAGTCTAAAAATAAATTACGTTTTTTCAATTTTCAAAATCTGAAAAACGTGAAAATCTGTTATATATAAAAAATAATTTTTTTTCTTCGCATTATGAACAAATGCGTAAAAATATGTTAATAAAACATAAACACAAAAAAATTTAAATTTTCTTTAAAATCGAAAAATACGAAAAGTAGTCAACTTTGGGCCGATTTCTAAAATATATCCGATTTCCCGAATTTTTATGTTAATATCTCAAAATAATCATTGGGTCCTTGTCTAATTTTGATTTTTTACAGAACTCAGAAATGTCTACTATAACAAACGTTATTGCATTTTGGCCGATGGATTCTAATATCAAAGATTTACAAATAATAATAAATTTTTGAGATTAAATATAATTATTATATTTAAAGTTTGTTTTTACTGTGGTGTAAAACAACTAAATATGCGTAGCAGTTGGATTATGTAAATATTCTGCAAATGTATAAAGTTCCCCAATTAAGCCAATTTTATATAAGCCATTCAAATACAGTGAGAACAATAACGGTCCCAAATCACTAGCATGTGCTACAGAACCCTTGCAACTCTCAGATTTATTTACCTGGGCATAATGTTTCCTATTAGAAAAAAGTTACCGTCTTGAATAAAATAATAAGAAAAAATAATAAAAAGAAGATTTGCTAATAAGACTGCATGATCAAGGAGAACAAAGACCTTCGTGAAATCGAATATTATTCCCGTCACTGCTCTACTTCCACCATCCAAACAATTACAAACATATTTTACTTATAATTTGCCACATTATCTTCAGTACTACACAGGCCCGTGCGCAGGATTTTCCCCTGGGGGGGGTTTTCATCTACACTCATAAAAAATTTAAACATATAATGAGTTAAAATTAATTAAAATTTAGGAAAGCAGGTACATTTTTACTAAATATAAGTAGAATTTTTCTGAAATTTTCCTAAATCTAAGTAAATTTTTCCTAAAACCAAGTAATTTTTTACTAATTTTAAGCAAAATTTTCCTAAAACTATGCAAATTTTTACTAAATCTTAGTAAAATTTTGCTGAAAATTTCCTAAAACTAATTAAATGTTTACTCAAATCAAGTACTCAAACTGAGGACAATTTTGCTGATTTTTTCCTCAAAACGAGTAAATTTTTACTTAAACTGAGGAAAATTTTATTTTATACATGGAAAAAAGGTGAAATTAAAATAAGTTCAATTTAACTGAAAAAAATCAAACAAATAGTTTTGCTTCAGAGTATGCAAAACTGATACAAAAAATGACAACATGAAATATTTCCCAATAGTTTCATGTTACCTCTGCCATAAGTTAAAATTTCCTAAATGGAATTTTTCCCATACAAAAAATTTCAGATTTTTTTCTCACTTAAAACCTTGAAAATATTCTTCCACATAAGTTTGAATTTACTCAATTGTAAGAATTTTTTATTAGATCCAAATAAATGTTTTTTAGTAAATCTACTACCTTTCTAGTAAATGAACTATTTACTATGGCTTTGAAAGAAGGATACTGTACTCATACTTAGTTAATTTTCCAACTTTTAAGGAATTTTTTACTGGAGCGTTTGGAAACCACTCATATTTTATTGCCAGGATCTTCGAAAAATACTTTGATACATTCGTCCGACAGACATTGTCGGCAAAATTGGATTTCAGTAATCAATATATCAGTACACTCAAAGAAAAATGCCAGTAAAAGAAAGCAGAAAGTCTACTGAAAGAGCAGATTTTCTGCTGTTAAAAAAGAGACAGCAGATTTGTATCTGCTGAGATGGTAAACAGCTGTTTGCTATTTTTAGCAATATATATTGTCCCAAGCTAATATAAAAGAAAATTCGAGCTAAACTCGCTTATGAACGCTTATCTATTTTTATATTTTAATTAACAACAGCCAATTTTAGCAGACTGCAAACTCTTTAGCAGAAAACTGCTGTTATGCCAAAAAACAGCTGTAATAGCAGAAAGTGTCTTGACTTGTTCTCAAAGTGTAGAACTTTTTTTAAATAGTTGCTTGAAATTACATACATACATATCGAGGGTTTATATTCATAAGTGGCTATGAACAAAAACATAACTTTTCACTAGAGCGAAAAAAATGATTTTCTCCTTAATTTGAAGAGAAATTATTAATCATTCTTCTACAGTTTAATCTAAAAAGGATTACTAATTAAAAAGTTTTCGAAATTTCCTATTATTCGCGGTTTCATGGTTCATAGCCACTTTTGTATGTTTAAAATTGAGCACTATGAATGTTGAAATAAGAATAAGATTTATTGTAAACTCCATAACTTTTTTTATACAGCGAATTTAGAGATTCCACCTTCATCCGTCAGATTGGTCGCTTGTAACATATATGTAGCCAATCGCTGCAATTGATGAAAAATCCAAAATTCGCCGTTGCAATTAATTATATTTTAACTTTGTTCATTCATAATTCTGAAATTCATACACAAATATTCCCCATGAAGTCAGCAATCACATGCCAAAGAAATATTTTGGTATTCTCATTAAGATCAAAAGTTACGCGGGTTTTTATGAAGATACTTTTCACAATTTTTGACTTTACAGCCACCATGCTAATCAAAATGCTATTAACGCGAAATGATGGAATTTGGTAGTACGATATGCCCTAAATCTAGAAAAATGTTTTAAACAAAATCGTTGTAGTGAATGTAGTTCATAGCCACTTATGCAGTCACAAACTAACGTGCGAGGGGATAGCCAAATCAGAAAATTAAAAAAATGGCTTTAGGAAAAAATCTTTTCCAAATTTATATGACAGATGACATCCAAATCTGAGAATAGTTTGACATCAAAAACTCATTTTCGAGAAAAGGGTTCATAGCCACTTTTGTTATTAAATTTCCAAACTTTTATTGCAGTACACAATTAAAAGTTCATAAGATATAGCTCTAGTCGAATGTCAAGAAATTGTATCGGTTAATAAAAATGAAAATTTTCCGAACAATTTGGTGCCCATTAGCAAAATTAGCACTACACAATCTTGAAATTGGCACAATTCGTTTAGTTTATTTGTATTTTTCATAACCTTTGTCCGAATTTCAAGAAAGTGTCCACGATTTTTTATGTAATTTTCGTGTATTCATGATTTTACTGCAAAATTACTATTTCGGGCGAGTTATTTTAAAAAGACCTTAAAAATTCTATATTTTTTGCTTCAGAAAGTCTAGAAGGTTTTAAAAAGTATATGTTCGAAACCTCTCTGGGGAGGGTTTGAACCCCCAAAACCCCCCCCCTGCGCACGGCCCTGGTACTACAACGTCTTCTAAGCCCGAATTGCATATCATATATTATTTCGTTATTTCCCATAATTTTTTGTTCAACAGTTTAATAAATATATCACTATATTAAATATATCGTTACCTCTTTTCTACACTCTTTAAGAAATTTAGGAGATATATTATAATACCCCCGGAAAAATTGGTTTGATCGGATGAGCTACTGCCGCAGCAGTCGGGGTCGTCATATGACTGATATTGTGTTCCAGTATTAAATTACAATGTTCAACATTTCCAATAAAACCAGAAATTTGGAAAAATAATCAGTAAATTTTTATAGCCGATTCTAATTGATAGTTTTAAATGACCCACCCTATATAAATGTTGATGCTTTTGTCACCGCACATTTTTATACCCTCCACCTCCAGGATGGGGGTATACTAACTTTGTCATTCCGTTTGTAACATCTTGAAATATCGACCTGAGACCCTATAAAGTAAAGAGTGATTTTTTTGAGGTTAGGATTTTCATGCATTAGTATTTGACAGATCACGTGGGATTTCAGACATGGTGTCAAAGAGAAAGATGCTCAGTATGCTTTGACATTTCATCATGAATCGTCTTACAAACGAACAACGCTTGCAAATTATTGAATTTTATTATCAAAATGCGTGCTCTGTTAAGAAAGTTCATTGCGCGCTTCCATTTTATGGTCAGTTTAATCGACCCACTGAAGCGGCTATTCGGGCTATTGTGACTAAATTTCGCACCAAATTTACATTGTTGGACATTAAACCACCAACACGCTTACGTAGAGTGCGAACTGAAGAAAATATCGCAGCTGTATCGGCCAGTGTTAATGATGACCACCAATTTTCGATTCGTCGCCGTTCGCACCAATTGGGTCTCTGTTACTCAAAAACGTGGAAATGCCAAAATTGGACTAAGCGGATGGACCACCTAAGACGCAGCCGCGGTCAACATTTAAATGAAATTATCTTCAAAAAGTAAATGTCATGGACCAATCTAACGTTTCAAATAAAGAACCGATGAGATTTTGCAAATTTTATGCGTTTTTTTAAAAAAAAAAGTTATCAAGCTCTTAAAAAATCACCCTTTATATATTTTTTTGATCGTCATAGAATTCTAAGACGACCTAGCCATGTCCGTCCGTCTGTTGAAAGCACGCTAGCATCTAAACGAAAATTTCCCATAAGTACGTCTTATAGTCGTAGATCGGTTGGGATTGAAACTGGGCGAAATCGGCACAAAGGGAAACATTTTTCCCTCAAATGACTAAAAATACTCATAATAACCCCTAATATTTTAGAGTATTTACACATATTTTGTCAATATATCTACCTGTACTTACTTGATATTGGGTATGCGCAATCACCCTATAACAAAAACGTGCACCATAAAGTGGTTTTATTCATAGGGGGTGATATGGGGCAAAAAAGGGATACAAATGTTACCTATCAAACGACAACAGCTATAAACACGAAATTCGGTGAGTCCATTCTTCTAATTGAGTAGATACATAATATAAAAATATTCTTTTCCAAATTCGTACTTTTAAGGTGTAAAATGCGAATAAAGGGATAAAAATGGTACCAACCAAAAGGCTGCACCTAGAATAATGAAATTCTGTGATTGCGTAGACACGAAAAATAAACCGATTTTTCGAAGTTCGTACTATTTGGGATTAAAATGGAAAAAGGGGATAAAAATAGTACCAAGCAAATGACCGCAGCGAGAGTCATGAAATTAGGAGTATACATTCCTCTGACTGCGTAGACACGAAAAATAAAAGGTTTTTTCAGTTTCGTACTTTCAAGGGTACTGAGGGATAAAATAGTACCAACTAAACGAATACAGCTAGAATGCTTAAATTCGGTGTGTACATCCCTCTAATTGCGTAGATACGCAAAATAAAGATATTTTGGAATGTCGTACTCTTACGGGGGTAAAATAGGAAAAGGGGGATAAAAATCCAAATTCGTACTTTTTTACTTTTAAGGCAAAAATGATTCAACCATGCAGTTAGGTTATTTTGCACAATGTACGTGAGATAATGGATTTTCAAAATTTGTACTTTTGGAATTAGTATAGGAAGGAAATACAATCAAGTGTAGCACCTACTATCGACAATATTTATGGTATTTAAGTTTTTTTAAATATAAATATAATAATATTTATTTTTTAGATCGACTTGAAGTATTATTTCGATATATATAGTGAAAATTAATGAAATAATAAAAATATTATATTTATTTATAAAATTATTTTTTCAATATTTCTATTTGTTTTGGTTTGGCTATATTAAAAAAATATATATTTTCCTCTAATATTGCTGCAGATCTACGAAAATCGAAAGCCTCTGTGGAAATCAATCCATGGTGGAGGGTATATAAAATTCGGCCCGGCCGAACTTAACGCCGTTTTTACTTGTTATACACTCCACGAGAGTATTATGACTTTGTGCATTTGCTTGTAACACCCAAAAGGAAGGGAGATAGACCCATTGTACCCATAATTATACCGATCGACTTAGAATCACTTTTTGAATCGATTTAGCCATGTCCGTCTGTCTGTCCACCTATTGTTGTAATCAAAATACAGGTCACAATTAGGATATCCAACCGATTAAATTTTGTTCGATTAATCGAATAATTGTTTTCAAATATTTGTTCGAATAGTGAAGAAATCATGATTAATTTATGAAATATGAGAATTATCTCTTAATTTTTTTTAATTAGGTACAGCAGAAATACGGACGCGACAAAACGGACGGGACAAAAATGTCCACTCGTAGTAAAAAAATTTAGTAATTTTCTTTATAACACTTCAACTTTTAATAAAAATAAAAGAGAACAAGTTAACTTCAAATTTCATAATAAAAAAAGTTGTCGAAATAAGGTCTGATTTAATTTTTTTGTAGATCTTTTTTTGTAGACCATATGTGTCTTACTCAGAATGTATTGCCACAGCCCTGAGGAATGACAATTTTAGTAAAAATCATGTTTGGAACAGAACAGCAACAAGGACGATGAGACAACAAACACGTTGGGGACAGCCGCCGCCGCCGCAGCAACAACAACAACAATGTCACAGCGTTAACAATAGTGTCAGCGACAACTATGTACATCGACAATGAAAACAACAACAAGAACAGCAATACAATTTGAAAACAACGAAATAAATGAATGCCAAAAACTAGAAACAATACCAACAAACAACCCAATGAACAAACAAGTGCTCGTCGCACAACTTTGAATTGTGCGATTTTCACATTTTCCGCTCGCCAAAAAATGTTTCCCATTTCGACGGACGGACAGGACAGTTGGTGAAAACTACACATGAGTGCGACACATACACCCTCCCACCCAAAAATGTGCATGAATTGACGACAGTGATATAATTTGCCACATACACCCGCACTGTCATCGGAGGCCAGCGGGAAAAATAAGGCGTACGCAAGGCCTTCTCAAAGGCCTTCTTAGGGAGGCACAAGACATGCTTGCTTATTTAAAATTATTTAAAATTAACACAGGGTAAGGAGAGCAAGGCCTTCCCTCTCGCTTCTATTTGCAGGCCTTCTAGGAGGGCTCTGACAAAAGGTCACCTAGAAGGCCTCCTACCAAAGACATTCTGGAAGTCCTTCTAAAAGGTTCAAAAAATAAGGAGCAAAATAAAAAATATGACGCACCAATGTACCAGCATTTTCTCAATATTTCTGGTCTTGTTATTGGCAGTATATTAATTTTCAATTTAAATCTTTCAACATTTTTATTTGCGTCGGCTGGAATTTGAACCCATGATCATCGCATTGTTAATCGGAAGTGCTACCTACTAAACTACAGAACTTTATTGTCTGTTTGTGTCAAAAAGTTTATAGAAACACATGACCCTTAATCGAAGCGAACACCTTCGTCGCTGCCTTCTTTTGGCAGACCTTTTAGCATGCCTGCCGAAAATAGGGAAGTAGGAATGAATGAAATTTTGAAATTTGACCAAATTCTCTAAGAAGGTCTTACAAATTCTCTAAGAAGGTCTACCAGAAGACCTAATCATCAGCATTTGGAAATCCTATTCTCATTCTTGACTGCCTTCTTTGAGAAGGCATTTAGAAAAGCCTTCTCATTTTCTATTAGATAGATCCAATGGACATTATTCATTGCCTTCCTTTAGAAGGCATGCTGGAAGAATGAAGGCAGTACGGATGGCGTCGATTTTATTATTTTTAGGAGTTTTACGAAAGATATTTTTACAATTCTCCTGATACGAACTCAATTAAAATACATTTATTTAAAATAATTGGAAATTATTACATTTAAAACTATTACCCAGCGGGAAAAATTGGAAGGCCTCCTCTTAGAAGGCCTTCTAAAATGCCTTCTCTCCGGATCCAAAACACATTCCTGTATGCCTTCTGCAAATAGGCATTCCAGAAGGCCTTCTTCGCGCATGAAAAAAGATTCGGCGCACATTCTCACCTCGCTTCTCTAAGAAGGCCTAATCATCAGCATTTAGAAATCCTATACTCATTCTTGACTGCCTTCTTTGAAAAGGCATTTAGAAAGGTCTTCTCATTTCCTATTATATAGATCCAATAGACATTCTACATTTCCTTCCTTAGAAGGCCTGCTAGCATGCTGGGAACATGAAGGCAGTACGGTTGGTGTCGATTTTATTATTTTTACGAGTTTTATGAAAGATATTTTCACAATTATCCTGGTAATTGGAAATTATTACACTTAAAATATTTTTTTAAATGTTTTGTTTGTTTAGTGATAAAAATATTTATTTGTGACTTTCTTTGTAACAACTAAACGAGGCAATATAATACAGATCGACATAGATCCAGTTTCTTAGTCGATTTAGCAATGTCTGTCTGTGCATCTATTCCTGCAATCAATTCTTCACCGATTCAAGTGAAACTTTATATATGGATTTTTTCGGCGTAATACGAACGCTATTTAATATTAAGCAAATTGGTTTAAATGTAGATATAGCCTTTATAGATGTTTTCATAAAGACCCATAAAAAGACCCAATATGATTTCTTTACGCTCTAAAAGACATATAATTTGTGATAATTTATCGGTGTTATCTGGACGTTTACGCCCACTAACATCCACGACCATATAAAGAGTGATTTTTTTGAGGTTAGGATTTTCATGCATTAGTATTTGACAGATCACGTGGGATTTCAGACATGGTGTCAAAGAGAAAGATGCTCAGTATGCTTTGACATTTCATCATGAATAGACTTACTAACGAGCAACGCTTGCAAATCATTGAATTTTATTATCAAAATGCGTGCTCTGTTAAGAAAGTTCAGAAAGAAAGAAATTGTGTTCAGCGACGAAGCTCATTTTTGGCTCAATGGCTACGTAAATAGGCAGAATTGTCGATTTTGGAGTGAATATCAGCCAGAAGCATTGCAAGAGCTACCAATGCATCCAGAAAAAGTCACAGTTTGGTGCGGTTTATGGGCTGGTGGCATCATTGGACCGTACTTCTTCAAAGATGATGCGAATCGTAACGTAACTGTGAATGGTGAGCGCTACCGTGAGATGATATCCAACTTTTTTTTGCCCAAAATGGAAGAACTGAACTTGGTTGACATGTGGTTTCAACAAGATGGCGCTACATGCCACACAGCTCGCGATTCTATGGCCATTTTGAGGGAAAACTTAGGAGAACAATTCATCTCAAGAAATGGACCGGTAAGTTGGCCACCAAGATCATGCGATTTGACGCCTTTAGACTATTTTTTGTGGGGCTACGTCAAGTCTAAAGTCTACAGAAATAAGCCAGCAACTATTCCAGCTTTGGAAGACAACATTTCCGAAGAAATTCGGGCTATTCCGGCCGAAATGCTCGAAAAAGTTGCCCAAAATTGGACTTTCCGAATGGACCACCTAAGACGCAGCCGCGGTCAACATTTAAATGAAATTATCTTCAAAAAGTAAATGTCATGGACCAATCTAACGTTTCAAATAAAGAACCGATGAGATTTTGCAAATTTTATGCGTTTTTTTTTTTAAAAAAGTTATCAAGCTCTTAAAAAATCACCCTTTATTTATCGCATGAAAAACAGAAAAATATTTAATTCCTCTTCAAGAACAAACAAAAAATGTTCTTACTTTATTACCAAAATATTTATCATATCCTTCATACTTTCTTCAGAAATATTATTACACGTCCGACATCTATTCCTGAAGGCCTTCTACGAAAAGGCATTTTAGAAGAACTTCCCATTAGATACTACACGATCCATAACTAATGCTTGCTTGCCTTCTTCGTACAGGCATGCTAGAAGGCCTTGCGAGAGAAGGCAGCGTGAAAGGTGTTCGATTTATTGAATGGATATTTTCTACACACTTTTTGTTGTAACCGCATAACAAAATTCTATGGCTCATTCACACTTCCCTTCTTTAGCCAGGCATGTTAAAAGGCCTGTCAAAAGAAGGCAGCGGCGAAGGTGTTCGCTTCAATTAAGGGTCGTGTGTTTCTATAAACTTTTTGACACAAACAGACAATAAAGCTCTGTAGTTTAGTAGGTAGCACTTCCGATTAACAATGCGAAGATCATGGGTTCAAATTCCAGCCGAGGCAAATAAAAATGTTGAAGGATTTAAATTGAAAATTAATATACTGCCAATAAGAACGCCAGAAATATTGAAAAAATTTGTCATATTTTTTATTTTGCGCCTTTGGACCTTCTGGAAGGGCTTTGGTTGCAGACCTTCCGGAAGGTCTTTGGTAAGAGGCCTTCTGCCAGAGCCCTTCTACACCATTTTCAAGTGTATTTCAAAAGACACCATTTGAAATTCAAAAATTTCATTTGAAATTCAAACAATGTCAATTGAAGTTCAAAAAATATCATTTGAAATTCAAAACTCGTCATTGTAATTCAAAAGACATCATTTGAAATTCAAAACTCGTCATTTGTAATTCAAAAGACATCATTTGAAATTCAAAACTCGTCATTTGTAATTCAAAATACACCATTTGATATTCAAAAGATTCCATTTGTAAACAAAATAAGAAAAATATACATTTGGTGGGGTAGCATTTATTTTTTCTGCAAATTTGGATGTTCTGCAGTTTTGGAAACAGATTTAATAAAATGATAACCAACTAATAATTATAATGATGTAAAATGTCGGTAATTTCATATATAGTTTATAACCTTCACCAGCTCAGAGAGCATCTGCATATAATTTATAAGGAGTTGAATTTTACTTAGGGTCGGATTATTTGTGTGGGAGGTACAACAAATCATAACTATTTTACAGGTATAAAGTGATTGTAAAACAACTTCCAATATCAAATTGTTACTGATCAGTTTTATTTCAACCAAAGCTTATGTCAATTTGTGTGAGAGGTCTTGCAATATCGCTCATATTGCAGGTGTATATAACGTCTATGAAAACATTACCAATGACCAAATTTCAGAGTATTCCGATCGTCCGAATATTAAAGTTTACAGAAATAAATAAATGCTACCCAACCTAATGTATATTTTGCTTAAATAAATAATTTTGTTTACCCTTTTTGAATTGCAAATGGAATAATTTTAGAATTACAAATGGAATAATTTTTGAATTTTAAATGAAAATTTTTGAATTTTAAATGGTGTCTTTTAAATTACAAATGACGAGTTTTGAATTTCAATTGACATTTTTTAATTTCAAATGGAATTTTTGAATTTCAACTGCTGTCTTTTGAATTTCAAGTGATGTCTTTTGAATTTCAAGTGATGTCTTTTGAATTACAATTGAAAAAGGTGTAGAAGGTCTGCAAATAGAAGCGAGAGAGAAGGCCTTGCTCTCCAATCTTACCCTGTGTTAAGTTGAAATGAGTTAAAATGCAGCAAGCATGCATTGCGCCTCCCTAAGAAGGCCTGCCTGTGCCTTCTTTTTCCCGCTGGACAGTTCATTCTCACGCATACAGACATCCCCATATGTACTAACACATCCAGAGCCACAGACATCCACGCACACACACCCAAGTATAAACTGTTAAACATATTTGGAGAGTACATTTTTAACTTTCGCTGTTATGTTCGCACTTTGGTGGGGAGGCGGTGGCGGCAACGAAGTGCACAGTGCATAAATCGCAGGCATTTTTGTACAAATATTTATACTTTTGACATCAGTTCGGGACGTTGATAAGAGAAAAAGGGTTTATCATAGTTAACATGATGGACATTTATACATACATACAATCACTTGTATGCATTGTTCCAGAATATCTTATCCTACCTCAACTCTGATTAATAAGAAAAAATACAAATACAAAATTTGTGTCGAGACTTGGGGCCCACGAATTCCTTAGCCGTTAAGTTTTTTAAATTTCCCGAGAAATATTTTATTGATTATTTGTGCACTAATCCAATTTTACTATATAGATGGTAAATTATAGACATAGTACAAATTCATATATTTACATTACTGATAAGGTTTGGGGTCCTTGAAATCCCGTCCAAATTTTTCCGGGAATTCCCGGGAAAAAATTTTCAATTTCCCGGGAATACGGGAAATATTAAAAAAATAATTTATTTATTATGTTGATCAATTATTTAATGTTACTATATAAAAAGGAATTTTTAGATGTATTTCAAATTCATATATGTATTTACATTACTGACAATAATAAGAATTTGTTGAGTATTTGTTTATATTATATTACTACAAACAAAACTTTTTAAATTCGCTAAATAGCCATTTTATGCGAAACCCAGCTAGGGGAATAAAAACTTTCTGTGAGGATCATTATTGTGAAATAAAAATATCATGCCGACACTACTATGGCTTACATAATGTAAATTTTCTTGTTTCCCTAGAAGAATCGAGGTGAATATCTTCTTCAAGAACAATTTACTTTACATATGTAACCAGAAAGAAATGGTCTAAAAAATAGGAATACAATAAAAATTGTTCGCCTGGAAACTTTCAATAGTAATCTAATAGGAATGTAAATATATGCTACGATGTATTTAAATGGCCCTTTGTAAGAATTAATGACTGGAATATTTCAATATTTTTATTTTTTATGAATTTATTAAATTAATATTAATTTTTTATGTTTCTATTGTTTTTACAGTTTAGAATATTCCCCCCTGTTTCTATAAAATATTTTTGTCTCCAGACTAATGAATATTCTAAATTAAATGCGTCATAACATTCTCCGTCATATGAGTTATTTGTTTCCATAATTGTTTTCAATTTTGAATCTAGTATAGGAGTCAGTCACTTCTACCTGCGATATAAATGTCCAATTCTGACGATTAGTCTACAACTTTTCAAGTTTATAATGAGAAAATGTAATTTATAATCGGAATATGTAAGTTCACGATGAGATGTAAATTCATAACAGGAAATGTAAATTCATTATAGGAGCATGATAATTCATAATCAGCACTGTAAATTAGTAATGTGAAATGTAAATTCATATTGAAAAATATAAATTCATAATAAGAACATACAAATTGATAATGAGAAAATATAAATTCCTATTCATGAATATATATTCATAAAATATAAATTCATAATCAGGAACTCTAAAATGTATAATCGAAACTATGTATGTACGTTTTTCTATGGATATTTTCGTAGAAACACATATTTTATCAATGTTCTCATTATAAATTTACATTTTCTCAATATGATTTTATATTTTCTCTTTATGAATTCATATTTTCTGAATATGAAAACGTATTCTCTGATTATGAATTTGGATTTTCTGATTACAAACTTGTATATTACATTATGAATTGTACAATTAATTCATAATAGGAACATACTATTATGAATTAATTGTTCTCAATATAAATTAACAATTCTCATTATGTATTTATATTTTTCATTATGAATTAACATGTTCCTATTATAAATTTACATTACCCATTATGAATTTATATGTCCCTAATATGAATTTACATTTCTCAATATAAATTTGTATCTTCCGAATATAATCTTGAAAAGGTGTAGAGTAAAATATTTGTAAATGGCAATGGCATTCGTTTTTAATTTGTAATATGACAGTATTGAAAAAACACACCAGTTATTAAATGTTGATATTTTAAACCATATTAAACATACCTATAAATAAATTACATTTTCCCGGGAAATGAAAAAAGTCCGGGAAACCCCAAACCCTAATTACTGATAATAATAATGAGCATTTGTTTCTATTATATTACTACAAACTAAACTTTTTAAATCCGCCCTTTTTTGCGAAGATCCAGCTAGGGATGATATTTTAACTAATATTATTTTTATACCGAACACCACAGGGTATAATGTCTTTGTGCATTTGTTTGTAACACCCAAAAGGAATCAAGATATACCAATCGTTTATTATCGATTCAACGATACAGGTCGCAATTGTATCGTTGAATGAACCGTCAGAACCGAATGAAACTTTGCACAACGACGAGCGCTATTTAATTTGAAGCAAATCGGTTCAGATTTAGATATAGCTTCCATACAAATTTTGCTTCCGATTTTACTTTTTCCGCTCTAGAAACCATATATTTCAACAGATTTTCCTCCAATTTGACAAGACGCCGTATATTTCAACTAGAAACAGCTCTGGTAAAATTGGGATAGATCGGTTCAGATTTATATATAGCTCCCATACAAATGACTCCTCCGATTTGACTCTTTCCGCTCTAGAAACCACATATTTTAACAGATTTTCTTTAAATTTGGCAATACAGCTTATATTTCAACTAAAAATAGCTCTAGTAAAAATAGGATATATCGGTTCAGATTTATATATAGCTCCCATACAAATGTCTCATCCAATTTGACTCTTTCCGCTCTAGAAACCACAAACTTTGACAGATTTTCTTCAAATTTGGCAAACAACTTATATTTCAACTAAAAACAGCTCTGATGAAAATGGGTCAGATGAGTTCAGATATATATATGTATATATATAAATAGCTCCATTACAAATTTCGGTACTGAATTGATTATTTCCGCTCTAGAAATAGCATTTTTGAACAGATTTTCTTCTAATTCGGCACATCAGCTAATTGAAACATTAGAAATTACTATAGCGAAAGTGGGTCACATCGGTTCAGATTATATATAGCTCCCGAGTTGATTCTTTCCGCTCTAGAAACCACATATTTAACACTCCAAAAAATTTGAGAAAGTGTCTAATATTTTAACTAGAAAACCTTTGCTAAACATGGGTCACATCGGTTCAGATTTGTATATAGCTCCCATTCAATGTTTGTATTAAAATTTTCTTACAAATACAGATCGAAGTATGGAATTTGTAGTATATTCTCCTGTTATAGCTGCATCGTATATCACCCGGATCAAATGTAATGACCTTTTATATCCTACACCATAGGGTATAATGACTAAGTGTAGGGTATCCTATAGTCGGCCACGCCCGACTTTAACCTTCCTTACTTGTTTTAAATTTCTTTTGGATCTACAAAGAGGGCCATAAATTCTACATTTATAAATAGATGTGTTATATGTAGACCCTATTGTCTTCGATTGTTATGTATAAATAAAAAAATATTTTTTTTTCAATTATTTATTTTTTTGTGCCGTTATAATAATTTTTCGGGAAAAAACATTATTTTCTCATTTTTTGAGACTGTTTCCAAACCACTGTTTCTGTGAAATATGCAACATTTGTAGTCATCATAATTACCTTTAATTGGACATGCAATCATGTTTTATCGGACTTTTATTTCCCAAATGAGTGTAGAAATATTAAAGGTAGTACCTTCGACGAGAAGTGTAATTCAGGTGGCTTCGTAGCGACTTTTCAACAAGATAACCGGACTCTTGAAGTAAATGATTCACCCAAACGAATGAGAAGCACAATTCACTTTCCGAATATCAGTCAAAACAATCGCACCATGTAACAAAGCATACACTGTCATCTGACAAGCATCTCATTGAGTTGCATATGTAAGTATGTGTATATGCGGGCAGCTATATAGGTTTGTATTTATTTATTATTTCTTTGAAACACTGTAACCTAAACACCAAAAAAAAAACTAAATAAAACTTGTTGAAATATTAACAAAGTTCTTGTTACCGCCATTAGTTGTAATGCCAGGGAAAACATGTGACATCGGCACAGACACACACACTCTCAAAAAATCCAAACAAAGTGAGAAAAACGGTCATAATGGCATTTGTGAATAGCTCCTGCTTCACGGCATGATACTGAACTCACGAACTAACTTTTTGCAGTGGGAATTTGAATGAATTTTTACATGTCGTTGGAAAACGTTTAAAAAATATCGTCGTCGTCATACCCATAAAATAAATATGACAATACCAAATATATAGTGCATGCATACATACATATATACAATATATAGGCAATATTGTTGTAAAACGATTTAGGTGACAATTTAACATGCAGCGTGTGACATTCATGCCAATTTACTGCGATATGCCATCATTCTGAGGGGGAGACACGGATATGGCATGTGATAGACAATATTCGCAGGTTAATTATAGTTCAATATGTGTATGTGTGTGTGTGGGTGCTAGGTTGTATATAACTTTTTGTAAATTGCAAGTTTACTGGATGTGGTGGAGGAGAGGTTTTACAAGGACTAAAGGATATAAATTCATTGGTTAAGTATTTTAGCATGGGCTGTGATAAGTCGGACTATAGAGTCGCTTAAATATTACCTTTTTTGTTCTTTCCAGGTCACCGTACATAATACCTTCTTCCATGGTATTCTAAGGGCTTTCTAAGTTATATAATAATAAGTTCCGGCCGGGCCGAACTTTATATTCTCTCCACAATGGATTGCATTCCACAGGTGCTGTCGATTTTCGTAGAAGTACAGTAACATTGCAGGAAAATAACAAATCCAAAACTACAAATTTTTGAAATCCATTATATGACGTACACAGAACAAGATAAACCAAGTTCAAAAGTACGAATTTGGAAAAATCTTTTTGTTTTGCGTGTCGTTGTATTTTTATTCCCTCACAAGGACTAAAAATACCCATAATAATTCCTAATATTTTAGAGTATTCAAGCATATTATTTCATAATGTTGACGGAGTTCTAACTCAGTCAAATCTTACTAGCAAAACAGACAACCCACCTAAACTTACAAAAGAAAATATAAATGTCGACTTAGATCAAAAAATATTCAAATATTTGTTCGAATAATAAAAAAATCATGATTTTCGAATAACGAATAATTCGAATAAATTGTCCCAAATAATCGATAATTCGATATTATAAGTTTTGCCTTAAAAACTAATGAAATCGTCGTCTGCTTTGTATGATAAATTGATTTTGAATAGCCAGTTTGCTCCATTTGGGTAAAAAATAGCAAAAACTGGCCAATTATCGGAATTATTTAAAATTTAAAGAATAGTAATTTCATAAAATAGTAAATTCATAGAAAAATTGAGGTTAACACCGCGATAATAAAGGCAGTTCTGTTATAAATCATATGATCCATATTCGAAAAATATCAATGGATAACTTCTGATATTGTGCTCATTTAAGGGAAGGTTCTTTATTTTGATAAGATATTAAGATGATTGTCAACTTCTAATGAATTTCGAATTTGATATTACAATTTTTAAATAAAATCAGATACGTAATAAACGGAAAATATATAGTTGAACTACTCATAAACTGGCGTGTCTTGTCTATATAACTCTTATTAATTATATTTTATTTAAGTGGGCAATTGTTCGATTAATCGGTTAATCGAATAACTCACGACTTCATCATTCGATTAATTGGAATTTTTTTCTTTTCAAATAAACGATAAATCGAATAACATAAAAGTCCGAATAATTGGATACCCTAATAACAATATTAAATTATTGGAACATTGGCTAATATTAACGAATATTGAACTACTTGGCAAAAAATAAAAGAAAATTGTTCCTTCCGTTTTCCCAAAATTGTCAAATAATCGAATGACAGAACGAGCCGGCAAATCAGCCGAAATCCGCCGCCGTCGACCCATTTTGACCAGCGCCGCCGCCGCCGATAATTATGGTTCGGCTTGTAACTCTGCCTCTGACTGACACAAAAAAAAAAGGTTTTTCCAAATTCATACTTTCAAGGGATACAATAAAAATAGTACCAACTCAACGAATACAGCTATAATGATGAAATTCGGTGTGTACATCCCTCTAACTGCGTAGACACGTAAAATAAAGAGATTTTAGATAGTCAGACTCTTGAAGAGGTAAAAATCGAAAAATGGGATAAAAATGGTACCAACCAAATGGTCGGAGCTAGAATCATGGAATTCGGTGTATACATTCCTCTGACTGCATAGACACGCAAAATAAAAAGATTTTTTCAAATTGGTACTTCTACGCAATAATTGGTTGAAGTTATGTTATTTTGCACTATGTACGTGAGATAATGGATTTTCAAAATTTGTACTTTTGGAATTAAAATAGAATGGAAAAACAACCAACTGTGGCACTCATTGCCTACCAACATTTATGGTATTTAGGTTTTTTGAAAATATAAATATAAGAATAGTTATTTTTTGAATTGACTTGAAGTATTATTGCGATATATATATAAAAGGTATTGATAGCCCTGTCTTATAAGCGTATCGTGAAATAATAAAAATATTATATTTATTTAAAAAATTATTTTTTCAATATTTGTTTTGGTTTGGCTATATTCAAAAATATATATTTTCCTGTAATGTTACTGCACTTCTACGGAAATCGACAGCCTCTGTGGAATGCAATCCATGGTGGTGGGCATATAAAGTTCGGCCCGGCCGAACTTAACGCCGTCTTTACTTGCTTGTTTTCAAAATCAGCAAGAATTACAGAGAAAAATCATCAAAATTATAATTTTTTAATTAGTTCATAAACCCAAGCTTCATAAACAACGAAAAATTCCGGAAAAAATAGGTTATGAAAATATATATATTTTTTAATTTTTTGTGACCACAAAAAAAATAATTTTCCCTTTTTTTGAATTTTTCATTGTTTATATACCTTGTGTTTATCAACTAATGAAAAAAAAATAATTTTAATGATTTTTCACAGTAATTCTTACTGACTTTGTAAAAAAAATCGAAAAAATTGGTTAAAAATAGAAGCCATCATTTCACCACTTTCAAACTCAGACAGTCCCTTAAAATAGACCTAAGCACACTACTTTCAAATTTCAACAAAATAGATTAGTATAATCATTTCTAATAATTGAAATTAACTACCACACAAAGTATATACAAAGTTACAGCCGATTGAATGAACCCAGCTTTTGAAAAAAGTAATATTTTTTCACTGCTAAATTGGGCATAACTCGTGAAAAAAATTTCAACTTTTTCCACAAATACGTATACAATATTTTTATGAGAATACATACACAAACTTTCAAAACAATAGCAGGTATTGAGGTCAAAAACCGTACCGCTTGTCATGGAATGACTCATATATGTTCATGATCGTCATAAAATTCTCTGACGATCTAGCCATGTCAGTCCGTCCGTCCGTCTGTCTATTGAGAGCACGCTTGCTTCAGAACGAAATGAACTAGAATGTCCTAATTTTCCATAAATGTGTCTGATGGTTGTAGACCGTTTGGCATTGAAAGTGGGCGAAATCGCCGCAGAGGGAAATTTTTCCTACTACCAGGGACTAAAATATACCCTAATATATTTGATTTTTTAAACAATTTCTGCTTTATATACACTTGAAATATGTTGTAGCATGAAAGCACCAAAAGTGAATAAAAGTTTTAGCGGGTGAAATGGGATAAAAAGGGATATAAATGACACCAAGCATACAACAGCAGCCAGAAACATGAAATTCGTGTGTACATCCCTCTAATTGCGGTGACACACAAATTAAAGGGATTTTTAAAATTTAGCGAATGCGATAAAAATAGTACTAACCTTAAGGGTGCTACAAAAATAAATTATGTGTGTACATTGTTCTGACTGTATCGAGATCTTGCGATATTCGTACCTTCAGGACCTAAATGGAATTCAATTTGGCTCCAACAGAGCGACTGTAGCTAGAACGTCAATTTCAGTATTTTTTCTAAGTTCGGACTTTTAGGGTCAAAATTAAAATGAAAAAATAAAAAAAGTGGTATCAACCATATGGCTGCAGCTAAACTCATGAAATTATGTGTGTATTATTCCACTGTAAGGCGAAACATGATGGATCTTCAATATTAGTAATTTTCCTATCAAAGAGTTACAAACATTTGAGCTATTGCTGGAATCAAGAAATTGTAAATGGGGAAATCTGTCCTGAAGGAAATTGTTTCTACCTAAAACAACTGACAATACACCTAATACAGGGTGGGCCATTTAAAATTTGAACTACCGATTACTTTGATTTTGAAAGGAAGAATATCATTCATATTTATTTTCAGGTTTATGTTTGACAAAATGGGAAGCGTCCGATGCGCTTACGGTTCGCCCAATGAGCTGAAGATTGTTTGGCGGGAGATGAAGAATTTTACCGAAAAATCATGTTTTCAGATGAAGCTCATTTTCATCTCGATGGCTATGGTCTTTTAAACTACTTCCCAAAGGGACAGCGAAAACCAGCAGGCCGATGGAAGAGTGAAACAGAGTATTTATTTAAATTTGAAAGGTAGTTAACATAACCAGGACAGCACCAGGACACAAATTTGGTACAACAATTGTGTTCCAAATTCAATATACCCTCCATACGCAGATATCGGACCAGGAACGAAAAATGGTTTAGTTTTTGCTATGAAACCCGAAGTTATAGGAGATATTAATGTTTCAAGCGGACTTGCCTTATATTTTGACAGCAACACATTTTAGTTAAGGAAAAATAATAATAAAATCTATTATTTAAGGAAAAATACGTACGTAAACTTTGTTGGTCCTTTTTGAGTCAGGCCAACAATTTAGCTTTATTTTCATCATTTTAATAATTAAAATCTAACTTTATTATTGACGAAATTTCGGTCAGTTGGTCTTAAAATACCCTTAAAACTTGCCACTTTGAGACTTGCAATTGGTCAATATTGCGAGATATACAGAAAAGTTATATCTGTACGTAAATTTTATTTGCGCACTGTATATGGTCAAATATGTTGAGTGTGGTTCTCTTCCTTTCCATTACCAAAATAAAACAAGTAAAATCGGCGGGCCGAACTTTATATACCCTCCACCATGGAGTGCATTCCACAGAGGATGTCGATTTTCGTAGAAGTGCAGTAATATTACAGGAAAATATAAATTGTTTAATATAGACAAACCAAAACAAATACAAATATTGAAAAAATAATTTTATTAATAAATATAATATTTTTATTATTTCAAACCACGCTTATAAGGCAAGGCCAATTCAAAAAAGAAATATTCTTATATCTTTATTTTCAAAAAAGCTTAAATACCATAAATATTGGTAGATATTGGGTGAAACAACTGTTTTTATTTCCATTCTATTTTAATTCCAAAAGTACAAATTTTGAAAATCATTTATCTCATGCACATAGTCCAAAATAATCTAACTTCATGATTCAACCAATTTTGGCCGTAAAAGTAAAAAGTATGAATTTGGAAAAAACCTTTTATTTCACGTGTCTACGTAATCAAATGAATGTATACTCTGAATTTCATGACTCTAGCTGCGGTTATTTGGTTGGTACTATTTGTATCCCATTTTTCCATTTTGACCCCAAAAAGTACGAATTTCGAAAAATCGCTTTATTTTACGTGTCTTCTCAGTCAGAAGAATGTATACTCCGAATTTCATGACTCTAGCTGCGGCCATTTGGTTGGTACTATTTTTATCCCCATTTTTCATTTTAACCACAAAAAGACCGAATTTTGAAAAATCCGTTTATTTTACGTGTCTATGCAATCAGGGGAATGTAGACAACGAATTTGATTATTTTAAAGGCAGCCGTTTGGTTGGTACCATTTTTGTCCCTTTTTACCCATTGTATCCCTTAAAAGTATGAATTTGGAAAAAATACTTTTATATTATGTATCTACTCAACTAGAGGAATGTACACACCGAATTTCGTGTTTCTAGCTGTTGTCGTTTAACATGTACCATTTTTATCCATTTTTGCCCCATTTCTCCCCCTACAAATAAGAATCACTTTATGGTGCACGTTTTTTGCTATAAGGGGAATGCACATACCAAATATCAAGCAAATAAAAACAGACATATTCAAAAAACATGCTTAAATACGCTAAAATATTAGGGATTATTATGGCTCAATCCCTGGTCCCAAAATTAGAATATAAATTTACTTTGCATTGTAAAGAGTGATTTTTTTGAGGTTAGGATTTTCATGCATTAGTATTTGACAGATCACGTGGGATTTCAGACATGGTGTCAAAGAGAAAGATGCTCAGTATGCTTTGACATTTCATCATGAATAGACTTACTAACGAGCAACGCTTGCAAATCATTGAATTTTATTACCAAAATCAGTGTTCGGTTCGAAATGTGTTTCGATGTTTGCGATGAGGCTCATTTCTGGTTGAATGGCTACGTAAATAAACAAAATTGCCGCATTTGGAGTGAAGAGCAACCAGAAGCCGTTCAAGAACTGCCCATGCATCCCGAAAAATGCACTGTTTGGTGTGGTTTGTACGCTGGTGGAATCATTGGACCGTATTTTTTCAAAGATGCTGTTGGACGCAACGTTACGGTGAATGGCGATCGCTATCGTTCGATGCTAACAAACTTTTTGTTGCCAAAAATGGAAGAACTGAACTTGGTTGACATGTGGTTTCAACAAGATGGCGCTACATGCCACACAGCTCGCGATTCTATGGCCATTTTGAGGGAAAACTTCGGAGAACAATTCATCTCAAGAAATGGACCGGTAAGTTGGCCACCAAGATCATGCGATTTGACGCCTTTAGACTATTTTTTGTGGGGCTACGTCAAGTCTAAAGTCTACAGAAATAAGCCAGCAACTATTCCAGCTTTGGAAGACAACATTTCCGAAGAAATTCGGGCTATTCCGGCCGAAATGCTCGAAAAAGTTGCCCAAAATTGGACTTTCCGAATGGACCACCTAAGACGCAGCCGCGGTCAACATTTAAATGAAATTATCTTCAAAAAGTAAATGTCATGGACCAATCTAACGTTTCAAATAAAGAACCGATGAGATTTTGCAAATTTTTTTAAAAAAAAAGTTATCAAGCTCTTAAAAAATCACCCTTTAATTCATAATAAATAAATAAAAAATGCTTTACAATAACAATATTACATAGAACTGTATTTATGTAGGTGGATACCTTTTTTGTTTGTTTTATAAAATAAAATGTTTTTTTTTAATATTTTAAATTATTATAATTATTGGAAAAAATACACCACTAAATATTATTGATTGAACATCCGGAGTCGACTCCGGAGTAGGAGTCGGAGCAAAAATACTGTAAAATGCTGGAGTCGAAGTCGACCAATTTTGCCTCGACTCCACAGTCCTGTTAAAAACATAAGTTCTTTTTCGTATTACATGGGACATGTATCGGCAGATGTTATTCATTGAACAGTATTAAGGAACAGTGGTCAAAAATCGTACCGTTTGGCATGGAATGACTCATATGGGGTCTCCGATGAATACTTCAAGGTGTTACTAATGGAATGACAAAATGAATATACACTTCATTCTATGGTGGAGGGTATAATAATAAAATTTAAAAAAATTAATGAAAATGGCGGATGGGCCAAAATATGTCTTTCGACACCAACTCTACAGTAGACCCTAATATACAATATTGTATACAATTGGAAATGTTCCTCAAAAGGCTGTTTGTTGCCGTTGTTAAAATTCCATCTATTCAATGGATGAGATACTCTTTGTCCCCCGAATTGGTCAACAGCTCAACTCAGTGGTTCTTTCTCGCTATCTATCTTACCAACTACCTCTTGGGCTATATTAATTCTCCTTTAATTTGAGAAACAAAAGTTTTGCCTTCATTATTTGCAACAATAGCATAAATACCGGAAGTTTATGCTTAGCTACGTTCTCTACTCGGTGTCATTCTAAATATTTTATTGCAGCAAATTTGTTGCAACAACAACCAGAACAACAGTCACAGCCATAACCACAACAACAAAACAACACAACTGAGTAAAAGTACTTTCCCATATTTTTTCCTAGTATTTCTTTTTATCTCGAGAACAAAAGTTTGTCGACTGTGTTGTCCTTGTTTGTCGTTATCCTTGTTGTTTGTTGCAATTGTTATTCGCATACATTTAATGAATGCGTCTGAAAGGGAAAGGGAAATGGCAACGGAAGGCCGGCAGAGAGGCTGAAGGAGAGCGAGAGAGAGAGAGAGAGAGAGAGAGGTGAAAGTTGTGCTGCTGCTGCACCAACCGTTATGGCTGTAAATAATTAAAATGACAGCGAAAGTTTAAGTGAAATAAGTTTAGAAAGTTGACTTTTGCAAATTTATTATGATGACTGCTTTTTCTATTTTCTCTTCTTCTTCTTCTATTACCAACAACTACCACCACTACTGCTGGCCGTTGCTGCACCAAGTTTGTTGTGGAAAGTTTCAGTGTACAACACTGATATGGTTAATAAGACAAATTCAATGTAGTTGGAAAATAACTATGCACATTTAATTGCAAATATTTAAATTTACTTAGTTAGCAACAGTGGACATTGAGTGAGAATATTTTCCCAAGGACCAAGGGCATTTTGTTAAATTAAATTAGGCTTAGAATACCATGTCAATATACTTGGCTGGGATGCACATTAGGGTGTGTTTTTCGGGAGGGATGTACCCTTAATAAAAAACAAGTAAGGTAGGCTAAAGTCGGGCGGGGCCGAATGCAATTCAATTCGGTAATAAAGTGAAAACGGGAAGGATATTTGTATCCTGTAAATGTATGTATTGGGGCTATATCTAAATCTGAACCGATCTTTCACACTTTCGCCATACATGTTTTTAATTGGATTATAAAATGTTGTGCCTAATTTAAAGAAGATCGGGTACAATATGTGGTTTCTAGAGCGGCAAAAGTCAAATCGGGAGCGATATTTGTATGGGGGCTATATATAAATCTGAACCGACATTACCCACTTTCAGCATAGCTGTTTCTAGTTAGATTATAAGATGTTGTGCCCAATTTAAAGAAAATCGGGTACAATATAGGGTTTCTAGAGCGGAAAATGTCAAGTCGGGAGCGACTTTTATATGGGAGCTATATCTAAGTCTGAACCGATATGCTTCAAATTAAATAGCGTTCGTCCTTGATCCACAAAACTTACTTGTGCCAATTTTTGTTAAGATCGGGCTATAATTGCGACCTGTAATTGGATTACAAGAATAGATGGACAGACGGACGGATGGACTTTGCTAAATCGATTCAAAAAGTGATTCTAAGTCGATTGGTGTAATTAACAATGGGACTATCTCGCTTCCTTTTGGGTGTTACAAACAAATGCACGAGTACATAATACTCTCGTGGAGTGTATAAAACATATGTATGTGTGGCAAATTTGAGGAAACAAATTCGCCTGGCAATTGAATTTTCTTCAAAAATTGCATTTCAATTTAATTTGCTTATGAAATTAGAGGGCATGTGGAGAGATGTGCACAAGTGACAAGTAGGCGGCAGCCATTGTGTGTGACTCAGTCCTGGAACATGGACTCACCCATCCCATACAGCCCAGGTCACATAGTATCATGTTCTATAAAAAAAATACATTTTCTTACCTTCCACCTTAGGCTAGGGGTGTATTCACTTTGTCATTCCGTATGTAACACCTTGAACTTTTCAACAGAGACTCCACGAAGTATATGGGACATTCCACGACAAATCGGACAGTTTAGAATTTTTTTTGATTTCCTCGATTTTTTTTTACATTTTTTAGTACCCACTAAAAACGCCCCCTGGTACACTTAAGGTTTTTTCTGATTAATATTAAAAAACATAGTAATTCTTATAGGCCCACTTTCAACCAAGCCTCAAAAATTACAGAGTAAATAGATGTTTAAATATTTTTTTTCGAGAAAATCGAAGAGTACAAACAATTGAAAAAAGTTTTAACTTATTTTTGGTTTTCCAAATTTTCAAAAAATTATGTTTAAATAAAAAAAAATCGAGGAGTACAAACAATTGAAAAATAAAGTTGATTTGAACTGGGATATTGTCCTGGCTCAAGATCATTTTGCATCTATATTTAATAGAATGCAAATTTATTTACAAATGGCATGGTGACATTTATTACTTGGCTGCAGACTACCACGATTATGATTTCGACCATGTCAAAGTCTTTTCAAGTGGATTCGCAGCGACTTTTCAACATCAAACCCGGCCTCTATAAGGAGATGATTCTCACAAACGAACGAGAAGCACAACTCACTTGCCGAATTTGCGTTTAAAAAATCGCACCAAGTAATAAGGTACACATGCCATCTTAGACAGATGACATGGTCGAAATCATGATCGTGGTAGTCTGCAGCCAAGTAATAAATGTCACCATGCCGTTTGTAAATAAATTTGCATTCTATTAAATATAGATGCAAAATGGTCTTGAGCCAGCACAATATCCCAGTTCAAATCAAATATTGATTACAGACCAAAAAATACAAACGAAAAAAATAAAAAAAAAAGTTTTAATTGAAAAAATCCACAATGTGAATATTTTTCTGAAAATTACTTCAAAAAGCAAAAAGATTAAAAAAGAATATCCAATTCGGACCATTATTGACGAAGTTGAAAGACTGAAAAAAGAAATACTATATAGCGATTTTTAAAAACCTATATCTTTAGAACAAGTAATCAGAAAAAAACTCTAAGTATACCAGGGCACACTGGCCCCAAATCTATTTTTTATGGCATAAAGTCGAAAAATAAAGATATAATCTTGTAATTTTGCACATATGCTAGGCATATCATACTTAAAAAATAAAAATAAAATTGTGACGATCGAACCACGCCTCTATTACCTCCCATATAAACTCAATATATAACCAACATAATTATCACCCCGTATTAGTACAGGGTGACCAAAACAAAATTTTATGAAAGCTTAAAAGAATGAAACTTATTTCGCTTTAACGAAAAATGTTTTTCTGAATATTATTGCAAAAGCAAAATATAGCATACAAATATACTACTTGACAATTTAAATAATTATTTCAGGAAATAATATAAAATGTATACATGTGTATAGAAAAGTGAATAACGTTATATACCATTTTAAATGTACTTACAATACCTTTAAAATGATATGTTGATGGGTCTCATACACAAATCTGATTCAGAGATGTGATCAAATATGTGTACTATGGCTATCGAAAATTGTGCTAAAATAAAGTGGCATTTGCAGGAGTTTGCTGAAAAATGCTGGCGAGATTTTAATTCCACCATAAACTACACACTCAGACGAACACTTTCACATTTACACTTTGAGTCAAGTTGAGTCCTGCATATAACTTTTGGTCCACGACATTTATATGTTATGCTCACTACAAATCACAAATTACAACACTTAAGAAAACTGACAAGACTACAGTAATCACAAAATGTTAAATATAATTTTTCAACTACTTACGCCGGCCTTCAATTTCAATAATATAGTCACTTTATTATTTTCTTTGTATGCCTTAATTTTAAGTATTTTGAATAGCAGCTTTAGACCCGAATTAATCCCACTTGTTAAACTATAAATGCCTCTCATACTTGCGGTGTTGCCACCTCGTTTTCTTCATTTGAAAATATATACACATTTAACAATTTCTAATTTAAATTTTTTGAATTTCTGCCAAAAAATATGGATTTGGGACCATAGTGCAGGGGGTGTTTTTAGTGAGTACTAACAAATGTAAAAAAATGCAGAAACTCAAAAATATTTTTTTGAACTGTTCGATTTGTCGTGGAATGGCCCATATATATTCTGTATCCTGATAAAATTCTAAGATGATTTAGCCATGTCCGTCTGTCTGTTGAAAGCACGCTAGCTGCCAGACGAAATGAGCTAGGAGGTTCAAATTTTCCGTAAATGTGTCTTATGATTGTAGATTGGTTGTCATTGAAAGTGGGCGAAATCGACATCGAAATCGACGAGAGACATTTTTACACCCCCAACCTCCAGGATGGGGGTATACTAAATTTGTCATTCCGTTTGTAACACCTTGAAAAATCGACCTGAAACCCTATAAAATATATATATTCTTGATCGTCATAATATTCTAAAAGTATCTAGCCATGTCCGTCCGCCCGTCCGTCTGCTGAAAGCACGCTACCATCTAAACGAAAGGAGCTAGGACGTCCAAATTTTCCTTAAAAGCGTCTTATAGTCGTAGATCGATTGGGATTAAAAGTGGGCGGAATCGGCCCAAAGGGAAAAATTTTTCCCTCACAAGGACTAAAAATACCCATAATAACTCCTAATATTTTAGAGTATTTAAGCATATTTTTTTCAATATGTCTGCTTGAACTTATTTGATATTGGGTATGCGCATTCCCCCTATAACAAAAACGTGCACCATAAAGTGACATTTATTCGTAGGGGGTGAAATGGGGCAAAAAGTGATAAAAATGGTAAATATTAAACGAAACACGAAATTCGGTGTTTACATTCCTCTAATTGTGTATATGCATAATATAGGGTCCGCAAAATAACTTTTTTTTTTGAAAATGGTATAAAAAAACTACTTAATATTTTCTCAAATTTCTTTTTTTATTTGAGAGTACAATCCTTCCGGTTAATAATGGAAAATAATTTCATTCAAATGGCTGCCTCGGGCACTCCACAAAAAATAGTCCAACGGTTGAATAGTTGAAAAAAAAAACTTTATAGAGCGGACCCTATATAAAGGTATTTTTCCCAAATTCGTACTTTTATTGGGTAAAATGGGAATAGAGGGATAAAAATGGTACCAACCAAACGGCTGCACCTAAAATAATGAAATAATTTAATTGAAATTAAAATACACAAATTTTTCGAAATTCGTACTTTTTGGAGTTAAAATGGAAAAAGGGGA
Organism: Polietes domitor; assembly: GCA_947397865.1. Classification (NCBI taxonomy): domain Eukaryota; kingdom Metazoa; phylum Arthropoda; class Insecta; order Diptera; family Muscidae; genus Polietes; species Polietes domitor. Next base: position 78,974,919 of record OX377621.1, on the reverse strand, counting down.
TAAAAATAGTACCAACCAAATGATCGCAGCTAGAGTCATGAAATTCGGTGTATACATTCATGTGACTGTGACGAAAAATAAAAGGTTATTTCCAAATTCGTACTTGGAAATAACCTTTAACCTTTTATAAAAATGGTACCAACTAAACGGCTACAGCTAGAATGATGAACTTTGGTGTGTACATCCCTCTAACTGAGTAGAAAAGTAAAATAAAGAGATTTTAGAATGTCGAATGTCTTTTAAGTGGGAAAAACGGGATAAAAAAGATACCGACTAAATGGTCGTAGCTAGAATCATGGAACTCGGCGTAAACATTTCTCTGGCTACATAGACACACGAAAAGAAAAGATTTTTCCAAATTCGTACTTTATTTTTTACTTTAACGACAAAAATGGGAAAAGTGAGCAAATGGCTAGAATTATTAATTTAGGTTATCTTGCATTGTGTACGTGAGAGATAATGCATTTTCAAATTTGTACTTTTGGAATTAAAATAGAATGGAAATACAACCAACAGTAGCACCCAATCAATCAATTTAAGCTTTTTTGAAGATAGCTGCCATTTATTTACTATTTCAATTGACTTGAAGTAATTCGATGTATGTATATAAATGGTGATTTTTTAGCTATTATCTTTTTGGCAACACTGGTTTAAACAGCTGACTCACGTTTCGTGTTTTGTTTCACTGTCAAACATCTTCAGTTTGGTCTATAATTTAACCATGAATCGTCTTACAAACGAACAACGCTTGCAAATTATTGAATTTTATTATCAAAATGCGTGCTCTGTTAAGAAAGTTAATCGCGCGCTTCTTCCATTTTATGGTCAGTTAAATCGACCCACTGAAGCGGCTATTCGGGCTATTGTGACTAAATTTCGCACCAAATTTACATTGTTGGACATTAAACCACCAACACGCTTACGTAGAGTGCGAACTGAAGTAAATATCGCAGCTGTATCGGCCAGTGTTAATGATGACCATCAATTATCGATTCGTCGCCGTTCGCAGCAATTGGGCCTCTGTTACTCAACAACGTGGAAAATTTTGCGGAAGGATTTAGGTGTGATGCCTTTCAAACGAATTGAAGCCGAACGACCAACCGCAACGTAACATTTTTGGTGAATGGGCTCTTGGAAAGTTGGCAGAAAATCCACTTTTTTACCGAAAAATTGTGTTCAGCGGCGAAGCTCATTTTTGGCTCAATGGGTACGTTAATAGGCAGAATTGTCGATTTTGGAGTGAATATCAGCCAGAATTGCAAGAGCTACCAATGCATCCAGAAAAAGTCACAGTTTGGTGCGGTTTATGGGCTGGTGGCATCATTGGACCGTACTTCTTCAAAGATGATGCGAATCGTAACGTAACTGTGAATGGTGAGCGCTGAGGATGAGAGATAAACTCATTGTTTCTAATATGTACTTTGTCATGTCTATCCTGGCCTGTGATTGCATAGGTAAATAATGCATATTTTAGAGGGCCTAAGAAATCGTACTACATGTATGATATGAATTAATGTGGCGAAAGAAAGGCTACTTGTATCAGGGTAGAGAGACTGCGGTGAGAAATGGGAAAAAAGTTTTTGTCATGTCAAGTATTTTTTGAAAACGTGGTCTTAAATTTGGTTTAATTACACTACTCAACAAATTGAAAAAAATTTCATGTACTCCGGATGCGATAATTTTTTCTGTGTAGATAACCTTTACATGAGCTCGAAAAACGCAATAAAAAATTTTTTTTCGTTTGGTTTTTTTTTATTTTTTTTTTTTTTTAATTTTAAAAATTTTTTTTTGGTTAATTTGTTTCGTCCGGCATAACTCGGGAACCACTAGCCCGATTTAATTGAATTAAATTTTAAAAAATTTAAAATTACAATTCCCTTAATCTGTTCATATATTGTTTTCCTATACAAGCAACAGTTTCCCAGTTAAAAATGAATATATAAAGGAAAAAACTTATTTTTTGCCTAAAGATTTAATTTTTTTTTTAAATCCATAAAAAATCCAAAATGAAAAAAAATGTCAAATCTTATTACTTTTACGTAAAGTCACATAACCTATGAGCAAAATGAGACAAAGATCATGAAAATCGATGCACGCGTTTCGCTTTTATTCGCAATTGAGTAAAGGTATGAATTTCAAAAATTTTAAAATTTTTTTTTTGGTTAATTTGTTTCGTCCGGCATAATTCGGGAACCACTAGCCCGATTTAATTGAATTAAATTTTAAAAAATTTAAAATTACAATTCCCTTAATCTGTTCATATATTGTTTTCCTATACAAGCAACAGTTTCCAAGTTAAAAATGAATATATAAAGGAAAAAACTTATTTTTTGCCTAAAGATTTAAATTTTTTTTTTTTTAAATCCATAAAAAATCCAAAATGAAAAAAAAAGTCAAATCTTATTACTTTTACGTAAAGTCACATAACCTATGAGCAAAATGAGACAAAGATCATGAAAATCGATGCACGCGTTTCGCTTTTATTCGCAATTGAGTAAAGGTATGAATTTCAAAAATTTGCTCGACATATGCACAACTTTGTCTATGGTAAGGTTTTTTCTTTTTTTTTTTGATTCTCAGAATTAACAAAACGGAATAAACAAAGGGTTATTTAATTTTTATGATTGCGTAAGCAAAGTAATAAATGCTAATAAATGTGCGTGAACAATTAAAAGGAAAAAAGGAAAGGGGACTTTTTTAATTATTTGGGTTTTCCGTTGGCTACCTGTATGATTTTTTTTACAGAAATGCAACCCACATTTAAGGGTGGTCATTATTCGGAAAATTTAAGACTCACACATGGTGAAACAGGTATGTAGCCACCGTAAAAAAATATACACCCATTTATAAGTACCTGTCAGTAAAATACTAAACAATACACAGTATAAATAGGTCTTCATTGATCGATTTTACTCATTCAACAAGTGTCGACGAACGCGATAGTTAAAATGAGCAAACGTTCGCGAGGATTTGAATGCAATACCAATCCAAGTAATTTTTGTTACATCTGCGGAGAACACGTTTCTGAAAAAAAACAAGCGTTGTTTTTCACCTAAATTGAGAGATTCATTTGAAGAGAGCTTCAATTTAAAGGTCTCAAACATAGATGAGCGGTGGACACCAAGTGCTCTATGTCCAAGGTGCTACGTACAGCTAGCTGACTCAAGGTAAGTGTAGATTACGAAATTCAAGAACATATATAACTTATTATTGAAATTCTTTCAGACGACAGCCGAGAATCATCATGCCAATGCTTTGGAGAGCTCCGCTTTGCCATGTAACAGATTGCTACTTCTGTCTTAGCATGCTCATGCCGTTGACACCAAGGAAACATACGAAGTCATGGACAATCTACTAAAGTGCCTTAACTATGAGGGGCACGATTGGAAAGTTTGTGCCGACCTTAAGGTTATCGGTATCCTTTGTGGATTACAAGGTGGATTCACAAAGTACTGTTGTTTTCTCTGCCTTTGGGACAGCCGCGAAAGAAAAAACCTTACCATAGACAAAGTTGTGCATATGTCGAGCAAATTTTTGAAATTCATACCTTTACTCAATTGCGAATAAAAGCGAAACGCGTGCATCGATTTTCATGATCTTTGTCTCATTTTGCTCATAGGTTATGTGACTTTACGTAAAAGTAATAAGATTTGACATTTTTTTTCATTTTGGATTTTTTATGGATTTTTTTAAAAAAAAAAATTAAATCTTTAGGCAAAAAATAAGTTTTTTCCTTTATATATTCATTTTTAACTTGGAAACTGTTGCTTGTATAGGAAAACAATATATGAACAGATTAAGGGAATTGTAATTTTAAATTTTATAAAATTTAATTCAATTAAATCGGGCTAGTGGTTCCCGAGTTATGCCGGACGAAACAAATTAACCAAAAAAAAATTTTTAAAATTTAAAAAAAAATAATAAAAAAAAACCAAACGAAAAAAAAAATTTTTATTGCGTTTTTCGAGCTCATGTCAAGGTTATCTACACAGAAAAAATTATCGCAGCCCGAGTACATTTTGACTGTTGACTAGTGTTATTATAGTTTATATTCGAAACATGTAGTTATTTGCCTTTTCAATATGATATGTATATATTACAGGATGTAAAAGTCTGACTTTGCATTCGATTTTTTGTAAAATAAGAATCATACCTTAAATCCGACATTTTAGTTTTTAAAATATCAACACGTTTCAACTACTTCATTTCTTTAGTTTACTTCGTTTAAAGTTTTACCCAAAAAAAACATATTAAACACTTGAGCATGTAACTATTCTATTTTCGGTTAACTTCCAAATCGATGTGGGATTTATCCCAAACCCTTTTTGACTTTATGTCATCAGAAAACTGTTATGAAATGTGCACATGTATAGAGAAATTGCTTTGTGGCAATATACACATTGTATGCAACTCAACGTATGTTGCAAGAATCCAACAAAGTGCAAGTACACGAGATTTGAAGCCATGGGTATAGACTTGTGTATACCCTATCATGTTGCGTGTGCTGTACTAAAGTCGACAATTATTGAGCTGCAAATAGTTCTGAATGGAGTAGTAATTGTTGAAAACATTACTTATTTGGATTTACTGCAAAAGCAAAATTTTATAGGTTGTTTGGTCCTCAGAAAAATTATTGTATAGGATTTAATTACACCTAAAGACCTTCCAAAGAAAGTATAGGGTGGGCTATTAACAATTTTAAATTTGAACTACTGATTACTTTGACTTTGAAAGGTAGAATAACATTCATTCAAACTGTATAAGCCTTAATGAATGTCATTTTCATCTCGGTCGCATACGGGGTTCAGAGAACCCACACGTGACTATTCAGAAGCCAATGCAGTCACAACGAGTCACTGTTTGGTGTGGATTTTGGGCTGGCGACTGAAATATTGGGTTGATCAGATGAGGTACTGCCGAGCCAGTCGTGGTTGTCATATGAATGATATTGTGTTCCATTATTAAATGTCAAAGTTCAACAATTACAACAATTTCAACACAATAATTTCAAACTTTTTTCACAATTACGGGGTTCTGACATTAAATTCTGAATGAGGAGACTAAAAATACGTATGTCGACGTTTTGTCAGATCACATCGGAATTTCATTTTATAGACGATTAAAGTTTCCCAACTCTGGCCTCTTCTTGCAACATATCGGTGTATAAAACTATGTTTTCTTTACATCTGAGGCATAGGGTATGTTCAGCAACTTTGTAGATAATGATAAGGGCATTTTTTGGCTTTATTTTAACAAATTGTAAAAACCACCCCGAAAAGGGGGAAGGGCGGGGATGAAATGTTCTACAAAAATGTTGGCCATAAAATGTTACTATATATGTCAGAACACACCAAAACCCAAAACGTAACACAAACGCCAAAAATCAATCAAATTCAAGATTGCCGATTAAGGGTTAATCTAGTTATTGTTCAGTAGGGTTGGGATAGTGCACGACTTTAAGAGTTTGATATGCTAGAACTCCCTATTTTGTGAGGTTCGGAAATAAAATTCATTTGCCAAAAAATGGGGGTGGTGGGGTGAGTGTAAGTGGGCGCTCATCGGGGTCAATGGTAAATGATAAAAATACAGGAAAAGTCCCAAAACTGTCACGGAGTCGCCCCAGAGCCGTTAAAGGTAAGACCGACCCCCATTAATTTTCCCTCCCCAACATTTATTTCGAACACACATACCCTCTATCCCCACTCGTTAAGGAGGCTCCCACACAAAAAATATTTTTTATACCCTACACCACTTCGTGGAATAGGGTATTATAAGTTAGTTTCGTGCCAAATGTTTGTAACACCACGAAATAATCGAGCTAGACCCACCCTTAAGTAACGATTTAACGATGTCTGCCTGTCCGTCCGTCCGTGCGTCCGTCTGTCCGTCTGCTGTCCATCTAAGCTTGTTCGCACTCTACAGGTCGCAATTGCTGTCCGATTATCATGAACATTGGCAGAAGTTACTTTTTTTGGCCAAGGACGATCGGTATTGAATTTGGAGGAAATCGGTTCAGATTTAGATATAGCCCCCGATGTCGCTCCCGATTTGACATTTTCCGCTCTAGAAACCACATCTTCTACCCGATTTTCTTTAAATTGGGTACAACATCTTATAATCCAACTAGAAACCCCTATGCAGAAATTGGGTAAGATCGGTTCAGATTTAGATATAGCCCCCATACAAATGTCGCTCCCGATTTCACTTTTTCCGCTCTAGAAACCACATCTTGTACCCGATTTTCTTTAAAATTGGCACAACATTTTAAAATGGAAATAGAAACACCTATGCTGAAAGTGGCTATGATCGGTTCAGATTTAGATATAGCCCCAACACAAATGTCGCTTCCGATTTGACTTTTTCCGCTCTAAAATCCACATTTTGTACCCGTTTTTTTCTTTAAAATTGGCACAACATCTTATAATCCAACTAAAAAACTATGATGAAAGAGGGTAAGATCGGTTCAGATTTAGATATAGCCCTCATACAAATGTTGCTCCCGAATGTTTAACCGATTTTGGTCAAATTTTACATATTATATTTCACCAATAAACAGACATGGTGAAAGCGGGTCACATCGTTCCAGGTTTCAATATACTCCCATACAAATGTCCTTTCCGATCTAACATTTTTTGTCAAACACATACATTTACAGGATTCAAAAATCCTTCCCGATTTCACTTTTTTACCGAATTGAATTGTAATGAGAATTGTTTGGGTGATGCCCATATGTCCATACTTTGGTATAACCCAAATGGGGCCTTTCTGATCTATTACAGCTCTAGAAACTACATCTTACATCGGATCTTCATCAAATTTTGCAGATCATGATATTTTTTCAACTAGGAATACCTACAGTGAATGAGAAATATATAGGCCCATGTTTTGGACAAGTCCCAGAATGTTGTTATTGTATATAAAGGGTGATTTTTTAAGAGCTTGATAACTTTTTTTTTAAAAAAAACGCATAAAATTTGCAAAATCTCATCGGTTCTTTATTTGAAACGTTAGATTGGTCCATGACATTTACTTTTTGAAGATAATTTCATTTAAATGTTGACCGCGGCTGCGTCTTAGGTGGTCCATCCGCTTAGTCCAATTTTGGCATTTCCACGTTTTTGAGTAACAGAGACCCAATTGGTGCGAACGGCGACGAATCGAAAATTGGTGGTCATCATTAACACTGGCCGATACAGCTGCGATATTTTCTTCAGTTCGCACTCTACGTAAGCGTGTTGGTGGTTTAATGTCCAACAATGTAAATTTGGTGCGAAATTTAGTCACAATAGCCCGAATAGCCGCTTCAGTGGGTCGATTAAACTGACCATAAAATGGAAGCGCGCAATGAACTTTCTTAACAGAGCACGCATTTTGATAATAAAATTCAATTATTTGCAAGCGCTGTTCGTTTGTAAGACGATTCATGATGAAATGTCAAAGCATACTGAGCATCTTTCTCTTTGACACCATGTCTGAAATCCCACGTGATCTGTCAAATACTAATGCATGAAAATCCTAACCTCAAAAAAATCACTCTTTAGTAGCTGTATAATTTATATGAACTACATAAAATTGCTCCCATGAAATACCTGGGTTTAGTAACACAGTGCAACACGAAAAAAAATAACCATATACGGACACAGCTACATGATAAAAGACCAAAAAAAAAGACCCGTGTTTTTTTTTCCCCCAAAGTCATGCACTTTTTTGTTTATGGGCCCCCAGAGATTTGAGGCCTCGGTGTAATTTTTGGAAAAAAGTGATCATATTCGTTCGGAATTTTGATTTACTCTCTGAGGCAAAGTTCTAGCTCTTGTCATAAAGAACAAAAATTGTGAACATATAAAATCAAAAAAACTTCATCTTCAAGGTCAAAATCGCAAAAAACTTAAAAAAATTCGATTTTTTTTAACCTTTTTCCCCCTGTTCAGGTCCATAGGTAGCAAACCGTTGAAAATTCAGGGAAACAATCAACTACAAAAATGTACCTAAGATCTCAATAAACAACTTTCTAGAACATATAAACTTCCTAGGAATTATTCTTAACACCGTTTAGGTAGCGCTTAGGTAGCCGCAAAAGTGAAAAATTTTCCAAAAATTAGATTTTTTTCCTTTCACTGTGCAACATTTTTGAAGTCATTTCAAAATAACCATATACGGACACCGCTACATGATAAAAGACCAAAAAAAAACAGACCCGTGTTTTTTTTTTCCCCCAAAGTCATGCACTTTTTTTTATGGGCCCCCAGAGATTTGAGGCCTCGGTGTAATTTTTGGAAAAAAGTGATCATATTCTCAGGCTCATATCTTGCAAACCGTTCGGAATTTTGATTTACTCTCTGAGGCAAAGTTCTAGCTCTTGTCATAAAGAACAAAAATTGTGAACATATGTAACCCATAATTTTGTCAGAACCACGTAATTTTTTCGTGTTGTACTGTGTAATCAGTACATTTTTATAGCCGATTCTAATTTAAAGTTTTAAATGACCCACCCTATCGGCAAAACCAATTGTGAAAACGAATATGCACTTGCCAGCAGGATTTTCAAATTTTGTGAAAATTACCATACCTTCAACTCTACAAATAATATTATTAGAAGTTTACTAAGATACTTACAAAATATTTTTTAAAAAAATATCTTTCGTACGAAAATCAGATTCACGTAAAGAGTTTGTTGTCCGGTTTGACATTGAATGACTCTTCTGGTCGCAAATATTTTGCTTATTTGTAAATTAGAAAACCGTGATTTCATCATTGCATCCTTAAAACTGCATATTCCAAACGAATTGACAAACTGAAGCTTCGCTACATCTTTATATAGTTGATGTTTCAGACTCTTGGTAGATTGCTTAACAAAATTGCGTTCAGATGGTTTCTTTGCAGCGCCAAAAAACAATTCTCAGGACATAACTTTCCTCGGAATAGCAGAAAATGTAATTTCATTTTGGATTTTTTTATGGATAACAGTCAGCAGCAATACTCTTGTATTCGTTTTGTTTCTCTGCTCCATGTTGACATGACTACTAGACAACACATAACAATATTGTTTGTTGCAATGCCACAGAATACCAAAGCAAACAATTCGGACATTTATTGGGGAATTGATGCGACTCATAACAATATGTGGAGGACGAAGGGTAAACCTTTTTTTGTTATCGAAGAATTAAGTAGCTTTCGGAAGGTGTTTATTGATTCTACATAATTGTTGGCGATTGATTTTCTGTTCTTGGAACGAAAAAAATCACAAAAATACCCAGCAAAACTTTTTACCACCTACCAAGTTGAGTGCAGGCTAAAATGTTTAGGCCACACTTATGAACAGACAGAAGGAATGAAATGGGGAAAAGGTCAATAACTTATGGACATAAAAACTAATAACAATGGAGATGATATGTATGTATATTGTCTAAATAACTCTGCCAATTGGATTCAATTCTATCGTAGGGCACACATTGATCTATGATCGATTTTATTGGAGTTAATTCTGTAACTTTTGAACGGATAAAGATATTTTGACAAAATTGAACATGCTTATATCAGAGTTATTTTCCAGGTGATTTGCAAAATATTCTATCTATAGTGTGCAGGAAAATACTCCAAATTTGGTCACCTTGGCGAAGTCAAATGGTTTGGAAAAGTAACATTTGAAAGTAAAAGATTGGCAAAAATACCGATTGCAATAATACAGGTGTTATTTTGAATCACCCGTTATTTCGGTAGCTGTCAATTTTTATTCTTTGACATTTGACAAGTAGAAGCTACGCCATTACTAAAAATGGAACGATACACGCTTCAACAACGCATTGAAGTTATTAAAATTCAATAAAAAATGCTGAAAATCTTGCAAACACAGTTCGCAAAACTAAAGCGTTTTTGGGTGGTCGTGAAGCACCTTGTCGGACCGCAATATAGAAATTGGTGAATTCGAAATTCGAGCTGTTGAGACAAGTTAGTGATGTGAAGAATAAAACCCGTGCACGTCGCTCAAGAACAACTGAGAATATTACTGCTGTAGCCCAAAGTGTTGAAGAAACCCCAGGTTTGTCCATTCCTCGTCGTTCTGTGGAATTGGGAATTCCACAAACGTCATTACACCGTATTTTGCATAAAGACTTGGGTCTTAAGGCTAATAAAGTTCAGTTAACACAAGAACTCAAGCCTCAACAACGTCGTGTCTTTGCTGATTGGGTCCTTGAGATGAATGAAAATGATCCGAAATTCCATCGAGAAATCAATCTTGAGTGATGAGGCCCATTTCCACCTCGGTGGCTACGTCAACAAGCAAAATTGTCGCATCTGGGGCTCGGAAAACCCAAGAGTTATTGTTGAGACTGTCTCATCCTCATCGTGTGACTGTTTGGTGCGGTTTATGGTCCGGCGGGGTCATTGGACCTTACTTTTTCGAAAATGAGGTTGGATCAACAGTTACGGTGAATGGATTGCGCTATCGAGAGATGATTAATGATTTTTTATGGTCGGAGTTGGATGGTATTGATCTGGACAACGTTTACTTTCAACAAGACGGCGCAACGTGCCACACAAGCAACGAAACCATTGCTCTTTTACGGGAAAAGTTTCCGGACAAAGAGGTGATCACACTTGGCCACCCAGATCTTGTGATTTAACACCTTGCGACTTCTTCCTTTGGGGCCACGTGAATGATAAGGTCTACGCCAACAGCCCAGCGCCGATTCAAGACCTCAAAGATAGAATTCATGAGGCTATCGAGGACATGGGGTAGCCACTTTGCGATTTGGTTATGGAAAATTTCATGAAAAGAATATGGTCCTGTAAGCGTGGTCGTGGTGGCCATTTGGCTGATGTTGTTTTTCATTATTAACGGCATACCTTCCTCTTTATTATGAAATAAACATCCGATCATTTATCTCAAAAAAATGGCATTTTTCTTTGAATACCAAAATAACACCTCTCGTTGGAAAACCCTTCAAGTCATTCGAAAATGCTTAAATACCATAAATATTGGTAAATAGTGGGTGCTATAGTTGGGTGTATTTCCATTCTATTTTAATTCCAAAAGTACAAATTTTTAAAATCCATTATCTCACGTATACAGCGCAAAATAACCTAACTTCATGATTCAACTGTAGCAGCGCTAATTATTACCCATCATCATTACAAGATAATTACTTTATTTTATGTTAACTACATTTTATGTTAATAATAATGTTATGTTACATGTTAATTTTACAGTGATAATTTTCAATAATAATGTTAATTTAAAAGACTGTAACTCTCCGTAAGAGTATACAAATGTATCACTCAAATCTATTTTACACACACACAATGATATTTTTATTGTCACAATGATGTTATTGTATTAAGATCGTTTTATTTGAGTTTGCTCATTCTTATTCTCATTCGCATTCTCACTCTCTCTCTCAAATGAAGTAGTGAGTTGTTTTACGTTAGACAATACGCTTTGTTTTTGTAACTCTCAAAGCTTTACTTGTTTTTCTTTATCACTTTGTGTTATCACTCATTTCTGTATTATTCGAGTAAAATCATTTTTTCCAAGCCTTCATTAGTATTTGCAATTTGTGTAAAAATCATTCCTATGCCAGCTGTGAACTAATAAAGTCAAAAACCGGATCAACACTTGTTTTCATCACAACAAGGAAAAACCAATAAGGAATAAAAACATAAAATTACTAAGACACAAGAAGACCGTAAAGGACTATTGTGGCTAGTGATCCGAAGACGAGTACTGGTGAGAAACTGCCTTATTCGGTCTCGGTATAAAATAATAAACCCCTAAAATATTATTAAAGAGATTCGTCCCCTCACAATTGGCGCCCATCGTGAAAAACTTCATCAATTCATCATCTGAAGGAAATTTCCCCAGTGTTTAGCTGCAAATTATTTTTTGCGAAACCAGCGGTCCTCGAAGATAGTGTTGGTGTTGTATTCTTGTTTTTAAAAAACGTGTTTTTGGAGTTGTTGTTGTTGTTGGGAAACTAACGGTGCCGGCTATAATTTCAAAACGTGATTGAGGTAAAAACGTGCTGTTGTTGTTGCTTACTCACTACAGTGTTCATCGACATTTTGAAAAACAAAAGGTCCCTGAATTAACATCGTTTCTGTTACTACAAAACTTCACGTCCTTTTTTCTTTAAAACGCTGAAATTTTATACATAATTCAGTATGCCCTAAGCGCTATGAGTCCCACTAGAGACAATACAAACCCTTCTGCCATTGCTACATCAGAACCTACAAATCAACCCACTTCTGCAAGCAGACAATCTGCAACAGCTCCTAGTAATGGTACCCCTCAAAACAATCCCAATACCCGAACTGCTACTTTGAATCCCAACCAAAACGTTACCGTAAACTACAGTTTATCTGAAAGGCAATTCGCAAACCTAGTAGGCAACTACCAAGCCCGAAATGAAAGCAAATCCACATTTAGCTCATGTAGCGCTCGTTTCAACGGAGGCCGTAGTACGTCGAAGGTAGAAGACTTCATTGCCACGATTTTGGTATTTAAAGAGGCTGAAGCTATTACTGACCAAAGAGCTCTAATAAGCCTACCATTATTGTTTGAAGGTTATGCTTCTTCTTGGTGGCAAGGTGTGCAGCATGAAGCAAAAGACTTCACTGAAGCCATTACGCTACTTCGAAATGCTTTTGCTCCACCAAAACCAGATTGGAGGCTATACTCCGAAATATTTCAAGACAAGCAGAAAGCATTTGAGTCTACAGACAGCTTCATATGTCGAAAGAGGCAACTTTTCGCCCAACTCAAAGAAAGGCTTGCAGAAAGTACGATAATAAATATGCTATTTTCACAACTAAATATTCAAATTCGTGAAAAAATACATAGAGAAAGTGTTAAAACATTTCAAGACCTTCTCTCCAAAGCTAGAGAAATTGAGCTATGTATGGTCGAAAACAGGATCGAACCAACAAATAAACAATTCGAGGCAAAAGAAAAATCCACAGCTCGATGCTCATATTGTAGGAAAAAAAATCACACCGCAGATGTATGCTACAAACGAATTGAAAACGAGAAAAAGGGTAAACCGGAAGAAAACAAACTAAATTGTTACGGTTGCGGAGCAGTAGGCTTTTATCGTTCTAACTGTCCCACGTGCAATAACAAAAATGTAATGGAAAGTCCAAAATTTCTCGATTTTAATAGCATCGAAACGTCAATTGTTGGTCGCAATGTTCCTACCGTTGAAATTAACGTCAACGGATTAAAAGGCGAAGCTTATCTGGATACAGCCGCCAGAACTAGTATTGCTGGCTATTATTTGTTCAAAAAATTGAAAGAAAAGGAAGTTAAATTCCAAAATGTGTACGCAGAAATCACTCTAGCTGACGGTATTGTTAGAAAAGAGGTCGTTTGTTCAACTATTGTCGATATAATCATTGCCAATCGCCTAAAACGTATCCGTTTCATATGCCTACCAAATGCGAAAGATAACAGGACGTTATTAGGTATTGATTTTCTGGAGCAATCAGGAATCGTAATGGATCTGGCACAAAGAACGTGGCACTTCAAAGACGAACCATCAAAAATTTTCGAATTTAAACCGAAACAATCAAAATTGAAGAATGTGGGGATAAGTCAGGTGACTGTAAATCATGAAAAACCAACAACTTCAGCAAATATTGATGATTTTATGTCCTGGTTTGAGTCTAACAACAAATCCGGATCGCCAGAAGTACATACGTTGGAATCCATTTACTCAAACTCTAACGATTATTCACCAGGAGGTTTGTTGAAAATTTTTGAGGATTCTTTGCCAAATAATTTCGAAATCCCAAAAGACACAAATTTATTCCCACCACTAAAGAAATTTCGAAAAGATTCCCAAATCTCACTCATGCATCATTTGAATTTAATGCAATTGACTTCAATATCTGTGAAAACGAAAAAGATATAAATCCAGCTCAGAAACAAAAGTTGGTACAGGTTTTGCTACAAAATGAAGATCTTTTCGCAAATATTAGTTCACCAATAAAGAATGTGACTCACAGAATCGATACTGGCAATCACCCTCCAATTTCAAACCCGCCGTACCGCATTTCACCCGCAATGAAGAGTAAACTAAAAGTGGAACTAGATGACATGTTATCGAAAGGAATTATTGAAGAAACACAGTCTCCATGGTCGTTTCCAGTTGTATTAATTCCCAAAAAAGATAACATGGTTCGATTTTGTGTTGATTACCGGAAGTTAAATGCAATAACGGTAACAGACACATATCCTTTACCACGAATGGAAGATCTGTTACATGCGGCCAAGACTACACCATTTATGTCCACTTTGGATCTGAAATCGGGCTATTGGCAGATTAAGATTTCTGAGGAAGACAAGTTAAAAACTGCTTTCACAACCCCATTTGGAATCTTCGTCTTTAACAGAATGCCATTTGGACTCAAAAACGCTCCCGCTACGTTTCAAAGAATTATAGACAAATTTCGGTCCAGCCTTCCGAATATACTTATCTTGGCCTATTTGGACGACATCATTATTTGTTCCAAAAACTTTGAATGTCATATAAAGGATCTTTCTCAAACATTCCACAAACTAAAGGAAATTGGATTTCACCTTAACAAAGAAAAGTGTTTCTTTTGTAAGCCAGAAGTGAAATACTTAGGCCACATTCTAACAAAAGAAGGAATAAAGATTGATCCAGAGAAAACATCGGCAATTATGAATCGACCAAGGCCAAAAACTTTAAAGCAATTGATGTCCTTCTTACAAACGTGTTCATGGTTTCGTCGTTTCATACCCGACTTCGCACAAATATCAAAACCTTTATCCAATCTTACGAAAAAGAATTGCACGTGGAAATGGACAAATGTCGAAGATGGTTCATTCTTGAAGTTAAAAGAGATGTTAACCTCGCCACCAGTTCTACGACAAGTGGACGAAAATAAACCATTTTTTCTCAGAACAGACGCTAGCAATTACGCGATCGGAGCTGTGTTATTGCAGGGGGAGAAGGATACTGAGCATCCCATTGAATATGCCAGTCGCCTCCTGATACCAGCAGAACGAAATTATTCAACCACTGAACGAGAAGCATTGGCTGTTGTATGGGCGGTACAAAAGTTCCGTGGGTATATTGAAGGGTCCGAGGTAACTGTATTGACCGATCATCAACCATTAAGATGGCTCTTTTCCCTAAAATCACCAACAGGTCGTTTGGCCAGATGGGCAATGTTGTTACAAAGCTACAATCTATTATTCAATTACACACCGGGAAAACAAAATGTTATCGCCGATACACTTTCTAGGCCACCATGCAACAGTGAAATCTGTTTAGAAACCTGCGAGTGTAATGCTGTAGAAATAGATTTTCCCAGAAAAGGTTTAGAGGATTTCCGAAAATCTCAAATGGAAGATGAAGAATTGAATAAAATTGTAACTTCATTCGAAAATAACGATGAAAATATTACAAGACATATAAATCGTGGATACATGATGGTAGATGGAATCCTGTATAGATTCTGTTCCGAACAGGATTCAGAAAATGGGCAACTCGTGATTCCACGATCTCTTCGTCATGAAATTTTGGAAAAATATCATAAAAATCCCACATCAGGACATTATGGAATAGACAAAACCATAAGTCGTATTTCACCTTCGTTCTATTGGCCAGGTATGAGATCCGAGATAACCAACTACGTCAAAGGCTGTGAAGAGTGCAAAAGATATAAACCTGCTAATATGAAACCAACCGGATTACTGCAAACTTTATCCAGCAACAAACGTTTTGAAATAATCGCCGTAGATCTGTTTGGCCCGCTTCCCAAAACATCAGAAGGGTACCAATGGATACTCATAGTGGAAGACATTTGTAGTAGATGGGTTGAGCTATTTGCATTGAAGGAGGGAACTGCTGAAAATTGCGCTATAACTCTGCTCAATGAAGTTATTTTGAGATATGGAGTACCACGGAGATTGCATACAGACAATGGAACACAATTCATATCCGCGTTAATGCAGAAACTTACTTTTTGTATGGGCATCACACAAACATTTACACCGATTTACCACCCAGAAGCAAATCCGGTGGAAAGAAAGAATAGGGATCTTAAAACCCAACTTTCCATTTACGTAGGAACGGACCATAGAAAATGGAACATAATGTTACCAGCAATAAGATTTGCTATGAACTCCGCAAAATGTGATAGTACTGGGTATACTCCAGCATATTTAACGTTCGGTCGCGAATTGAGAACCCCAACGGAAGTACATTATGATTTTAAAGCAATAATTGCCGCTGAAAATTTTATACCACAAATTACTCCTCATCTATTGAAATTGGCTGACACTCTACAAATCGCAAATGAATCGCAGATCAAAATGCAAGACAGAAATAAAAATCTCGCAGATCGAAAACGCAAAAGTCAAACAAATATCGAAATCGGAGACAAAGTTCTTATAGCAACACACATACTGAGCCGAGCTAAAGATGGAATCACATCAAAATTTACGCCACGTCGTGATGGTCCATATGTCGTTATAAGCAAGAAAGGATCAAATTGTTACACCGTAGCCTCAGTAGAAGATCCCAACACTCCATTAGCAACACTTCACGTTTCCGCCCTTACACCTTACGAGGGTCAAGTTACAACACCAATCTATCCCAAACGCAACAGAGGACGTCCAGCCAACTCCAATCAAACAAACAACGAAGGTGCCAACAACAACAATATTCAACAAAATGATGACAACAATTCAGCTAACCTGAGAAGATCAGCACGTCTGCAAGAACGAGTCAATCCTTAAAATCCTGTTTGCATCATCGGGACGATTTATGCAACAGAGGGGGAGGTTGTAGCAGCGCTAATTATTACTCATCATCATTACAAGATAATTACTTTATTTTATGTTAACTACATTTTATGTTAATAATAATGTTATGTTACATGTTAATTTTACAGTGATAATTTTCAATAATAATGTTAATTTAAAAGACTGTAACTCTCCGTAAGAGTATACAAATGTATCACTCAAATCTATTTTACACACACACAATGATATTTTTATTGTCACAATGATGTTATTGTATTAAGATCGTTTTATTTGAGTTTGCTCATTCTTATTCTCATTCGCATTCTCACTCTCTCTCTCAAATGAAGTAGTGAGTTGTTTTACGTTAGACAATACGCTTTGTTTTTGTAACTCTCAAAGCTTTACTTGTTTTTCTTTATCACTTTGTGTTATCACTCATTTCTGTATTATTCGAGTAAAATGATTTTTTCCAAGCCTTCATTAGTATTTGCAATTTGTGTAAAAATCATTCCTATGCCAGCTGTGAACTAATAAAGTCAAAAACCGGATCAACACTTGTTTTCATCACAACAAGGAAAAACCAATAAGGAATAAAAACATAAAATTACTAAGACACAAGAAGACCGTAAAGGACTATTGTGGCTAGTGATCCGAAGACGAGTACTGGTGAGAAACTGCCTTATTCGGTCTCGGTATAAAATAATAAACCACTAAAATATTATTAAGGAGATTCGTCCCCTCACACAACCAATTTTTGCCGTAAAAGTAAAATGTACGAATTTGTAGAAATCTTTTTATTTTACGTGTCTATGCAGTCAGAAGAATGAATACACCGCATTCCATGATTTGGTTGGTACCATTTTTATCCCCTTTTTCTTATTTTACACCCTTAAGAGTACGACTTTCTAAAATCTCTTTATTTTACGTGTCTATGCAGTTAGAGTCATGTACACACCGATTTTCATCATTCTAGCTGTAGTCGTTCAGTTGGTAGTATTTTTATCCCTCTGTACACATTGTAGCCCTTGTAGCCTTTGGAAAAAATCGTTTATTGTTTTATTATCCATGTCTACGCAACCAGAGGAATGTATACTCCGAATTTTATGACTCCAGCTGCGGGCATTAGGTTGGTACTATTTTTATCCCCTCTTCCCATTTTAACCCCAAATAGTACGAATTTCGAAAAATCCCTTTATTATATGTGTCCACGCAATCAGAGGAATGTATACGTTTCATTATTCTATGTGCAGACGTTTGTTTGGTACCATATTTATCCCTCTATTCCCATTTACCTCTTAAAAGGACGAATTTGGAAAAAAATGATTTTATACTATGTATCTACTCAATTAGAGAAATGTACATACCGAATTTCGTGTTTCCAAGTTTTATCGTTTAATATGTACCATTTTTATCACTTTTTTGCCCTATTTCACCGACTTCGAATTAAAATGACTTTATGGTGCTCGTTTTTGTTATAGGGAGAATGCACATACCCAATATGAAGTAAGTACAAGCAGACATATTGAAAAAATATGCCTAAATACTCTAAAATAGAGGGGTTATTATAGGTATTTTTAGTCCTTGTGAGGGAAATATTTTTCCCTTTGGGCCGATTTCGCCCGGTTTCAATCCCAACCGACCTACGACTATAAGACGCATTTATGGAAAAGTTTGACGTCCCAGCTCCTTTCGTTTAGATGCTAGCGTGTTTTCAACAGACGGATGGACGGACATGGCTAGATCGTTTTAGAATTTTATGACGATCAAGAATATATATACTTTATAGGGTCTCAAGTCGATATTTCAAGGTGTTACAAACGGAATGACAAAGTTAGTATACCCCCATCCTGCAGGTGGAGGGTATAAAAAACGTAGCAGGGAATTTTCTGATGAAACTAAATAATTCATAACTTCTATACTGGTGCATGGAATCAAGTTTGACGTGATATTTGATTATGTTTTTAGAATACTTTTACAAGCTTGGAAGCTGGGGCCATGTCCCACGAACCTTCTAGTACCTTCCACACAAATTAATAAATTCATTTCCTTATAACTTACGTATATATGTGAGGGTGTATATATGTCGGTTTAACCGACTTCTTTAATTATTATTTTTCTTAAATTTAGTGACCCAATACGGGGTTGGTATTTACTACCAGAACCATTTAGGAAAGTGTTAAGGTGATAGAAAAAAATTCAGGGACATCCGTGTCAATTTCATCAAAATCGTGCAGATAAGATTGTATCCAAAATAAGAATGGCGTCAAAAAAAATTTCCCATGCTCAACATAAGACATCAGAGAAAGCAAACCTTTTGCAGCAGATCATAACGAGCAGTGCTGTCAACTACTCAATGCCAAGGCAGCATGTGTGCGAATTTGAACTGCCCCGCGTATACGTAACATTGTTGATTAAATAGCTCATACATCACATGGTCCAAACAGAGAAAATCTATTTATAACTTTCAATGAAAACAAAAAGAAACAAGAAGCAACTGGAATTCTTCTGAACATCAATGAAAAGTTTAGCCGGAAAACCCGTGTCCATTCATTTTCGTCGATAGCCTCTGAAAGTGCGTCTGAGTGACATGGACTACGTGATGTTGTAAAAATCGATGCTGCATCAAATATTGTCTGAAAAGTTTGTTTTTTTTTTTTATCAGAAAGTTTGACCTTCAATTATATAATGTAGCAAACGTCACTCTACTGAATTTGTGTTTATTAGGTCGAATAGGTATTACTATTTTTTTTTAATAAAAAAAATAATTCTGAATTAAAAGAAGTAAAAAGGCGTTAAGTTCGGCAGGGCCGAATCTTAGATACCCTCCACCACGGAGTGTATTCTACAGTATTATCGGTAGATTAGAGGCTGTCGACATAGAAGTGCACTACCATATTAGGAAAATTGTGATTCTTCATTATTATAATATTAATAATCCTCTACTATATATAAACACTAATATAATTATTAGTCAGAAATTTTCAAAAAATGGGCCCTAAATATTATTAAGTAGAAACAATTTTCCTCATGCCAGATTTTCCCCAATTGCAAATTCTTGATTCCATCTACAGCCTAAATGTCTGTACCATTTTGATAGGAAAAGTTCTAATATTGAAGATCCAATATGTTTCAGAGTGGAATATACATACCTAATTTCATGATTTTAGCTACATCCGTTTTATTGGTACCAGTTTCATTCCTTTTTCCAATTTTTATCTAAAAAATTCGTACTTCTTACTTTCCGCGTTCGGGTGCAAATACTGAATATATTGATTCTAGATAAAATCGTTTGATTGTAGCCAAATTTAATTCCATTTAGATCATGATGCAACGAAAATCGGAAGATTTCTTTATTATTCGCGTCACCGCAGTCAGAGAAGTGTACACACCGATTTTCATTATTATAACTGCAGCCGTTTGGTTGGTACCATTTTTATCCCCATTCGCCCCATTTTCCACCTTAAAGTACAAATTTCGACAAAATCCTTTTCTTTCGCATCATCACCGCCAGATGAATGTACACACCGAATTTCATGATTTCAATTTCAGCGGTTTGGTAGGTACCATTTTTATCCCTCTTTGCCAATTGTATCCCTTAAAAGTACGAATTTTAAAAAATCCCTCTATTTTACGTATCTACGCAATTAGAGGGATGCACATTCAAAATTTCATGTTTCTAGGTGTTGTCGTATCATTGGTACCATTTTTATACCTTTTTGTCCCATTTCGAGGAATGTATGCAACAAATTTCAAGTGCAAATAAAGCAGAAATTAAAAAAAGAAAATTGCTTAAATATTCTAAATATTAGGGAGTACTTTCAGTCCCTCCCTCTCTTTCAATTTTGCCTCCGGGCCGATTTCGTCCACTTTCAATCCCAACCGATCTGCAACCATAAGACACATTTAGGGAAAACTTGAACCTCTTAGATCATTTCGTTCGACCTCTATCATACTTTCAACAGACAGACGGACATGACTAGATCGTCTTAGAATTTTACCACGACCCAGAATATATATGCTTTATGGAGTCTCCGATCAATATTTTAAGGTGTTGCAAACGGAATGACAAAGTTAACATACCCCCATCCTTAGGTGGAGGGTATAAAAATAATTAATTACACAGTGCAACACAACGGACACCACTACGTGATAAAAGAAGACCCTTGTCTCCCAGTTTTGCCCAAAGTCATGCACTTTTTTATGGACCCCCAATTTTTTTGGGCATCGATGTCATTTTTGCAAAAAGTGATCATTTTCTCAAGCTCATATCTTGCAAACTGTTTGGAATTTTGATTTACTCGCTGAAAATCAACTCAAAATCGCCAAAAAATAAAAAAAAGATTTTTAACCTTTCTCCCCTGTTCAGGCCCATATGTAGCAAACAATTCAAAATTCATGGAAACAATCAACTACAAAAATGTACCTAAGATCTCAATAAACAATTTTTCAGGACTAACGAACTTCCTAGGAATGATTGTTAACACTGTGTAGGTAGGAAAAATATATCTTGCTCTTAATTGTCAGTCCGACTGCAGTGCGTATGAGTGATATTATTCTTAATCAACAGTACGTATACGCTACCTACACACACTACAGCCTATAAGATTTGTTCGACGACATTTGCGATTAAGACCTTGAAGATAAAGTTTTTTTGTTTTTATATGTTCACAATTTTTGTTCTTTATGACAAGAGTTACCGCTTTGCCTCAGAGACTAATTCAAAATTCTAAACGGTTTGCAATATATGAGCCTGAGAAAATGATCACGTTTTAAAAAAAAAATGACACCGCGACCCCACATCTTTGGAGGCCCATAAAAAACAAACATGACATTGGGCAAAACTGGCAGACTCGGGTCTTTTTTGTCTTTTATCTAGGGTTTGGGGTTTCCCGGACTTTTTTCATTGCCCGGGAAAACGGGAATGAAAAATTTCATTCCCGGGAAAATAAAGGAAAATTATTTCAAATCCCCTCAATTTCTTTCTCTTTTAAACAAATTTGCGCGCGCATTAGAATTATAAACAATTAAGGCACTTTAACGAAAGACGCATTGGGATTAAATGTCGCCTTTGTCGTCGTTCACGCATCAAATATTTTAGCAATTCACAATATAATAAAAACAAAAGTAAAAAGAGTTTGTTTAACAAAACAATTAAAAAAAAAGTAATTTATTTATAGATATGTTCAATATGGTTTAAAATATCAACATTTAATAACTGGTGTGTTTTTTTCAATACTGTCATATTACAAATTAAAAACGAATGTTATTGTCAAAATATGTTACAAATTATTTTTCATTTTACAAATATTTTACTCTACACCTTTTCAAGATTATATTCGGAACATACAAATTTATATTGAGAAATGTAAATTCATATTAGGGACATATAAATTCATAATGGGTAATGTAAATTGATAATAGGAACATGTTAATTCATAATGAGATATATAAATCATAATTCATTGAGAACAATTAATTCATAATAGGAACATACCAATTCATAATGAAATATACAAGTTTGTAATCAGAAAATCCAAATTCATAATCGGAAAATACGTTTTCATATTGAGAAAATATGAATTTATAATGAGAAAATATAAAATCATATTTGGAAAATGTAAATTTATAATGAGAACATTGATAAAATATGTGTTTCTAAGAGAATATCCATAGAAAAACGGCTTCGATTATAAATTTTAGAGTTCCTGATTATGAATTTATATTTTATGAATGTATATTCCTGAATAAGAATTCATATTTTCTTATTATCAATTTGGATTTTCTTATTTTGTATGTTCTTATTATGAATTTATATTTCTCAATATGAATTTACATTTTACATAACGAATTTACAGTGCTGATTATGAATTATCATGCTCCTATTATGAATTTACATTTCTCATCGTGAACTTACATATTCCGATTATAAATTACATTTTCTCATTATAAACTTGAAAAGTTGTATCGTCAGAATTGGACATTTAAAGGGTGATTTTTTAAGAGCTTGATAACTTTTAAAAAAAAAAAAAACGCATAAAATTTGCAAAATCTCATCGGTTCTTTATTTGAAACGTTACATTTACTTTTTGAAGATAATTTCATTTAAATGTTGACCGCGGCTGCGTCTTAGGTGGTCCATTCGGAAAGTCCAATTTTGGGCAACTTTTTCGAGCATTTCGGCCGGAATAGCCCGAATTTCTTCGGAAATGTTGTCTTCCAAAGCTGGAATAGTTGCTGGCTTATTTCTGTAGACTTTAGACTTGACGTAGCCCCACAAAAAATAGTCTAAAGGCGTCAAATCGCATGATCTTGGTGGCCAACTTACCGGTCCATTTCTTGAGATGAATTGTTCTCCGAAGTTTTCCCTCAAAATGGCCATAGAATCGCGAGCTGTGTGGCATGTAGCGCCATCTTGTTGAAACCACATGTCAACCAAGTTCAGTTCTTCCATTTTTGGCAACAAAAAGTTTGTTAGCATCGAACAATAGCGATCGTCATTCACCGTAACGTTGCGTCCAACAGCATCTTTGAAAAAATACGGTCCAATGATTCCACCAGCGTACAAACCACACCAAACAGTGCATTTTTCGGGATGCATGGGCAGTTCTTGAACGGCTTCTGGTTGCTCTTCACTCCAAATGCGGCAATTTTGTTTACTTACGTAGCCATTCAACCAGAAATGAGCCTCATTGCTGAACAAAATTTGTCGATAAAAAATTTCGAACCGAACACTGATTTTGGTAATAAAATTCAATGATTTGCAAGCGTTGCTCGTTAGTAAGTCTATTCATGATGAAATGTCAAAGCATACTGAGCATCTTTCTCTTTGACACCATGTCTGAAATCCCACGTGATCTGTCAAATACTAATGCATGAAAATCCTAACCTCAAAAAAATCACTCTTTATATCGCAGGTAGAAGTGACTGACACCTACACTAGAATCAAAATTGAAAAGATTAAGGAAACCAATAACTAATTTACGGAAAATGTTATGACGCATTTAATTTAGAATATTCATTCGTCTGGAGACAAAAATATTTTATAGAAACAGGGGGGAATATTCTAAACTGTAAAAACAATAGAAACATAAAAAAATTAATATTAATTTAATAAATTCATAAAAAATAAAAATATTGAAATAGTCCAGTCATTAATTCTTGCAAAGGGTCATTTAAATACACCGTAGCATATATTTATATTCCTATTAGATTTCTCTTGAAAGTTTCCAGGCGAACAATTTTTATTGTATTCCTATTTTTAGACCATTTCTTTCTGGCTACATATGTAAAGTAAATTGTTCTTGAAGAAGATATTCAACTCGATTCTTCTAGGAAAACAAGAAAATTTACATTATGTAAGCCATAGTATTGTCGGCATGATATTTTTATTTCACAATAAAGATCCTGCAAATAGCCTCACAAAAAGTTTTTATTCCCCTACCTGGGTTTCGCATGAAATGACTATTTAGCGAATTTAAAAAGTTTTGTTTGTAGTAAATTGTTTGTAGTAGTAGGGAATTCCCGTCCAATTTTTTCCGGGAATTCCCGGGAAAAACGATTCGGGAATTCCCGGACACCAAACCCTACTTTTATCATGTAGTGGCGCACAGTGTATTATCAGCGGCAATAAACCGCAAATTCCATGCGCCCAAATCTCAACTTTAATGATTGAATTTTACAAAGAACATTCCTATTAAGCATATTCTAAAAGATTTTGCCAAAATCGCGGTTAATTTTAGCTGTGGATGCATTTAAAGTTCATAAATGCTCAAATAGTTGCAAATTTCATCATAAGAGAGGTTTATTTATTGCAATGTATTTTCGGAAACCATGTATCGTATTGCAATTTCGTTTAGTTTGTAGAAAATAGGAGCTCTTTATGTGCATTGTTGCATTTAAAAAAGTGTAATTAAGTTTATGCTTTCCTTTTCAGACAGAGGTTTACCTGAAGGTTGTATTTATACAGTATTGGTAATTTTCTACAGTATAAAACTATATTCGCGAGGCCGACCGATGCCTCGGCATTAACAAATATTGTTAAACTATTGTCTTATTTATTAATTTTAAAAAGAATACTCTGCTTATAGCTGCCAACATCGATTTAATTACTGAAATCGTAAAACCTTCTAAGCTAAAAATGAAGCAATATTTTTTTCGTTGTGCTCTGTTAATGTATTTAGGAAAATTTATTTAAAGCATACTTTAGGTATGTTAGGTTTTTTTTTGGCATGTGAGCTTATGTAAATATTGGGTTGATATTAATTGTATGTTAAGCATAAAGCTATAATTGATTAAATAATAAAAAAATAATGTTCTTGAGCCAGGACAATATTCCAGCTCAAATCAAATATTGATTACAAACCAAAAATAAAAATACAAACGAAAAAACTAAAACAAATAAAATAATTTTTATAAAAAATTTCGAAAATCGTAAAAAAAAAACAAAAAATTTATATGGGCGTTGGACGTGGCACTAACAATTTCCATTTAATTGTGGACTCAATTGAAATCACTGGTAATGATTTGTATTCATATATATATATATATATTAAAATAACAAATTTATGGCGTTTTTATGCACTCCACGAGAGTATTATGTCTTTGTGCATTTGTTTGTAACACCCAGAACGAAGGGATATATACCCATTGTTAATTATACCGATCGACTTAGAATCACTTTTTGAATCGATTTAGCAATGCCCGTCTGTCTGTCCATCTATGCTTGTAATCACGATACAGGTCGCAATTGTAGCCAGAACCAAATGAAACTTTGCACAACAAAGTTTTTCGGGACAAGGACGAACGCTATTTAATTTGAAGAAAATCGGTTCAGATTTAGATATAGCCGCCATACGAATTTCATTCCCGATTTGAATTTTTCCGCTCTAGAAACCAAATATTATATCAGATTGTCTTCAGATTTGGCAAAACATCTTATATTTAAACTAGGAAACCTACGGTGAAAATAGGTCAGATCGGTTCAGATTTATATATAGCTCACATTAAAATTTCGCTCCCGATTTTTCTGCTCTACAAACCACATATTTTAACAGCTCTTCTTCAAATTAGGAGAATTATTTTATATTTGTACTAGAAACAGCCATAGTGCAAATGGGTCAGATCGGTTCAGATCTATATATAGCTCCCATACAAATTTAGCTCTCGGATTGACTTTTTCCGCTCTAGAAATCACATATTTTATCAGATGTTCTTCAAATTTAGCAAAATATCTTATGTTTCAAATAGAAACACCCACGACGAAAATGGGTCAGATCGGTTCAGATTAATAAAGGGTGATGTTTAAAAATCTATAGGAAAGTTAAAAAAAAAACACATAAAATTCAGAAAAATACATGAAATCTTTATTTGAATCGATAGTACGGTCCATATAATTTAATGTTTGAAGATTATTTCATGCAAATGTTGACCTTGACTGCGCCTCAAATGGTTCATCCGCTTAGTCCAATTTTGGCATACTCTTTCCAACATTTCGGCCGGTATCTCACGAATAAATGCTTCAATGTTGTCTTCCAATGCGTCAATTGAAGCGGGCTTGTCTGTATAGACATGAGCTTTAACATAGCCCCACAAAAAATAGTCTAATGGCGTTAAATCGCACGATCTAGGCGGCCAATTGATCGGTCCCGAACGTGAAATAAAATGTTCACCGAACTCGCATCTCAATAAGTCCATTGTTGCGCGTGCTGTGGCACCGTCTTGTTGAAAGCACATGTGATGCAAGTCAAGCTCTTGCATTTTGGGCAAAAAAAGTTGGATATCATCTCACGGTAGCGCTCACCATTCACAGTTACGTTACGATTCGCATCATCTTTGAAGAAGTCCAATGATGCCACCAGCCCATAAACCGCACCAAACTGTGACTTTTTCTGGATGCATTGGTAGCTCTTGCAATGCTTCTGGCTGATATTCACTCCAAAATCGACAATTCTGCCTATTTACGTACCCATTGAGCCAAAAATGAGCTTCGTCGCTGAACACAATTTTTCGGTAAAGAAGTGGATCTTCGGCCAACCTTCCAAGAGCCCATTCACCAAAAATTTTACGTTGCGGTAGATCGTTCGGCTTCAATTCTTGCACCAGCTGTATTTTGAAAGGCATCACACCTAAATCCTAAGACGATTCATGGTTAAATTATAGACCAAACTGAAGATGTTTGACAGTGAAACAAAACACGAAACGTGCTCCAGCTGTTTAAACCAGTGTTGCCAAAAAAATAATAGCTAAAAAATCACCCTTTATTTCCATGACTTAAAAAATTACACACAGTGTTATCCGGGAGATCGATATTAAAACGCTTTTCGTATGAAAAAATGACCCTATTCCAGTCATTGGGTTGTTTAGATTGAGGTACAGTCCATGACATGTACGCCTTAACGAACCCACAACCATTGCTACTTGCAGGCGGGATTAAGTGGCGACACGAACTTAGAAATGTTTATAATATTTTGCTAACACCCAATCCTACAATGGCTCCACTGAAAATCTTATTGAAATTTGAAGACTGATTTTCGATTAATTTGTGCAGCAATAAAGCGATTAGAAAGATAAATAATGTATTAACTATTACAAATGAATTTCAGTACGACCCAAGGTTAATAAAATTTCAGTACATGGCATACATCTCTCTCTCACTTGCTCTCGCCCCATCCACATCCTTTGCTTGTTTTCTCAAGTTCTTCTCAAAGTACTACTACATGCACATACTCGTCTATAGAGAAATATATTTCATTCCAATTGAAGAATTCCACATTGCCAACAAGTTGTTTACGCTTTTCAAATGACATTCATTCCATTCCATTTCATGCGATAAATAATGACATCGTTTTGTAGCAAATTTTCTGTTTAATTTGAAATGCTTGAGTGTTTCTCTCTGTCTCTCGTCCCTCTGGCTGGCTGTTTGTAATTCAAATGTTTTTTTTTTTTGTTTGTGTGATGTTTCAGTTGCTGCTGCCATGTTGCAATTGGTTAGAAATTAAATTAACATATTTATTTCAATTAAAAATGTACGTAATTGCTCACACGTAGAACGTGACTTCATTTGAATGAAGGACATGCTTGCCGCAATCCGAGTGAAGTGTATATGCTGGAGCAGTCTGGTGCATTATGGTGAGCTCATTAAAGCTGGAACAAGGCTAAAGTGTTTTTGCATGCATAGAACAATTAGGTTGACCACATGATGCAGGGCCATAGAAGTGTCTAACATAGTTAGGTACTGTTGTTTCATTAACTTATTACAGGACATTTAAATGTGAATCTGGTTATAACAAAACAAAAAAATAAGCAGTGACGAACCGAATTAAATTATTAAATTTAAATTGAGAGACTATTTTTAAGTTAATCTAAAGTGTGATTTTTTAAAAGCTATAGGAAAGTTTTTCAAAAAAAAAACACATAAAATTCAGAAAAATGCGTGAAATCTTTATTTGAATCGATAGTACGGTCCATATAATTTAATGTTTGAAGATTATTTCATGCAAATGTTGACCTTGACTGTGCCTCAAATGACTTGACTGCGCCTCAAAAGTTCCCAAATTTGACGTAGACGTAGACAAAGAAAGCGTTTTACGAAATTCGTACTTTTAGGGGGAGAGCGGGACCAAAAAGGATATAAATGGTACCAACATTAGGATTATAGTTAGAATCATGAAATTTAATATGTAAATTCCTCTGACCATGTACAAGAACGATCAACATGTATTATTTTGCGAATAAAAGGATCAGCGGTTGTAATTATGGGGGTACCCCATCCTCCAGGATGGGGGTATACTAACTTTGTCATTCCGTTTGTAACAGCTTGAAATATCGACCTGAGACCCTATAAAGTATTTATATTCTTGATCGTCATAAAATTCTAAGACGATCTAGCCATGTCCGTCCGTCCGTCTGTCCGTCTGTTGAAAGCACGCTAGCATCTAAAGGAAAGGAGCTAGAACGTTCAAAATTTCCATAAATGCGTCTTATAATAGTAGATCAGTTAGGATTGAAACGGGGCGAAATCGGCCCAAAGGGAAAAAGTTTTAACTCACAAGGACTAAAAATACCCATAATAATCCCTAATATTTTAGATTATTTAATTTGTACTGCTTGTACTTACTTGATATTGCACGATAACAAAAAAGTGCACCATAAAGTGATTCTTATTTGTAGGGTGAAATGGGGCAAAAATGGGATAAAAATGGTACATATTAAATAACAATAGCGAGAAATACGAAATTAGGTGTGTACATTCCTCTAATAGAGTAGATACATAATATAAAAGTATTTTTTCCAAATTAGTACTTTTAAGGGGTAAAATGGGAATAAAGGGATACAAATGGTACCAACCAAACGGCTACCCCTAGGATAATCAAATTTGGCGTATACATTCCTCTGATTGCATAGACACGTAAATTAAATGGATTTTTCAAAATTCGTACTTTTTGGGGTTAAAATAAAAAAGGGGATAAAAATAGTACCAATCAAATGACCGCAGCTAGAATAATGAAATTCGGTGTATACATTCCTCTGATTGCGTAGACACGTAAAAAACGGATTTTTCGATATTCGTACTTCTTGGTGTTAAAATGGAAAAAGGAAATAAAAATAGTACCAACCAAATGACCGCAGCTAGAGTCATGAAATTCGGAGTATACATTCCTCTGACTGCGTAGACACGGAAAATAATCGAATTTTTTTGAAATTCGTACTATCAAAGGATCCAATAGTACAGAGGGATAAAAATAGTACCAACTAAACGACTACAGCTTGAATTAAGTAATTCTAATTGGGTAGAAACGTCAAATAAAGAGATTTTAGATAGTCGTACTCTTAAGGGGGTACTAATTGTACCAACCAAATGACCGCAGCTGGAATCATCGTATTTGGTGTATACATTCCTCTGACTGCAAAATAAAATGTTTTTTTCCAAATTCGTACTCTATTACGGCAAAAATTGGTTGAATCATGAAGTTAGATTATTTTGCACTATGTACGCCTGATAATGGATTTTCAAAATTTGTACTTTTAGAATTAAAATAGAAATTAAATACAACCAACTGCAGCACACACTATCTACCAATATTTATGTTATTTAAACTTTTTGAAAATATAAAGATAAGAATATTTATTTTTTGAATTGACGTATTGGTAGCATTGCGTTATAAGCGGGGTTTAAATAATCAAAATATTATATTTATTTATAAAACGATTTTTTTAATATTTGTATTATTTTGGCTATATAAAAAAATTATATTTTTCTGTACTGTGGAGGGTATATAAAGTTCAGCACGGCCGAACTTAACGCCGTTTTTACTTGTTTTTTTATTAAAAACTGGGTAGAAAATGATAAAAAATATATATACGAGGGAGTTCAGCCAAAAAACAGTGCACATCGACAAGCACATTCCTTTGACTGTATGTGAGTGCTATGTTTTCAATTTACTATTTTAGAAATGAAAATCAAATAAATACAATCCTAAAATAGAGACGAATAATAACAAATACGTGGCTTTTTCGCGTGCGAAGCAGCGGGTACTGCTAGTAAAATATATATTTTTACAATATTCATATCTTCACATTTCTCTGATTTCATCATGTAGTCACAAATAGGGTGTCCCAAAAACGGTTTTTATAGAAATACGGTTTCCAAATTAACCTATAATTAAATTTTCCTAAAAAAAGAACGAGTTTCGGTTATTTTTTTAAGTGAATTTTTTAAGTCATGGAAATATAACCATATACGGACACTACTACGTGATATAAACACAAAAAAGACCCGTGTCTCCCAGTTTTGCCCAAAGTCATGCACTTTTGTTACGTGTCCCCAAAGATTTGGGACCTCGGTGTCATTTTTGCAAAAAAATTATCATATTCTCAGGCTCATATTGCAAACCGTTTGGAATTTTTATTCACTATCTGAGGAAAAATTAAAACATATCAGCTTCAAGGTTAAAATCGCAATAATCTTTGAAAAAATCGATTTTTTTTTTAATTTTTCCAGTTTTCTGGTCCATAGGTAGAAAACCGTTCAAAATTCAAAGAAACAATCAACTACAAAAATGTACCTACGATCTCAGTAAAAAACTTTCTAGAACATATGAACTTCCTAGGAATGATTCTTAACACACACAAAGAAACAATCAACTACATAAATGTACCTAAAATCTCAATGAACAATTTTCTAGAACATATGTACTTCCTAGGAATGATTCTTAACACCGTTTAGGTAGGAAAATATATATCTTGCAAGATTGTTTGTGTTAATGGGCAGTCCGACTACAGTGCGTATGAGTGATATTATTATTAATTAACAACACGTATACGCGATCTACACAAACATATTTTTGTTCGACGACATTTGCGATTTTGACCTTGAAGATGAAGTTGTTTTTTATTTTATGTTATGACAAGAGCTAAAACTGTGACGCAGAGAGAAAATCAAAACTACAAACGGTTTGCATGATCGCTTTTTTGAAAAATGACATCGAGGCCCCAAATCTTTGGGTCAGGTCCATAGGTAGAAAACCGTTCAAAATTGAAAGAAATACTCAACTACAAAAATGTACCTAAGATATCAGTAAATAACTTTCTAGAACATATAAACTTCCTAGGAATGATTCTTAACACCGTTTAGGTAGGAAAAAAATATATGTTGCAGGACTGTTTGTGTTAATGGTCAGTCCGACTACAATGCGTATGAGTGATATTATTATTAATCAACAACACGTATACACTACCTACACATACTACAGCCTATAAGATTTGTTCGACTGCATTTGCTATTTTGAACTTGAAGATGAAGTTGTTTTTTGATTTTATGTTATGACAGGAGCTTAAAGTTTGCCTCAGAGAGAAAATCAAAACTACAAACGGTTTGCATGATCACTTTTTTGCAAAAATGATACCGAGGCCCCAAATCTTTGGGTCAGGTCCAAAAAATCAAAATTCAAAGAAACAATCAACTACAAAAATGTACCTAAAATCTGAATGAACAACTTTCTAGAACATATGAACTTTGTAGGAATGATTCTTAACACCGTTTAGGTAGGAAAAATATATCTTGCAGGATTGTTTGTGTTAATGGTCAGTCCGACTACAATGCGTATGAGTGATATTATTATTAATCAACGGCACGTATACGCCATCTACACACACTACAGCCTATAAGATTTGTTCGACCATAAATAAAGTTCATGACTTTGGGCAAAACTGGGAAACAAGGTTTTTTTTGGTCTTTTATCACGTAGGTGTCCGTATATGGCTATATTCCCATCACTTAAAAAATTACACAAATCTTAAATGACCCCCTAAGTAAAGGCAAATTTTAATTATAAACTTTTGTCGGTTAACAACAAATTTTTAAATGGCAATTTTTAATCGATAACGTACCAAAAATAATGTAAAAACAAAAAGCCGGACTTTTTTGTGAAAAAAACGGGAGTATGCGGGATGGAAAGTGAGACTGAGCATTAAACGGGATAGTCCCGGGAAAAACGGTATGGATGGTCACGACGATATATTTTGCAAATCTTCATTAAACAGTCCAATTATTTGGGTGACCCAGCAAAACATCTATTTTTATCCCATTTTTTCATTTTAACCCCAAAAAGTACGAGTTTTGAAAAATCCGTGTATTTTACTTGTCTATGCAATTAGACATCCCATCCTGGAGGTGGAGGGTATAATTAAATGAATTTATATTTATGAGGCAAAAAATAAATCAGATTATGAATTTATTACATTTGTGATGTATTGACAAGACTTATGAGTATTTTCTAAGGTGTAATTTTTAATTTTAAGGATACGTGTGATCCAATTTCAACAATATTTATAGTTTGCATATGACTGCAGACTAGACGGAGAATATGTCTGCCAAAAAAAAGACAATTTCCAAACCATGAATTTTGGATTTTTGCAGCTGCCACCAAACGATGTCGATTAATGAAACATATGCAAAAATATCTAGTCAGAAAGGTCATATCTGCAGTGAAAATAAAAATATTGTAATATTATTATTTAATCGTTTGACATTTTTTTACCCAATACAGTTTTGTATAATATTATTGAAACAAACAAACACAAATTCATTCATTCATTTATATCAACAAGTCTGATTTAATCCAAAGTAAATTCCAACTCAAATACTCTCACAATTTAAATCATTTTCTATGATCCTCATGTACTTATATGTAGTTAGATGCTCATCATAAAGACAAAATGTGGCAATTAATTTGCCAGCAATTCCACAAAGGAAATAATTAAAAGGAATAATTAAAACTGTTCATTAAAGAACTTGGTGCTAGTACGACAACATTTGACAACAGAGTCAATGGGAATTTCAATGACAATTTATTTTCGTATTTAAATTTTCATTCATTAATGTGAAACGGCATGATTAATATCATTCATTCAGTCGTTCAGTCTCTTAATGGCTCAACAGCAGCAGCACCAGCAACAGCAGTATAAAATAATAATTGCAAATTGGGTTTTCCACAGCTATGACATTTAATTGGCAATTGCGGTGGCAAACTTTTCAAAAGGGGGGAAGGGGGTTATATTAGAATAATTTGCAAAAAATGCTATCATCCTTTCCGTTTACATTTTACATTTTATTAGAGCTGCAACAACGCTAAACCCATTTCCCGGAAATACAAAATTTTTGTGTTCTCCGTCCAACCAACATTCAAACTATCATCATTTTAATTATTTATGAGATTGTGAGTGTGCGGGCGGGTGTGTGCGTGTCTGTCTCTCTCCCTTTTAATAGTCGAATAATGTTGGCGATAATGGATCTATAAATGAATGGAATTGCGCGCTGGCCCGTTGACCGGATGAGTGTTTGCGTTGTGGCCAGCCATGTCATAGTTAGGAACTATGATGTACATTTTAATGATGATGCTTTCGCCGAATCCATTATGGCCAAAAAAGGAACATTGGCGGAAAATGATCCTTGCTGTGATAAGGGGGGGGGTTGTGCAAATAATTTCATTACAATTTTTGGCCCGCCATCAACAATAACAACAACATTTTATGGCTGTGAAACTTCAAACACAAGAAAAAACATCAACCAAAGCATTGAAATATTAAACGGAATGACCGGAATTTCGAATCGCAGTGTAGTGGGGTAGGCAAGCCATAAAAAGTGCTGCCGTAGCCGCTGCCGTAGCCGCTGCCGCTGCAACAACTAAAACAAAACGACTGCAGCAGCTGTTGTGAAATTTGCAACATGCCTTTTTATGGTGGTGGACTGCACTGCTTGCCTTTTGTTTTTTTTTTCTTGTGGATATTTGCCCGTTCTCGTTGAAGTATCCTGGTATTTGCATAAAAACGAAAAATGGCAACAACAACAACAAGAATTCTGGGTCAAACAAATAAAAAACGCTTTTCGTTTTCGCCTTTTTTGGGTTTCATTAAAATGGCAATTGTTGCAGCAGCAGCGTTGATGATGACGGTTGTGATGGCCAGGAAGTAAGGTAGAAATTTCGGTCAGTTGAAAAATGATGGAGTTATGAACAGTGTTTTTTTGTGAGTTGTTGTTGTTCGAAGAATTTTAATTTAAATCGCCTGCAGCAATTTTCTCAATTAATTTGCAGCATGTTTAAAGTTTGAATAGTTTTAAACGCTAGCGGTCGCTCATGAAATGGTTGGAATGATTTGTTTGCGACAGTGAATATTGCAGGAAATTGGGGACAAAGTTTGAATAATGTGAGGTAATCGAGGCATTCTGATCGACACGCTAGTGTTTTCAATTGCTTCAATGGTATTTTTGCTAGGGGACTTTTATAACGTCAACTGTTAACTGTTATTGTTTCTAGAGTAATAACTAGGCTAAGTTATATGGCGGTTTTTCAAAATTTACAATTTGAAATGCGGCAATAATATGATATCCGAGACCTCTTAAGAGTACATATGTGGATAGAGCACCTCAAAATAAGAAGAAAGAAGTCAGGAAAGGCTAACTCTATGATACACTCCACTTTCTATCCGAATACAATTTCATTCGGTGAAAAAGTGAAAATGGGAAGGATTTTTGTATACTGTAAATGTATGTGTTTGACAAAAACTGTTAAATCGGAAAGGACATTTGTATGGGGGTATATTGAAATCTGGAATGATATAAGTGAAATATAATATGTATAGTTTGACCAAAATCGGTTAAACATTTTGGAGCAACATTTGTATTTGGGCTATATCTAAATCTGAACCGATCTTACCCACTTTCACCATAGGTTTTTTACTTGGATTATATGCTGTTATGCCAAATTAAAAAAAAAATATGTGGTTTCTAAAGCGGCAAAAGTCAAATCGGGAGCGACATTTGTATGGGTATGGGGGTACAATATGTCGTTTCTACAGCGGAAAATGTCAAATCGGCAGACAGATTTGTATGGGGGCTATATCTAAATCTGAACCGATCTTATCTTATTTCTGCACAAGTGTTTCTAGTTGGATTATATGATGCTGTGGCAAATTTAAAGAAAATCGGATACAATATGTCGTTTCTAGAGCGGAAAATGTCAAATCGGGATCGACATTTGTATGGGGGCTATATCTAAATATGAACCGATCTTTCCTAATTTCTGCACATGTGTTTTTAGTTGGATTATAAGATGTTGTGTCAAATTTAAAGAAAATCGGGTACAATATGACGTTTCTAGAGCGGAAAATGCAAATCGGGAGCGACATTTGTATGGGGGCTATATCTAAATCTGAACCGATCTTACCTAATGACTGCACATGTGTTTCTAGTCGTATTATAAGATGTTGTGTCAAATTTAAAGAAAATCGGGTACAATATGTCGTTTCTACAGCGGAAAATGTCAAATCGGCGGAAAATGTCTGCACAAGTGTTTCTAGTTGGATTATATGATGCTGTGGCAAATTTAAAGAAAATCGGATACAATATGTCGTTTCTAGAGCGGAAAATGTCAAATCGGGATCGACATTTGTATGGGGGCTATATCTAAATATGAACCGATCTTTCCTAATTTCTGCACATGTGTTTTTAGTTGGATTATAAGATGTTGTGTCAAATTTAAAGAAAATCGGGTACAATATGACGTTTCTAGAGCGGAAAATGCAAATCGGGAGCGACATTTGTATGGGGGCTATATCTAAATCTGAACCGATCTTACCTAATGTCTGCACATGTGTTTCTAGTCGTATTATAAGACGTTGTGTCAAATTTAAAGAAAATCGGGTACAATATGTAGTTTATACAGCGGAAAATGTCAAATCGGGAGCGACATTTGTATGGGGGCTATATCAAAATCTGAACATATCTTTCTTAATTTCTGCACATGTGTTTCTAGTCGGATTATAAGATGTTGTGCCAAATTTAATGAAAATCGGGTACAATATGTGGTTTCTAGAGCGGAAAATGTCAAATCGGGAGCGACATTTGTATGGGGGCTATATCTAAATCTGAACCGATTTGCCTCAAATTAAATAGCGTTCGTCCTGGATCCACAAAACTTATTTGTGCCAATTTTTGTTAAGATGACAATAATTGCGACCTGTAATTTGATTACAACAGTAGATGAACAGACGTACAGACAGACGGACATTGCTAAATCGACTCAGAAAGTGATTCTAAGTCGATCGGTATACTTAACAATGGATCTATCTCGCTTCCTTTTGGGTGTTACGAACAAATGCACAAAGACATACTACTCTCGTGGAGTGTATAATAAATATGAGGAATCACTACCTTTCGAATAATGCCTAAATGATGAATACCGGACGAAAAATGACGTCACTGACTCCTTTTTGTGAAATAATTTAATACAGGCAAAATGCTCAAACACTTTTTACAAAAATGAGCGCTGTGACGCCAATTTCTTTCCGATGTTCATCATTTAGGCATCATTCGAAAGAATTTGACTACATTTTATTATTATTTATTTTTTTATAAAATACTACAACCAAATACGAAAAACTTTTCAGTCGTCACTGCGAATATCCACAAAAAAAATACATGAAAAAACATAATTTTTAGGTTTATTTTCAGGAGCATTTAGCTCACAGATGGCTTGTTATAGGTACGAAATATTTTGCAAATCATCATTAAAATTTCAAGAAGATCGGTCCAGTAGTTTAGGCTGCTATAAAGAACAAAGAAACAAACAACCACAGATTCATTTATATATAAAGGGTGATTTTTTAAAAGCTATAGGAAAGTTAAAAAAAACACATAAAATTAAAAAAAAAATCATGAAATCTTTATTTGAATCGATAGTACGGTCCATATAATTTAATGTTTGAAAATTATTTCATGCAAATGTTGACGTTGACTGCGCCTCAAATGGTCCATCCGCTTAGTCCAATTTTGGCATTTCCACGTTTTTGAGTAACAGAGGCCCAGTTGCTGCGAACGGCGACGAATCGATAATTGATGGTCATCATTAACACTGGCCGATACAGCTGCGATATTTTCTTCAGTTCGCACTCCACGTAAGCGCGTTGGTTGTTCAATGTCCAACAATGTAAATTTGGTGCGAAATTTAGTCACAATAGCCCGAATAGCCGCTTCAATGGGTCAATTACCGACCATGGGTCGATTAATCTGACTAATGGAAGCGCGCGATGAACTTTCTTAACAGAGCACGCATTTTGATAATAAAATTCAATAATTTGCAAGCGTTGTTCGTTTGTAAGACGATTCATGAAGATGTTTGACAGTGAAACAGAACACGAAACGTGCGTCAGCTGTTTAAACAAGTGTTGCCAAAAAGATAATAGCTAAAAAATCACCCGTTAGATAGATAGATATGTTTTGTTCATTATTACAACAACAACAGGTACAGGTGGAAATTTCTGTTATTTTTCGTAAAGAATACATAATTCATACGCCATACGACCTACGCGGTAGGTCCTCTCCTAAATATATCGCAAAGCACCGATTAGAAAATTTTTAAGAAACACAAAAGCAGCAATTGGCATGTAAATCATTGCTAGCGACAACAAAATAAGACTCCATTAGTTATTTGTAGGAACATAAATTGCAAGACGACTCGTGTGTATCATATTTTCCGCACAAAAAAACTAGTAGTTTTTCTCTTTCCTACGAACGTCCTCCGAACAACTGCATTTTTGACAAATCACAAATACAGCAGTTTTTTTATTTTTAACTATTCTGCCGCATTTTCAGTTAAACAATTTCAGGTGTTCGTCGTTTTTATTATTCGGCACCATTGCCATGTTTAATAATCTGGTACTATTGCCATTTCTTATCATATGGCACCACCGTCATTTAAAAAGTAAAGCTCAAACAATCCAACAACATCAAAAAATCGAATAAGGTTAACAAAAATTTGGGAAAAGAATATTTTATTAGCCGAAATGTGAAAGTTGCTGGCAAAAAGTTCCTACAATTAGATTACTTAAGAAAAATTGTCACTCAAAGATAACTTTAGATGAGCAAAAACATATATTTAAAATACTTAATATACTTGGCAACATTATACCGGTTATATACTGAAAAATACTCTGATTGTGTATCGGAATCAAAATATAGAGATATATTTACTACCCTAGATATTAAGCTCAAGAAACCTCAGCTTGATCTGTGTAATATATGCGAACTCTTTTTAAATCCAAAATAAGAAACTCTGTCGACGAAGATGAAAAAATGGATTTTTCGTATGAAAGCAAGAAAAAAGATAAGGAACTCGCAATAAATAGCGAAATATAAAAATGTTCACATTTGACTTACAACAATGTCTCACAACTCCTTATTTACGTGCTGCTTTGATTTTTTCGGATCTATTGAACATTCGAACGATTGGGCAAACTTAATATCGGCGACCAATAAAAAATATATTGTTCGTGAATTAAGACAAGAGGATTTCTTCGATTTCCGTGCACTATTAAAGGACAAATATACATGGACGTCACATAGCATTTCAGGTATAATTTTAAATATCTACATTCTTTTCAACACAATATTATTTTTTTAATCTTCCGGTTTTTTAGGTGAGAAGTTTGAGTGGAAAACGTTCGATGGCTGAGATACGAAAAAAAGCAAGCCAAGAGTTTTGCAGTACAAATTTTCATTTCACCCAGAAGAGTCATTTCAGATGCTAGATGTCGCCGTAAAGAACCATCTCCCCAATTGGCCACAAGCTACAATTCCCCTTTGTCTGTATCACAAAATAAAAAGAAAGACTTATTAGATATGCTGCCATTAATTGGTACAAATTACCACAGTTTTTATCACAATATTAAGGCGGAAGGTGATATCCCTATTTAAGTTTACCCATATTGACGAAGATGAAGGCATTCAATAATATAATTATGCTTTTAAAATGTGTTGAATTAGAATACCTTTTTGAATACTTTTTTGTTAAACTTAAAATTTGTTTTCCCTACAAAAATATAATTTTGTACCAATATTGTCTAATTGAATTCAAGTATTATTGTTACATTAAATAGAATAATATTTTTTTAAAATAATCTATTTCGACTTTTTTATTAGTTCCATTTTAACAAAAAAACTTACCTTGAGATAAGCGCAAAATATGAATCACGTTTTTGTTTAAAACCAATTTCACAAAACAACTTGTGTAATGTAAGTTAATTTTTTTGTTGAAAACTATTTCGACAAAACATCCTATCTTTTTATACCCTCCACCTCCAGGATGGGGGTATATTCACTTTGTCATTCCGTTTGTAACACCTTAAAATATTCATCGGAGACCCCATAAAGTATATATATTCTGGGTCGTGGTAAAATTCTAAGACGATATAGCCATGTCCGTCTGTCCGTCTGTCTGTCTGTCTGTTGAAAGCACGATAGCGGCCGAACGAAATGAGCTAGGAGGTTCAAATTTTTCCTAAATGTATCTTATGGTTGCAGATCGGTTGGGATTGAAAGTGGGCGAAATCGGGCCAGAGGGAAAAATTTTTCCCTTACAAGGACTGAAAATACCCCTAATATTTAGAGTATTTCAGCATGTTTTTTGAACATAATAGCTTGTATTTACTTGATATTTGCAATTCGCATTCCCTTTATAGCATAAAAGGGCACCATAGAGTGATTTTTATTTGTAGGGTGCGAAATGGGACGAAAAAGGGATAAAAATAGTACCTATCAAACGACAACAGATAGAAACACAAAATTTGGCGTGTACATTCCTCTAATAGAGTAAATACATAATATAAAAGTATTTTTTCTAAATTCGTAATTTTAAGGAATTAAATGGGGATAGAGGGATAAAAATAGTACCAACTTAACGGCTGCACCCAGAATAATGAAATTCGATATATACATTCCTCTGATTGCGTAGACACGTAAAATAAAAGAACTTTCTAAAATTCGTACTTTTTGGGGTTCAAATGGAAAAAGGGGATAAAAATAGTACCTACCAAATGACAGCAGCTGAAATCATGAAATTCGGAATATACATTCCTCTGACTGCGTAGACCGAAAAATAAAACGTTTTTTTCCAAAATTCGTACTTTCAAGGGATACAATGGTTACAGGGGATAAAAATAGTACCAACTAAACGAATACAGCTGGAATGATGAAATTCAGTGTGTACATCCCTCTAATTGTGTAGATACGTAAAATAAAATGATTTTAGATAGTCGTACTCTTGAGGGGGCAAATTGGAAAAAGGGGATAAAAATGGTGCCAACAAAATGGCCGCTGGTAGAATCACGGAATTCGGTGTATACATAGCATAGCCACGTAAAATATTTTTTCTTCCAAATTCGTACTTTATTTTGTTGTTTTTACGACAAAAAATGGTAGAATCAGGAAGTTTAAAAAATTATACTTTTGAAATTAAAATAGGATGGAAATACAACCAACCAAACGACTGTAGCTGAAAATTTACTTTATGAATTGAAGTATTATATCCATTACATATATATATAATACAAATATTGGTTGCCTTGGCTTATTATTTTCATACAGTTTATTTCCTCTTGTAGCTTGGAAGCACCACAAAGAAAATAAATGGGACAAAAATGGATAAAATATGGTACCAATGATACGACAACAGCTAGAATCATAAAATTCGGTGTGTACATCCATTTAATTGCATAGACACGTAAAATAGAGGGATTTTTCGAAATACGTATGGGGCGAATGGGGATATCTTTAAAATTTATACTTTTCTTATCACTTTGTCTGTATCTGAAAATGCTTCTCCCTAATGACGACTGACAATCGCCTAATATTTAGGCATGTTCACTTTCACAATTTCAGCATTTTATTTATATATAGTAGTCGATTTCAAATAGTGTGCATTATAGTTTGAAATAGTAAACAATTATAGTAAATGTGCATAAAAATATCACAAGTTTCGTAATATGGTACTGTACTTCTATGTAAAGTCGACTTCCTTTAATCTGCTGGTAATACTATGGAATGCACTCCGTGGTGGAGGGTATATAAGATTCGGCCCGGCCGAACTTAACGCCTTCTTACTTGTTATTCTTAATTTTTCTGAATATCTGTTGGCATTAGAATGGAATTATTGATATCTTGACTTCAATTTAGTATTTAAATTTAATACTACACTTTCACCTTTTCACCAAATATTTCAAAATCAAAGTTTTTAGATATTTTAACAATTTTTTTCGTTCTCCTGTAAAATTGCAGTTTTTGAAAGAGGTTGTTTTATCAAAAAGCCACAGATATGTATACTAGAGCGTACCAGGTTACAAGTAAAAAAAAAGTTCGCCGTACACCTTCGAATATGAAGTATTATTGAAAGGTAGTTTCAAAAAATTTTTTTTTATTTTTTTATGCCGAACGTAGGGGTCGCGCTTTTACATTTTTCTATATAACTTCTGCATTTATAAACGGATTTTAAAGTGTGATACATCGATGTTTTTGTCTCGACGAGGCCTATTTTTTTCTTTGAAGTCATTGAGCTCAAGCATGATTCATGATTTTATGCGAGCTTTAATTTTCTGATATTAGAGTGGTACATTCGGCCTCGTCGAGACAAAAACATCGATGTATCACACTTTAAAATCCGTTTATAAATGCAGATGTTATATAGAAAAATGTAAAAGCGCGACCCCTACGTTCGGCATAAAAAAATAAAAAAATTTTTTTGAAACTACCTTTCAATAATACTTCATATTCGAAGGTGTACGGCGAACTTTTTTTTTGAGGTACGCCCTAATGTATACACCCGAAAACCTAACCGCAAAGCGTTTTGAAGAGCATTATTTTACCTAAAACCTTTTCTCATTACCATTATGCTGTAGGCTGATTTAATTTTTGTAGTCCATGAACTACCAGGACATATCACATTTCTTTTACGTACACCTTTCAGGCGATACTTTGGTGGAACTTAATGTCCCTTTTACTTGTTTATTATAATTCCGAAATATATTACTTACGAATAAGACATCATCTCCCACATACTCCGCCAATATGGCCATTATCAAAATAACAACATAAGCCATGACAAGGTATCACACATGGCCAACATAGCATAACG
This sequence comes from Polietes domitor, assembly GCA_947397865.1. NCBI lineage: Eukaryota > Metazoa > Arthropoda > Insecta > Diptera > Muscidae > Polietes > Polietes domitor. Next base: position 78,932,685 of record OX377621.1, on the reverse strand, counting down.
CCGATAGTCCGATAATGTTTAATAACGATATGATACAGCCCTGTGTATGTATGTTCACATTATCATATTATGATTACATTCGCACAAATATGTCGCCTGATACGTAGGTGATGTCCACATAATAAGGAAATCATTTTGCATAATTTCCATAACAACAACTTAAATATGGAAAGGAGAGGAAAAGAAAACCCAACAAAATCTCAGAATATTATTCACGCAATTTGCGGCACTTGTTTTCCCAGTTTGAGCAATAAATAAGATTAAATCGGAACTAAAGTACAGGGAAAATATTCAAATACTCACACATACATTGGAGACCTTTTTATGGTAGCTTTTATAGCCTTAGGCAAAAACATTTTCTCCCCTCCAAACCATGTATCTTGAGCTAGTGGAGGAGGAGAGGGAGGAGGAAATAAATAAAAGGCTTAGAAAGGAAAGGAAATGTTCGGCAATATAAATATAAAAGGAAATATACTGAAGCTCAAAACTTATGTTTGGTCAGATATGGACATAAAATATAAATATAAACACCCCCACATTCCTTATCATCTAACCACCCTCCAGGACATTTGATATACTGGTATTGCCTTGGTTATATTTATAATATGTTTATGTCCTTATAAGGATGTGTGGTTAGTGTCGTCTAGACTGTAAGACGTCCTAAACACACGCTTACGCACGCAATTAATTACTTACACATGACCTCAATGTCAGGCCAATGAATAGTCAGCCAATATAAAATGTGAAGCTCCTCTCCCCAATTAATCTCTGAAAACTATTACAACAGCCCACTTAAATGTTCGTGAGAGAGAAACTTTAAAGAAGCCGTCCATCACATTTCTGCCAAATAGGTCATCAAAGTGGCCAAATGTTAAACTACCGGCTGCATATTGAATTAAAGCCTTCCAACGGAAGCCTTCCTCTTAAATGTGGTCATATTTCATGTTTTACGTGTCACGGTCGCAGTCAAAGTCGTTTGGAAGTTATACGAGCGAGCGACCGTTCACACACATTTATATGGGACCATAAAGATTGCCAAAAACTTTTGCTGTTTTTTCCTGTTACATCTCATAACTCGATGGCAATTAAAATAAATTTGTTTTTGCAATTTTGGCAATTAATATTTTATGTTCTCGTGTACCGTTCGAATACAAGATGCAAAAGTTTTTTTTGGAAGACGAAGTGTGTCTGCTATATTTTTCGGTTTGGCTCTCCTCCGTATGTGGGTCACATACTAAAGGTATGCCAAACATTTAAATTATTTATATATTTTTATGAAATATTTACGCAGATAGTTGTTGTGTTTGATTTAAAACAACCACAGGAACGAGTCTTTCAAAAATCTCCTGAGTTAAACATAGACTCGTGGTAATTCTGTTTACTTCGCAATCCATTTATTATGAGTAGTACTGACCTACCCGACTACGTTGAAGAAGAATCAATTTAACAATTAACAAGTAAGAATTCGTAAAGTTCGGCCGGGCCGAATCTTATATACCCTCCACCACGGAGTGCATGCCATAGTATTACCAGCAGATTAAAGGATGTCGACTTTACATAGAAGTACAGTACAATATTACGAAAATTGTGATGTTTTTATGCACATTACTACATTTGTTTACTATTTCAAACTATAATGTATACTTATGTGCACTGTTTAAAATCGACTAATATATCTAAATAAAATGCTGTAATTGTGAAAGTGACCATGCCTAAATATTAGGCGATTGTCAGTCGCCATTAGGGAGAAGCATTTTCAGATACAGACAAAGTGACTGTATTATTTTGATAAGAAAAGTACAAATTTTAAAGATATCCCCATTCGCCCCATTCTCCGCACAAATGTACAAATTTGGAAAAAAAACTTTTTGTTTCGAGTCTTCATAGTCAGACCACCGAATTTCATGATATCAACTTCAGCGGTTTGGAAGGTCCCATTTTTATCCCTCTTTTTAATTATATCCCTTAAAAGTACGAATTTCGAAAAATCCCTCTATTTTACGTGTCTATGCAATTAGAGGGATGTACACACCGAATTTCATGATTCTAGCTGTTGTCGTATCATTGGTACCATATGTTCTCCCTTTTTGTCCAATTTCGCCCGCTAAAACTTTTATTTTCTTTGTGGTGCTTCCAAGCTACAAGAGGAATGTCCGCAACAAATTTTAACTGTATGAAAATAAGAAATTTAATTAATAAGCCAAGGCTACCAACATTTGTATACTATGTATATATATAATGGAAATAATACTTCAATTCATAAAGTATATATGAGGGAGCAATCATAAATACCCTAAATATTGGGGGATAGAGAGTGTATTTTCAGCTACAGTCGTTTGGTTGGTTGTATTTCCATCCTCAAAAGAATAAATTTTGAAAATACCTTATCTCTCACGTACGCAGTATAAGACAAATTCATGATTCTACCATTTTTTGTCGTAAAAGCAACAAAATAAAGTACGAATTTTGGAAAAAAATATTTTACGTGGCTATGCAGTCAGAGGAATGTATACACCGAATTCCATGATTCTATCAGCGGCCATTTTGTTGGTACTATTTTTATCACGTTTTTCCAATTTTGCCCCTTCAAGAGTATGACTATCTAAAATCTCTTTATTTTTTTATTAGAGGGATGTACACACTGAATTTCATCATTCTAGCTGTATTCGTTTAGTTGGTACTATTTTTATCCCCTGTAGCCATTGTATCCCTTGAAAGTCCGAATTTGGAAAACAAACGTTTTATTTTTCGTGTCTCCGCAGTCAAGAAATGTATACTCCGAATTGCATAACTCTAGCTGCTGTCATTTGGTAGGTACTATTTTTATCCCCTTTTTCCATTTGAACCCCAAAAAGTACGAATTTTGGAAAGTTCTTTTATTTTACGTGTCTACTCAATCAGAGGAATGTATATATCGAATTTCTATATTCTAGTTGCAGCCGTTAGGTTGGTACAATTTTTATCCCTCTATCCCCATTTAACCCCTTAAAAGTACAAATTTAGAAAAAATACTTGTATATTATGTATATACTCTATTAGAGGAATATACACGCCAAATTTCGTGTTTCTATCTGTTGTCGTTTGATAGGTACTGTTGGCGTAAATGTTCTTCCACAAACTTAGATTAGATTATCATTAGATTGTTTCATAATGAAATTGTATGTAAATTTAGAAGCAATATTTTGTTCAAGACTGTAAATTCATTTTCAATGTTCTGTTAACACTAGCATATGTGTATGTATATCTATGTTTAATGTTGCAATGTATTTGACATAATTGATACAATTCTTACATTAATTATGTTATATATGTAGCTACATTTGATTTCAATAACATAGTTAACGAACGATGGTTGATTCTCTCATTTGCATCTTTCGTTATTATTTTCTTCATTTACTCTCTCACTCTCTCTATTTCTCTACTCACCGAAAATGTGTTTGAGCTTGAGCGAATGCATTTGTACTTGCCTAAGCGATAACAACGACTTAAACTTCAGCTTAAGCCGTGTTGTTGTTGCTGCTGCTCAGATCGAACACATTCACTCAAACTGGTACACCAACGCCTGCACACACACGGCAATGTTTATGCAGAAACATTAGAAAAATTGTCACTTTAATGATAAAATTGTTGTTGTGAGAGTAGGCCTGAGTGTACTGGACTTGAAGTTATCGGTATTGCTATTTGCAAATTATATTGAGTCAAACCTAAATCATTGGGTTGATGCAAATGTTAGATCCATTGCTTCGGTCTCTCTTTATTGGAATCTGAAGCAGAAAACAACATAGATAAGTATCGCTCGCAGTGAATAAAATGAAAGAAGGTTTTATGTGTTACAGCAACTAAATAAATAAAAAACGACTTGTTAAATTCAACTAAACTAAAGTTGAATTAATTTACTTTTCATATAAAAAGAAACGCATTTTCTTTTTATTTTGTTACTTTACGTACAGGTACCATTTTTATCCCTTTTTGTCCCATTTCGACCCCTACAAATAAAAATCACTCTATAGTGCCCTTTTATGCTATAAAGGGAATGCGAATTGCAAATATCAAGTAAATACAAGCTAATATGTTCAAAAAACATACTGAAATACTCTAAATATTAGGGGTATTTTCAGTACATATGAGGGAAAAATTTTTCCCTCTGGGCCGATTTCGTCCACTTTCAATCCCAACCGATCTACAACCATAAGCCACATTTAGGAAAAATTTTAACCTTCTAGCTCATTTCGTTCGGCCGCTAGCGTGCTTTCAACAGACAGACAGACGGACATGGCTTTATCGTCTTAGAATTTTACCACGACCCAGAATATATATACTTTATGGGGTCTCCGATGAATATTTCAAGGTGTTACAAACGGAATGACAAAGTGAATATACCCCCATCCTGAGGTGGAGGGTATAAAAATATCACTTGAAATTCAAAAAATGTCAATTGAATTTCAAAACTCGCCATTTGTAATTCAAAAGACAACATTTGAAATTCGAAAGTCGTAATTTGTAATTCAAAATACATCATTTGTAATTCAAAACCCATCATTTGTAATTCAAAAACCATCATTTGTAATTCAAAACTCGTCATAAGTAATTCAAAAGACACCATTTGAAACTAAAAAGTATTCAATTGTAATTCAAAAATTATTCCATTTTTAATTCAAAAAGTATTCCATTTGCTATTCAAAAAGGGTAACCAAAATTATTTAAGCAAAATATACATTAGGTTAGGTAGCATTTATTTATTTCTCTACATTTTCCATAGACTTTATATACACCTGGAATATGAGCGATATGGCAAGACCTCTCACACAATTTGGCATAAGCTTTGGTTAAAATAAAACTGATCAGTAACAATTTAATATTGGAAATGGTTTTACAATCACTTTATACCTGTAAAATAGTTATGATTTGTTGTACCTCCAACACAAATAATCCGACCCTAAGTAAAATGCAAGTCCTTATAAATTATATGCAGATGATCTCTGAGCTGGTGAAGGTTTTAAACTATATATGAAATTACCGACATTTTACATCATTATAATTATTAGTTGCTTAACATTTTATTAAATCTTTTTTCAAAACTGCAGAATATCCAAATTTGCAGAAAAAATAAATGCTACACAACCTAATGTATATTTTTATACCCTCCACCTCCAGGATGGGGGTATACTACCTTTGTCATTCCGTTTGTAACACCTTGAAATATCGACTTGCAACCCTATAAAGAATATATATATTGTTGATCGTGATAAAATTCTAAGACGATCTAGCCATGTCCGTCTGTCTGTCTGTTGAAAGCACGATAGCGGCCGAATGAAATGAGCTAGGAGGTCCAAATTTAGCACAAATACGTTTTATAGTCGTAGATCGGTTGGGATTGAAACTGGGAGAAATAGGCCCAAAGTGAAAAAAATTCCCTCACAAGGACTGAAAAAACCCATAATAACCCCTAATATTTTAAAGTATTTAAGCATATCTTTTCAATATGTCAGCTTTTACTTACTTGATATTGGGTATGCGCATTCCCCCGATAACAAAAACGTGGACCATAGAACGATTTTTATTCGTAGGGTGTGAAATGGGGCAAAAAGGGATAAAAATGGTACATATCGAACGACAACAGCTACAAACACGGTGTGTGTACATTCCTCTAATTGAGTAGATACATGATATGTAATTATTTTTTCCAAATTCGTACTTTTAAGGGGTAAAATGGGACTAGAGGGATAAAAATGGTACCAGCCAAACGGCCGCAGCTAGAATCATGGAATTCGGTGTATACATTTCTCTGCTTGCATGGACACGTAAAATAGAAATTTTTCGAAATTCGTACTTTCTGGGGTTCAAATGGAAAAATGGGATAAAACCAACCAAATGACCGCAGCTAGAGTCATGGAATTCGGTGCATACATTCCTCTGACTGCATAGACTCGCAAAATAAAAAGTTTTTTTTTTCCAAATTCGTACTTTTTCTTTTACGGCAAGAATTGGTTGAATCATGAAGTTATGTTATTTTGCACTATATACGTCTGATAATGGATTTTCAAAATTTGTACTTTTGGAATTAAAATAGAATGGAAATACAACCAACTCTAGCACCCACTAACTACCAATATGTATGGTATGTAATGTAATCGTATTGGTGGCCATGCCTTAAAAGCGTGGTTTGAAATAATAAAAAAATATTATTATTAAATATTTATAAAATTATTTTTTCAATATTTGTATTTGTTTTGATTTTTCTATACTAAAAAAATATAGTTTCCTGTAATATTACTGCACTTCTACGAAAATCGACAGCCTCTGTGGAATGCAATCCATGTTGGAGGGTATATGTAAAATTCGACCCGGCCGAACTTAACGCCGTTTTTACTTGTTTTTTATGATTATTTTCTCTGTTGGAATGCTAATTATTAAAAAATAAATCAAATAATTTTTTTTAATATTTTTTTTAATTTTTTTATGGGGTTTTAATTTTTACAAAATAGTTATTTTTTTACATATTTTGGTGACTATACCTAAACCTTATAATTATTTTATACCTATCATTTAACGTATAACTGGTCATCAAGGACTGATACTCCCAACATTTTTAAAGTTACATTCGACGAAAATATGAATTATTTAAGATTTAAAAAACGTCGATTTAATGGAACATAAGTCTCGATGCATAAAAAATTCATTTTTACGTTGTGGACACAAAATTTGTGGTTCTTTATTGTTTTGGTTGTAGACAACGACTAAAAATAAAGATGTCTGTCAATCTGTATGAGTGCCCTTTTTTTATTTGTAGAGGCGAATTTAAATTCCGTTTCCTGCGATTTGATATGGAACTGTCCTCTTATGTTTACAAATTCTTGACCATATTCCAGGAAATGCCCACTATTATGAAATGCCCATAAATTATAAATAAACGTTGAAAACATGGAGACGACATGTTTCCCCAAATCAAATATGCCTTTTGTTAAAAAATCCACAAGTAAGTTGTTAGAGGGGGAGGGGTCTAGACCCACATAACCGCAAGACTCGAACCGATGACATGTCTAAAGCAAATCCTCTCTAAGACCATTTGAATTTGGCAAATTCTCCGAAATATGCTGGAGGAATTCTGCTGTACGTACAATATCAACAAAATACAAACATATATACATACGTATATATGTATATATATAAATGTTGATTTTTTAGCTATTATCTTTTTGGCACCACTGGTTTAAACAGCTGACGCACGTTTCGTGTTTTGTTTCACTGCCAAACATCTTCAGTTTGGTCTATAATTTAACCATGAATCGAACAACGCTTGCAAATTTTTGAATTTTGTTATCAAAATGCGTGCTCTGTTAAAAATGTTCATCGCGCGCTTCTTCCATTTTATGGTCAGTTTAATCGACCCACTGAAGCGGCTATTCGGGCTATTTTGACTAAATTTCGCACCAAATTTACATTGTTGGACATTAAACCACCAACACGCTTACGTAGAGTGCGAACTGAAGAAAATATCGCAGCTGTATCGGCCAGTGTTACTGATGACCATCAATTATCGATTCGTCGCCGTTCGCTGCAATTGGGCCTCTGTTACTCAAAAACGTGGAAATGCCAAAATTGGACTAAGCGGATGGACCATTTGAGGCGCAGTCAAGGTCAACATTTGCATGAAATAATCTTCAAACATTAAATTATATGGACCGTACTATCGATTCAAATAAAGAATTCATGCATTTTTCTGAATTTTATGTGTTTTTTTTTTTTGAAAAACTTTCCTATAGCCTTTAAAAAATCACCCTTTATATATATTGTAAACGTATTGGTAGCCGTGTCTTATAAGCGTGGCTTGAATAATAAAAATATTAAATTTATTTATATATATTTTTTTTCAATATTTGTATTTGTTTTGGTTTGACTATATTGAAAAATATATTTTCCTGTAATATTACTGCACTTCTACGAAAATCAACAGCCTCTGTCAAATGCAATCCATGGTGGAGGGTATTTAAAGTTCGTCCCAACCGAACTTATCGCCGTTTTTACTTGTTTCAACTGAGACCGACCGTCGGGCATTTTAAAATCACGGTTTTTGGAAAACCGGGAAAATCGGTTTTTAAGTCGGTCCCGACCAGTTTACCATTATTGAAAATATCACCGTTTTCTGTGACTTAGTAATTCTCCGCTTCACACACGGTTTTGATTAGGTGCCACTTTTCAAAAAAATAAAACCTACTTTCTTCGTCCTTGTTTTTAGAGTGCTGCGTAATCAAAATCCGTTCCGTGTGACGTATGACTAAATTTATTTCGGTTGTATGAAATCAATGAAACCCTATTCAAAATTATTGATAAGTTTTTAAAAATAGACGGATGTATGCCAATATCTTTGAGCAAAATTTTCCACGTATTGGACTGACGATTACGTTTGCCAAAGCAATCACGTAGGCGTTTATAAATTTCGCGAATCTATGACTGATTTTATTTATTATATTTAGTAGCGTTGTTTACACGTAAATCTATTCAGGATGATTTGCCAGAGTATACTGACAAAAAATCAAAATTTCTTATTTTGCACAAATGAAACCGGGGAACCGGTTTTTTCAGAATCACGGTTTTCGAAAAACCCGAAACCCCGACATCATAGAAAACCGGGTTTTTGATCACTCTAAATGCCTCACATGTATAAAAAATCATGGAAATGATTGATACATTTTTAAAAATATAGGCCATCGATTGGAGAAACTTATATGCGCCTTCGTGATTTTTATGGCGCTTTTAATCGTACGCGCAGATAAAAATAACAAATTTCTATAAAATGGAATATTTGTAATTGACTTATTTCGTATGAAGAGGTTAAATAATTAATTCAAGACATTTTTGCTTTCGACATAAAAATCAAAATTTCATATTTTTACTGTTTTAAGAAAAATCGGAATGAAATCGGATTTTTTTTTCCAAAAAAAAACCGGGCAACCAACCGAAAAGTCGTCATTAAAGAAAAAACCCAACATTTTGAGATATTAACATTGAAAATCGACCTATCGGATATATTCGAGAAATTTGCCCAGTTTCCGTTTCTTATCCACTACTCTTCCTATTTTTCGAATTTTGTTTTTTTCTGTTTTCTTGTTTTTATGCTTTTTAATATATTTTTACGTATTTGCTCATAATACGCAGAAAAAAATAATTTTGTCATATTACATATCTACCGATTGTGAAAATTTAAAACACCTAATCTCTTTTTTTCGACTCTGTCGAACAGTTTCTTGACCTAGAAACGAAATATTTTGCAAATCCTCGTTTAACAATGCAAACTTTATTTTCGTGGGGAGACTGAAATGTTTTTTCCCTTTGTATGGACCACGACCCAGCCTAATATATAAGCTTAAAATTTAAATTATTTGTCGCAAATATTATCTTCTGTAGTTTGGAAAGGCCACTAGAAAACCTACATACACTTCATTACCATCGCTTAAGTAGTTGCCGAGAGATCTAAACGATATTTTCCCCACTGTGTGTCATTGAGGTCGACTGCTCAATCTTCCACTCAGATGCAAGTTTCCTGTCGCGCGCTCTCAAAGAATGCTAACCCTGTGAAATTCCATTTCCGATTTAGACATTACTGTGCAGCATTCGCTCCAATCTGGCGCCAAAGTGTACGTCCCGTCCCATTTCATGCCGCCCAGTCGCAAATGCATGATGACCGTTTTTTTTTTTTCGAATTTCATTCTATTTTTGTTCTCTCCCCCTCATTTCCACTCCTTCTGTAATACCTGAATGATATTCTGGGTGCAATCACAAGTAAGCCCGCCAAGCCACAGAGAATAGCAGCAACATTCATACAATTGTTGTTGGTAATACTTTGAGGCAGAGGGACCAGTGGAAATACTAAAATAACAATCGTTTGAAAATGCTCTAAAAAGCTTGCAAAAAGCAAAAAAGGATGGCGAACATTTGCGAATGTAATGGAATGAATTGTTTGAATTTGTATTTTTGTATTTTGGTGTCCGTGTGTGTGTGCGTGTTTTACAAATGTTTGCAGTGGTTTTTGATACTTTGCCAATTGGGTCAGAATTCGAATTTGATACATTCACTTGTTCGCAAGCACAAATTAAGGTGAGGATGAGCTGCCACTAAGGATAATGGTTCGTATCCCTCAACAAAAAAAAAGCAAATAACAATTCCACCTGAATGAATGATAATGAATGAAATTCGGTCAATTTGTAATCGATTGGCTGCGGAGCGAATTGTCTGTAATGCGGCGCACAGTAGTACAGTTTTGCGAAAGGCACTCAAAAATCAATGACAGCAAAAGTAGAGGCATTTCATTGGCACAGTGTTTGAAGATAATTTTGAATAGTAGAGGAGAAATAACTCTTCATCATGGAGTTCTGAGTCGTAATCACATAGTTGAGGTTATCCTCCAGCTCAAGAGTAGCCTCATGATGAACATTTAAGAGGGCCGATGTTGATTTTGAATAAAACACAAATTATTTAGGAAATTATTGTCATTTCTTTTTATACCCTCCACCTCCAGGATGGGGGTATACTAACTTTGTCATTGCGTTTGTAACACCTTGAAATGTCGACCGCTAGCATCTAAACGAAAGGAGTTCGAACGTTCAAATTTTCCATAAATGTGTCTAATAGTCGTAGTCGGTTGGGATTGAAACTGGACGAAATCGGCCCAAAGGGAAAAATTTTTCCCTCACAAGGACTAAAAACGCCCATAATAATCCATAATATTTTAGCGTATTTAAGCATGTTTTTTGAATATGTCTGTTTATATTTGCTTGATATTTGGAATGCGCATTCCCCTTATAGCAAAAACGTACACCATAAAGTGATTCTTATTTGTAGGGGGTGAAATAGGGCAAAAAAGGGATAAAAATGGTACATATTAAACGACAACAGCTAGAAACACGATATTCGGTGTGTACATTCCTCTAATTGAGTAGAGACATAATATAAAAGTATTTTTTCCAAATTCGTACTTTTGAGGGGTAAAATGGGAATAGAGGGATAAAATTGGTACCAACCAAACGGCTGTACCTCGAATAATGAAATTCGGTGTATACTTTCCTCTGATAGCATAGACACGTAATTTTACACGGATTTTTCAAAATGCGTACTTTTTGGGGTTAAAATGAAAAAAGGGGATAAAAATAGTACCAATCAAATGACGGCAGCTAGAGTCATGAAATTCGGAGTATACATTCCTCCTCTGACACGGAAAATTAACTGATTTTTTGAAATTCGTACTTTTTAGGGTCAAAATGGAAAAAGGGGATAAAAATAGTTCCAACCAAATGACTGCAGCTAGAGTCATGAAATTCGGAGTATACATTCCTTTGACTACGTAGGCATGAAAAATAAAAGATTTTTTTCCAAATTCGTACTTTCAAGGGATACAATGGTACTGAGGGATAAAAATAGTACCAACTAAACGATTACACCTAGAATAATGGAATTCGGTGTATACATTCATCTGATTGCGTAGACACGGAAAATAGATGGATTTTTCCAAATTCGTACTTTTTGGGGTTAAAATGGAAAAAGGGGATACAAATAGTACCAACCAAATGACCGCAGCTAGGAGTCATGCAATTCGGAGTATATATTCCTCTGACTGCGTAGATACGGAAAATAAACGGATTTTTCCAAATTCGTACTTTCAAGGGATACAATGGTACAGAGGGATAAAAATAGTACCAACTAAACGACTGGAAGTATTATTTTGATATGTAAACGCCTTGCCTTATAAGTATGGTTTGAAATAATTAAAATATTATATTTATTTATAAGATTATTTTTTCAATATTTGTATTTGTTTTGGTTTGGCTATATTAAACAAATTTATATTTTCCTGTAATATTACTGCACTTCTACGAAAATCGACAGCCTCTGTGGAATGCAATCCACGGCCCGGCCGAACATAACGCCGTTTTTACTTGTTATTATTAGTATTGTATTGGTATTGGTACGGAACAAAATATCGGACAAATGGCAGCCACGACATAGGCTTCACTCCTCCATCCGATGTTCAAAATTTTCGATGACACTGAGGCATAATTGACTTTCTATGCCGTTCTATCTATGCCGAATTATCTCAGCCTTTAGCTCTTGAATTGTTGCTGGCTTATCGACGTACACCTTTTCTTTCAAATAACCCCAAAGAAAGAAGTCCAACGGTGTCAAATCACATGATCTTGGCGGCCACTTGACATCGCCACCACGTGAGATAACACGACCATTGAATTTTTTCGCGCAAAGTGACACCGTCCTGTTGAAACCACATATCGTCCACATCCATATCTACCAATTCGGGCCATAAAAAGTTCGTTATCATCTCACGTTAGCGAAGACCATTCACATTAACTGCCTGACCAGCCTGATGATGTCATGTCACTCTTTGTGGGTGCATTGGTTTTTCGACAATGACTCTTGGATTATCATTCGCCTAGATGCGGCAATTCTGCTTATTGACGAATCCACTGAGGTGAAAATGTGCCTCATCACTGAAGATGATTTTCTTCGAATTTTGATTTGAACGCCCATTTTCATAATAAGCCCTAATAACTTTAACGCGTTGCTCGATTGTGTATCTTTCCATGGTTCAATTTGAGTTAGAGGGTATATAGAGTAGGAGGGTATATAAAGAGTGATTTTTTTGAGGTTAGGATTTTCATGCATTAGTATTTGACAGATCACGTGGGATTTCAGACATGGTGTCAAAGAGAAAGATGCTCAGTATGCTTTGACATTTCATCATGAATCGTCTTACAAACGAACAACGCTTGCAAATTATTGAATTTTATTATCAAAATGCGTGCTCTGTTAAGAAAGTTCATTGCGCGCTTCCATTTTATGGTCAGTTTAATCGACCCACTGAAGCGGCTATTCGGGCTATTGTGACTAAATTTCGCACCAAATTTACATTGTTGGACATTAAACCACCAACACGCTTACGTAGAGTGCGAACTGAAGAAAATATCGCAGCTGTATCGGCCAGTGTTAATGATGACCACCAATTTTCGATTCGTCGCCGTTCGCACCAATTGGGTCTCTGTTACTCAAAAACGTGGTAATGCCAAAATTGGACTAAGCGGATGGACCACCTAAGACGCAGCCGCGGTCAACATTTAAATGAAATTATCTTCAAAAAGTAAATGTCATGGACCAATCTAACGTTTCAAATAAAGAACCGATGAGATTTTGCAAATTTTATGCGTTTTTTTTTTAAAAAAAAGTTATCAAGCTCTTAAAAAATCACCCTTTATCATTTGGGACAGAAAAAAGTGTAACGCATTGAATGAGTGACTTAAGACCCTAAGTATGTTTGGTCCAAATCCATTTCACGACTTTTTAAGATGTTTGAGCCATGTCCGTCCGTCCTTATGGCTGGCTGGTGTACACGATAACTCTCGAAAGGAGTTAGGGAATCGATTCAAACTATGCACATGGCAACATTTTTCCCAATCTTAGTTTAAGTTCGAAGATGGGCGAAATTGCCACGCCCCTTCTGGTACCTCCCACACAAATAGCCCATATTCCAGTGTTAAATTAAAACCCATATATCTTCCACACGGATAATCGGAATCAGCTATATTTTGATATTTGATAATGTTTTCAAATATCACGGGGTTTGTCACGCCCCTTCCAGTAACTCCCACACAAATCACTCAAAACTACTTAAAATTGAAGATGTTATAACTTCTATACTGATGATCGAAAGTTTTGATATTTGGCAATGTAACCACTATAAGGTTACATTCATGTGGAATATGGGCGAAATTGCCTTTCTGGTACCTCCCACACAAAGTGGCAGAAACTTTGTTTAAATTAAAACCGATATAACATACATACGGGTAGTCTAAAACATTTGCAATTTGATATTTAACAACTTTTTTACAATCACTTTAAACCTAAAAAATATTTATGCTTTAGCCACGCCCCTTCTTGGTCCTCCCATCCTGGGAGTTGGTGTTTTCATAGTGAAAAATACAAAACAAGAAGGAAAATCAGAAATACACAAAATTGTTGTCAGTAGCTGTCAATGGCCAAGAACGTCGGAGAAAAGTACTTTTAATTACCTTTAAAATAAGCCTTCATTCTTTGAATGTGAACTTGAACTTTGAATTTGAACGTTTGGACAGAACGTTTTCTCACTACTCCATTTTCAATGTTCATACCTCGGCACGTTTCTATTGATTTTCCCAATTTTCAATTGGTCATATATTTAAAACAACAAATCGAATTTTTTCTTCTTCTACGAATCAAATATTTTAAAAAGTTTAGTTATCGTACAAAGTTTCAACGAAATCGGAAATGGTGATGTAAAAAAGGTGTTCGGTTTGATATGGAATGATCGATATACAAGAATAATCGGGTGTATTTACACACGAGAGTATTATGTCTTTGTGCATTTGTTTGTAACACCCAAAAGGAAACGAGATAGACCCATTGTTTATTACACCGATCGACTTAGAATCACTTTTTGCATCGATTTAGCTATGTAGACATAACTAAATGAAACTTTGCACGGGACAAGGACGCTATTTAATTTGAAGAAAATCGGTTCAGATTTAGATATAGCCCCCATACGAATTTCACTCTTTTCACGATTTGACTCTTTTCACTCTAGATACCACAGATTGTCTTCAGATTTGGCAAAACATCTTATATTTAAACTAGAAACAACTGTGGTGAAAATAGGTCAAATTGGTTCAGATTTAGATATAGCCCCCATACAAATGTCGCTCCCGATTTGACATTTTCAGCTCTAGAAACCACATATTGTACCCGCTTTTCTTTAAATTTGGCGCAATAACTTATAATCAAACTAGAAACACCTATGCAGAAATTGGGTAAGATCGGTTCAGATTTAGATATAGCCCCCATACAAATGTCGCTCCCGATTTGACATTTTCCGCTCTAGAAACCACATATTGTAATCGATTTTCTTTAAATTTGGCGCAATAACTTATAATCAAACTAGAAACACCTATGCAGAAATTGGGTAAGATCGGTTCAGATTTAGATATAGCCCCCATACAAATGTCGCTCCCGATTTGACATTTTCCGCTCTAGAAACCACATATTGTAATCGATTTTCTTTAAATTTGGCGCAATAACTTATAGTCCAACTAAACAAAGCTATGGTGAAAGTGGGTAAGATCGGTTCAGATTTAAATTTCATCAACATTCAAGTTTCAAAATTAATTAAAGATCAGATATTTCTTATTTTATTGGAAAATGTGGACCCGACGGAGAACGACCGCTCACATTAATAGTGAGTAGAGCATTAAATGAAATGTTTGTTCTTTGTCCTGTCGCTTCGAAAACGTTAAATTCTATCTATTTTACCCGGATTTTAATTTTTTTCATAAGGAGCTTGATATGAAAAATCCGAGAAAGTGGATTTTGAGTCTACATCCGAACGCAGCTTAAACATATGGGTCCGCCAAATAACTTTTTTTTGAAAATGCTATAAAAAAACTACTGAATATTTTCTCAAATTTCTTTTTTTAATTGAAAGTTCAATCCTTCCGGTTATGGAATGGAATCCTTCCGGTTCAAATGGCTGCCTCGGGCACCCCACAAATAATAGTCCAACGGTTGAATAGTTGAAAAAAAACGTTAGATGGCGGACCCTATATTTTGTCATCCAACTGCAATATTTGACATACCTGATTAAAAGCTATGCGATCTAAATTTATATACAACATTTTTAATTTTAATGGAAAAAAATATGCGAAGAAATATGTAAAATTTTCTACTGAATTCCCGCGGGATTCCCGTACGAATTTCCCGGGATACGGGAAATGAAAAATATGCGGGAAATCCCGGGATGCAAACACCAGTGCGAAGTAGCGGGCACTGCTAATTTAAAATCTTCTAGTGAAGTTTCCAACGCTTGGAGATATAGTGGAAAGAGCACATATCTTAGAATTTCCATGCTTGTAGAGACTAGCATTTTATTAACATTCAGTTACCATATTTTATTGCCTAATCTCTCTCTATTACAAAGTTTCAAATTCACTTAAATGCAACTAATGCCACTATCCCTTTTCCATAATTTAATAACAAAAATACGTTTCTCTATTTCTTGTTTACTCCGCAATTTCATTTGACATTCATTCCATCCATCCATCCACTTTTTGTATCCTACAATTTCATTATCATCCTTGTTTACCTGACTAATGTTTTTATGCATTCCCTTTATACCCTCACAATTCTATCCCATTACTCATCACGGGGATTATCATGGAATCAGTATTAAATGCATTTAAATTGTCCCCATCATATCCTAATTTGACATCTTTCTTTCGCTTTGTAATTCTAAAACCTATTATTGGTGGATTCTTTGTTGAATGGCGTCATCATATTTTCGCCAGCATCTTTAAAATGTCTATCCTATCCGATATGATCGTTTTATCTGTGGCACTTAACAATATTTTTGGTTGCGGCTTGTTGGTGGCCAGCCAGCAAGCACTAAACCGATTTAATCCAATTTACTATAATTTGATACATTTTAAACAAGCTTTAGTCCGTCGCCGTCAATACTTTTATTTCTCGTTCGTTGGCAGCATTTTGAGGCTGTATTTGAGTATTTATATCGTGTTCTTAATCAATGACAATATAATCAAGTCAATTTCTTAGACACAATAAACATAATGCCTTCTTCATTATGTTATAGATGCCAAAAGGGAGATGTGTGATTGGGTGATTGGATTTTGAATCCAGAACTTTCTAAGCAATAGTTAAGTGCGCTTTTGTGTGAATGTAGGCTGACCCGTTACGAGATTGACACTGAAATTTATAATGCAAGGTCACAATATGCAAAAACACTACTCTGTGGAATACCAATTCGTGGAATATAGTATTATAAGTTGGATTCACGCCAAATGATTGCAACACCAAGAAGTAATCGAGGTGGTCTAGCTTTAAGTATATCGATCGGCTTAGAATCACCAGTTGAATCGATTTAATGACGTCTGTTTTTTGTCAAAGACGATCGCTATTGAATTTGGAGGAATGCGCTTCAGATTTGGAAATAGCCTCCATACAAGCATCCATATAATTTACACTACTAATGCTGTAGAAACAGATTTTACATGAGATCATGACAAAATTATAGTAAAATGGTAAAATGAGATAAAAATGGTACTACCCAAATGTCGGCAGCTAGAATCATTGAATTCGGTGTATACATTCCTCTGACTGCAAAGAGACGCAAAATAAATAAATTTGTACTTAAAGTGGTAGCGAGGGAATTTGTACTTTTGGAATTATAAAATTTTAAATTAGAATCGGCTATAAAAAATTACTGATTACTTTTTCAAATTTCCGGTTTTATTGGAAAGGTTGAACTTTGTCATTTAACAATGCAACATAATATCATTCATATGGCTACCATGCAGTACCAATTTTTCAGTACAGCTCAAAACAGTAACTCGTTGTGGATGCATTGACTTCTCAATAGTGACATGTGGGATCTCTGAATCCCATATGCGGCAATTTTGCTTATTGACATAGCCACCGAGATGAAAATGAGCTTCATCTGAGAACACGAAACTTTTCCATGTAAATTTCATACAGCTTGTGTTAAAGACTCACTACTTTGGAAGCAAATTTTTTATTTCCCAATTTTGTTCGAACGTATAGCGTCCCATTTTTCAAATATCAAACAATAATAATGAAAATAAAAATAACAAGTAAGTAGGTTTCAGTCGGTTAAACTTAAATTTTACTTAGTGCCGGAATATGTGTGTGGGAGATACTGGACGTTTGTGGCAATTGGACCCAGCTTCCACATTCGTAAATAATTGTAAAAACATGATCAAATATGAAGTCATAATGGATTTCAGGCAGCGGTAAAGGAGTTTACTTTTATACTTGATAGAGACATTTGTGTGGGAGGTACCAGAAGGGGCGTGGCAAAAGCATTAATAGTTTACGGGTTTAATGTGTTTATAGAAACATAATGTGTTTATATAAAATTGCAATTGATTTTGACTATACGTATGCCAGTTTTATTTTAACCATAGCTAATGCCAATTTGTGTGGCAGGTAACAGAAGGGATGTGGCAAAAGCCTTAAAATGATTATAAAAACTTTAACAAACACCAAAATGTAACAGATTCCAAATATCCGTGTGGAAGTTATATTGTTACACCCTACGCCTCCAGGATGGGGGTATACTATGTTTGTCATTCCGCTTGTAACACCTTAAAATATGGACCTGAGACTTTATAAAGTATATATATATTCTTGATCGTCATAAAATTCTAAGGCGATCTGGCAATGTCCGGCCGTCTGTCTGTTGAAAGCACGATAGCATCTAAAGGGAAGGAGCTAGGACGTCCAAATTTTGCATGCATACGTCTTACAGTTGTAGATCGGATCCATCAAAAGGACTGAAAATTCCCCTAATATGCATAGTAGGATGGTTCACGAAAATAAATTGCAGCGTTCACCCCCCAGAAATGAGGATTGGATTGTTTAATGATCTGTAGACTATTTCGTCACTATGTGAAACCATCTGTGAGCTAAACGCTCCTGAAAATATACCCTTGAAAGCATTTTAAATAATTTTTTTATTCTTGTCCTAGAATAACTCATTTGGTAAAATTATTGGAAGTTTATATTGAATTTTTGTGGGTTTTTAAGGTGACAACTTAAAACTCATATTTATTGGAAACATTTTGTAAGAGGTGTAATGAAACGCTATTTAATTTGAAGAAAATCGGTTCAGATTTAGAAATACGAATTTCACTCCCGATTTGACCCTTTTCACTCTAGATACCACATATTGTATTAGATTGTCTTCAGATTTGGCAAAACATCTTATATTTCAACTAGAAACAACCATGGTAAATATAGGTCAGATCGGTTCAGATTTATATATAACTCCCATACAAATTTCGCTCCTGATTTTACTTTTTCTGCTCTAGAAGCCACATATTTTAACAGATCCTCATCAAATTAGGCGAAATATCTTATATTTGTGCTATAATCAGCCGTGGCGCAAATGGGTCAGATCGGTTCAGATTTATATATAGCTCCCACACAAATTTCGCTCCCAATTTCCCTTATTCCACTCTATAAACCTCATATTTTAAGAGATCTTCTTCAAATCTTTCAAATTATCTCATATTTCAACTGGAAACACCCATAGAGAAAATGGGTCATCGGTTCAGATTTACATATAGCTCCCATACAAATTTCGTTCCAAAAATTTCCCATACAAATTTCAGATAGACTTTTTCGCACCAGAAAGCACGAATTTTCACAAAATGAGCTTAACACGTTATATTTGAACTGGATGTTTGGATATAGCACCGATATAAATATTTCCGAGTTGACAAATTGGATATTAGCCTGTGATTAGGAAACATACAAAAATTCTTCCCGTTTTCACTTTTTTACCGAGTTGAATTGTTTTCGGATAGAAAGTGGAGTGTATCATATAGCCCCGCCCGACTTTTGCCTTTCCTTACTTGTTGTGAAATAATTTAATGCGGGCGATTGTTTTCAGAACGAAAATGTTCAAACTATATTTACAGAAAATGAGCGCTGCGGCGTCAATTTCATTCCGATGTTCATCTTTCCAAAATTCATTCGGTATTGACTGTAGCTATTTATATTTTTATAAATTACTACCACCAAATACGAAAAAGTTTTCACTTGTCACTGCGAAAATCCTCAAGAAAATACTTTAAACGTCCAATAATTCGACCAATAAGTTAATCTAAGACAATAATCAAAATTTATATTTAAAGTGCTCTCAAGGGTCTATTATTTCAGAAAAATTGGCATAAATGCAACACAAAAAATACACGGGAAAACATGATTTTTAGGCGTATTTTCAGGAAAGTTGGCTTGATCTAGGAACGAAATATTTAGCAAATCGTCATTAAACAATCCAAACTTTATGTTCGTGGGGTGACTGGAAATTATGTTTTTCCAAATTCATTTTTTTCAAGGGATACCATTGTAAATGATAAAAATGTACCAACTAAACGGCTAAAGCTGGAATGATAAAAATCTCTATGTACTCTAATTGCGTAGTCACGTAAAATGAAGAGATTTTCGAAAGTCGTGCTTTTCACGGGTAAAAGGAGATAAAAATGGTACCGACCAAATGATTGCAGCTAGAATCATGGAATTCGGTGTATACATTCTAGACACATAAAATAAAAAGATTTTTCCAAAAATGGGTAGAATCATGAAGTTTGGTTATCTTGTACTGTGTACATAAGATATAATGGATTTCAAAATTCAGAGTTTTTAAGCTTTTTTGAAGATTGCTGGCTTATAGTTACTTCTTGAATAGACTTGAAGTATTATTTCGATGCATATAGTACACAAATATTGGTAGCCTTGACTTGGTTATGCTATATTAAAATAATACCCTAGACCACGAAGTGGTGTAGGGTATAAAAATTAAAATGTTCCTGTACTTCTCCGAAAATCGACAGCCTCTGTGGAATGCAATCCAATATATAAAGTTCGGCCCGGCTTAATGCCTTTTTTACTTGTTTTTAATTTAGAATAAGAATATGGTCCATTTGTGTGGGACGTTCAAGAAGCGGAAATTTCTTCGAACTTAAGCTAAGTTTGGGAAAAATATTACTATGAGCAAAGTTTGAATTGATTCCTTAACTCCTTGTTGGATTGGTTCCAACGACATTCCTTTTTAGACACAATGGGTCGTACAGGAATCTTTGTAGACAGCTCTCTTCTGTCTCTAACATCAGTGCACTGATGAGCTGTCCAGACTGAGCCGTCTATCTGAAGTCACTCTTATATGGACCCAGGACTTTTATGGGAACGAAGGAGTAGACGAGTTGGCGAGGATGGGATCTACTTTGTGTACCATCGATACGGAGTTGGTCGCAGCACCGACCAACTTCATTGCATTTTATTGAATCCTTTAAAATAAAAATAAAACTTTTTATTATTTATCTACAGCGGATTTTTCTTTTCTATCATGCAAAAACAATGCCCCTGTAATTGTGTATGGTCGAGATAGTCTTCAAACCTGCCACCATGCATATTTATTTGCCGTCGAAGAAAATGGCTTAATTTTTAACTTTATGTGATTTATGGAAAATCATGTTACATTCCCCCGTTCTTCGGTTCGCTGTGTTGTCCTGTTTTTCCATTTTGCTTTCCTTTCTTTTCTTTTTTTGGTCGCACTAAGCAAAAGGGATATTAACTCAATTTGTGGAGACAGATATATAATCGTAAATAATATACATATATGTACGTACATGCATTTTATATATGTACATAGCTACAATCATTGTACATTGTCAAAAACAGAGAAAAAATATTCCGACAAATTGACAATTTTAAGCTGATTTATTACAGCTAATTACTCATAAGCAATTTCCCCTCTATTACGAGTATGTTTTGCACGCAACTTGTAAATCATGATACGAATCATGGTATGAATCATAGATGCCCTTATCCAGTGAAATATCGGTCGAAATAAATACATGTATGGAATAAATTCAAGCAAGTAGGACAGGGTCGAATATATGATATCCTTCAACTCTCTTTTGACCAATTTCAATATAGAAAACTTTGTGATCCAGTTTACCTTGGGGCTATCATTACCAAAATTCGAGGCACTGTGGAAAAAATGGCCAAATTTGAAAGTTGTGGCTACTGAACGGTAGGAGAACGAAACGGTAAGATATTGGTGTGGAACATTGACCTAGAAACACTGAGTGCTTTTTCTGTTACTCAATTCAAAATTCAAATTGCAGATTGACTTTATTAGACATATAATTTTATTTCATCAATTTTGCCTGTGGACATGTCCATAGAGCCAAAAATGACCATCATTACTAAACAGAATACTGATATTCAAATTGAGAGGATATTTATTTTATGCGATTTCAATCGAATTATTCGAGATAGTGCAACAAAGCCAATGACAAATTTATCATACCCCTCACATGGCGTAGCTTGGCGGCTTTTAGCAAAGAAGCAAATAAATTGAGTAAAATGGAATGTAAAACATAAATGACGAGCGTTTTGTGTTTATTCGCCCCACTTGTTGTGGAATAAATTTATTGTTTATGCTACTGCTGTTGTTGTTAGTAAAATTAATAATGAAACCGAAAATGTTTATTTGTGAAGCGAATGCGGAAATTGGGTCATTCCATGCTTCACATAAATTCCGCTTATTTGGGAATATTAATTCTCAAAATCGTGCCAACTTCCAGGGAGTTGAATACTAAGTGAGTCTTATTTGCTAAACTGATTACAAATTTTTTGCACATCCCGATTGTTTTATTTTTGTAATGTTCGATTTAAGTCCTCATATGAATATGTTCAATATTTAAATCCTTCTGAAAGGAGTCTGCCAGGCAAAGGGATGAACATTAGGGTGAGCTTTTTGGCACATTTTCAAAAAATTACAATCGGCTTTAAAAAAACACTGTGGAACAGTGGTATGGCCACTTCCTTACATTATGAGAAGATAAAAAAATCCATGTCTGGTAAACCTCCGGGAGTGGATTTGGCCCCCCTGCACCCTTAAAGGTCGAATGGAAAAACGAATGGAAATGAAAAATCTTTTATGGTCACCTCATTACATTATAAAAAGTAAAACTTATGGGAAGAAAAAATATGCTTGTCTAGCAGGGTACGGTGGTGACTTTGGCCCCCTGCAATTTTTAAGGTAAAAAGTAGTGTTTTTAGGGTTGAAAAGGGTAGTGTTATTAACAATATTTGTTCATGGCTGATATTTGATTATTTAGAAAGATCTTACACCTACGAGTCATCAACCAACCAGCCAGATCAGTCTGGGGGTGGTAAGTGCGCGCCAGACAGGCTTAAAGTCCGGGGGCCATAAATGAAAATTCTTAAACTATAAGTAAAACGGCCAAAACTTTTATGGTAATTTCGTTCCATTGTCCAACAAACCATTGTCCATGTCTGACAAAACCTTAGATTGACAATTGTCTTACTTGGCATTGGGTTTGCGCATTCCCCCTATGAACAGGTTTCCATTAGGATAATGGCACTGTTGGTCTCCCCTAGACGGAGTCTACAGGAGACAATTTATAAAAATTACAACACAAATATATTTTAATATTTTATTTCAGCACGTATTGCTGCTCCGTACGAAGTGCACACAAACAACCTTGACAGACATAAAAACAAACATAAAAGAAACAATAACGCCATCTGTATGTGGATGTCGCGGTATGTCATATGTGCATCAGGTGATGTCGATCATATGGCCGATCTTCCACAAGCCAGCATCAGCTGATGTCGATCATATGGTCGATCGTCAACACCCTATAAAAAAATTGATCCATAAAGTGATTGCTATTCGTAGGGGGTAAAATGGGGCAAAAAGGGATAAAAATGGTACATATCAAACGACAAAAGCTAGAAACACGATATTCGGTGTGTACATTCCTCTAATTGAGTAGAGTAGTAATATAAAAGTATTTTTTCCAAATTCGTACTTTTAAGGGGTAAAATGGGAATAGAGGGATAAAAATGATACCCACCAAACGGCTGCACCTAGAATAATGAAATTCGGCGTATACACTCACCTGATTGCGTAGACATGTCAAATAAACGGATTTTCGTTCGGATTCGTACTTTTTGGAATATACATTCCTCTCACTGAGTAGACATGAAAAATAAAAGTTTTTTTTTAATTCGTTCTTTCAAGGGAAACAATGGGTACAGAGGGATAAAAATAGTGCCAGGTAAACTACAGCTAGAATGATGAAATTCGATCCCTCAAATTGCGTAGACACGTAAAATAAAGAGATTTTAAAAAGTCGAAGTCTTAAGGGGGTAAAATAGGAAAAATGGGATAAAAATGGTACCAACAAAATGGCCGCCGCTAGAATCATGGATTACTGTGTATACATTCCGTTGGTTGAATTCGTGATGACAAGAATAGATGGACAGATTCAAAAAGTGATTCTAAGTCGATCGGTATAATTAACAATGGGTCTATCTCGCCTCCATTTGCGTGTTACAAACACATGCACAAAGACATAATACTCTCGTGGAGTGTATAAATATAGAAGCATAATGGTCTTCAGCCAGGAGAATATTCCAGTTCAAATCAATCATTGATTACAGACCAAATCAAACCAAACGAAAAATTAAAAAAAAAATGTATGTATAGTGGTACTAATATGAACCCTGATTTAAGTCAAAGACATACATTCGATGCGAAAGTTCTGACGAAATGGGGTAGCATCCATCGAAACTGCGCAGTCAACTTTTAGCTGCAACAAAAAAGGTCTCACTTTGCCTTTTTGCTAATTTTGGGTTCTGCTGAAGACAACACAACCTTTGGTATTAAACCAAAATAAATAACAACACAAAAAAATATTTGTTACACAAAAACAAACAAATTTGAACTAAACCGCTCATAGTTAGGTGGCGCGAAATTCGTTGGAAAACTTAAAAGCTCCGAATCTCCTTAAATATGCTTTTAATTAAGAAATAATTAAAAATCCGTGACGAAATGAATTAAGACTTTACAAATTTATTTAAATTTCTGGTCGAATTACTGTTACAAATTTTGCGTTTTCTTGGTTGGTTATAGGATTGGTAAAATGATATAAAGATATATAAATAATATGCCAATGATACAACCAAATGTTCCAAATTTCAAAACGCCATATTTTGTTGGTCCACTCTACCAGAATCCGATGGTCTACCAAGGTTGGAAAAACTGAGATATATGGTAAACAAATCAGCGTCTACTTTCAATGCAATATCCAGAATTTTCTCAAATAATTTTCAGAATAACCAACTATTTTTTTAATCCACAATTACTGGGCTATTGTTTAGTCCTAGTGCTCATACAGCCAACCATTAAAATAGAATTACATAAATTGTCGGTAATTGCCTGCATCCGGTATCCTGTGAGATGCGGATGTGTGTTTGTTTGTATAAAACCGTTTGCCATAAATAGCATCCTTTCAAAAGTCATTAAATTATAAATAAATTATAATTTTCAAAATGCATTCATATTCATGCATGTTCACATTGATGTATTTAGTATTTTGCATTTTGTAAATGTCGAAAGTGGATTGTGCTCTGCTCTAACGGAGCGTATTAATTGTTATTGAATATAAATTATTCAACTCGATCGCCGTGTGCCTAAGTGCCTTTCGATAAATTAAGGATTATTAACAACGACTACGAACAAACAGCAAATGTTTCTAATGAACCATAATAGCAATAATGCCAATAATAACAATGACACCATACAATTTGATTTATTTAATAAATTTATAAATGGCATTATTTTGATAACACACATTTGCATTCGCACAAACCTCCACAATTACAACTAAAATATATATTTATGCAATATACATACGTATTCGAGTATGTAGTATGTAAACTTAGGTCATGGCAATAAATCAGAAGGAGCAAACAAATTACACGGCCGATGTGATTGCACAATGGGAATGGGACCACAAACTATTTTCTCAAATGTGATAACTACATATATTTGTAGTTTGTAAAATAGACCAAATTTTAGGGCACCATATTGTACGGAGCTTTGATATACGATTATCAAAACTCATTTCAAACGTTTCTGACAATAAGTTTGAAATTTGATGAAGTTACGCAAAGATTCCAAATTGATTTCTTTCTTGGATTTAATTTTCCCGACATTTTGCCATCAACTTTATTTTTCAAAAGCAGCACGATAATAAAATCATAAAAAAAGTAATTCAAAACTATTCATGGAAAAAATCCTAGAATTCCTAAAACAAGGAAATTAAATCCTAACAAGTAAGAAGGCGTTAAGTTCGGCCGGGCCGAATCTTATATACACTACACCACGGAGTGCATTCCACAGTATTACCAGCAGATTAAGGGATGTCGACTTTTAAAGATATCCCCATTCTCCACCCAAATGTACAAATTTCGAAAAACCCTTTTTCGAGTCTTCATAGTCTGAATGTATACACTGAATTTCATGATTTCAACTTCAGCGGTTTGGTAGGTCCCATTTTTATCCCTCTTTTTAATTATATCCCTTAAAATTACAAATTTCGAAAAATCCCTCTATTTTACGTATCTATGCAATTAGAGGGATGTACACTAGAGCGTACCAGGTTACAAGTAAAAAAAATTGGCCTTACACCTTCGACTATGAAGTATTATTGAAAGGTAGTTTCAAATTTTTTTTTTATTTTTTTATGCCGAACGTAGGGTTCGCGCTTTTACATTTTTCTATATAACTTCTGCATTTATAAACGGATTTTAAAGTGTGATACATCGATGTTTTTGTCTCGACGAGGCCGATTTTTTTGAAAATCGACATACTTCCATAGGAAGAGTTTCATGATTTTATGCGAGCTTTAATTTTCTGATATTAGAGTGGTACAGTAGTAGCAACTGATATATGATGGGTAAGTACCAGAAGGGGGTGCTTGAGCTCAATGACTTCAAAGACAAAAGACATCGGCCTCGTCGAGACAAAAACATCGATGTATCACACTTTAAAATCCGTTTATAAATGCAGAAGTTATATAGAAAAATGTAAAAGCGCGACCCCTACGTTCGGCATAAAAAAATAATAAAAAATTTTTTTGAAACTACCTTTCAATAATACTTCATATTCGAAGGTGTACGGCGAACTTTTTTTTTGAGGTACGCCCTAATGTACACATCGAATTTCATGATTCTAGCTGTTGTCGTATCATTGGTACCATATTTTATCTCTTTTTGTCCCATTTCGCCCCCTAAAACTTTTATTTTCTTTGTGGTGCTTCGAAGCTACAAGAGGAGTGCCCGCAACAAATTTTAACTGTATGAAAATAAGAAATTTAATTAATACCTACCAAATTTTTATACTTATATATAATGGATATAATACTTCAATTCATAAAGTAAATATAAGGGAGCAATCATAAATACCCTAAATATTGGGGGATAGAGAGTGTATTTTCAGCTACAGTCGTTTGGTTGGTTGTATTTCCATCCTATTTTAATTTCAAAAGTATAAATTTTGAAAATACCTTATCTCTCATGTACGCAGTATAAGACAACTTCATGATTCTACCATTTTTTGTCGTAAAAGCAACAAACGAATTTGGGGAAAAAATAGTTTACGTGGCTATGCAGTCAGAGGAATGTACACACCGAATTCCATGATTCTATCAGCGGTCATTTTGTTGGTACCATTTTTATCCCCCTTTTCCAATTTTGCCCCCTCAAGAGTACGACTATCTAAAATCTCTTTATTTTATGTATCTACACAATTAGAGGGATGTACACACTGAATTTCATCATTTTCATCATAGCTGTATTCATTTAGTTGGTACTATTTTTATCCCCTGTAGCCATTGTATCCCTTGAAAGTACGAATTTGGAAAAAACGATTTATTTTTCGTGTCTACGCAGTCAGAGGAATGAATACTCCGAATTTCATGATTCTAGCTGCTGTCATTTGGTAGGTACTATTTTTATCCCCTTTTTCCATTTGAACCACAAAAAGTACGAATTTTGGAAAGTTCTTTTATTTTACGTGTCTACGCAATCAGAGGAATGTATATATCGAATTTCACTATTCTAGGTGCAGCCGTTATGTTGGTACTATTTTTATCCCTTTTGCCCCATTTAACCCCTTTAAAGTACGAATTTAGTCGAAATACTTTTATATTATTTATCTACTCTATTAGAGAAATGTACACGCCAAATTTCGTGTTTCTATCTGTTGTCGTTTGAAAGGTACCATTTTTATCCCTTTTTGTCCCATTTCGACCCATACAAATAAAAATCACTCTATGGTGGCCTTTTATGCTATAAAGGGAATGCGCATTGCGAATATCAAGTAAATACAAGCTAATATGTTCAAAAAACATGCTGAAATACACAAAATATTAGGGGTATTTTCAGTCCTTGTGAGGGAAAAATTTTTCCCTCTGGGCCGATTTCGTCCACTTTCAATCCCAACCGATCTACAACCATAAGACACATTTAGGAAAAATTTGAACCTCCTAGCTCATTTCGTTCGGCCGCTATCGTGCTTTCAACAGACAGACAGATAGACAGACAGACAGACAGACGGACATGGCTATATCGTCTTAGAATTTTACCACGACCCAGAATATATATACTTTATGGGGTCTCCGATGAATATTTCGAGGTGTTACAAACGGAATGACAAAGTGAATATACCCCCATCCTGGAGGTGGAGGGTATAAAAATGTGAATTTTTAGAAAAGTGAGCCGCAAATTCATCGCGGATCGGAGGAAATTTTTTGGCAGGAGATGAAGAGTATTACCGAAAAATCGTGTTTTCAGATGAAGCTCATTTTCATCTCGTTGGCTATGTCAATAAACATAATGAGTCGTTGTTTGTGGATTTTGGGTTGGCGGCATCATTGGAATAACTTTTCCTGCTGTTCATTTACATGATATTTGTATAGATCACCGTAAAGTGATCTATACTTTTAGGCGGTGAAACGGGACAAAAAGGGATGAAAATGGTACCATCCCTCTAATCTGTCATGTACAGGTAAAATAAAGTGATTTTTTAAAATTCGTACTTTTAAGAGGGAAATATGGAAAATGGTATGAAATCGGTGCCGACCTAATGATTGTAGCTAGAATTAGGGAAATCGGTGTATACTTCGCTCAGGTTGCGTAGATTCTAAATATAATACGATCTTTCGATATTAGTTTTTTAGGACCAAAAAGGGACAAAATTGGTGCAGAACAACAAACATAAAATTTTCCACAAATGTGTCTTATAGTCGTAGATCGGTTGGGATTGAAACGGGGCGAAATCGGCCCAAAGGGAAAATTTTTTCCCACACAATGACTAAAAATGCCCATAATAATAACAATAAAAATGGTAAATATTAAACGACAACAGCTAGAAACACGAAATTCGGTATGTACATTCCTCTAATTGATTAGATACATAATATAAAAGTATTTTTTCCAAATTAATACTTTTAAGGGGTAAAATGGGAATAGAGGGATAAAAATAGTACCAACTAAACGACTACAGCTCGAATGATGAAATTCTAATTGGGTAGAAAAGTCAAATAAAGAGATTTTAGATAGTCGTACTCTTAAGGGGGTAAAAATGGTACCAACCAAATGGCCGCAGCTGGAATCATGGAATTTGCTGTGTCCATTCCTCTGACTGCAAAGACACGAAAATAAAAGGATTTTTCCAAATTCGTATTTTTTACTTTTACGGCAAAAATTGGTTGAAGCATGAAGTTAGGTTATTTTGCACTATGTACGTGAGATAATGGAGTTTCAAAATTTGTACTTTTGGAATTAAAATAGAATGGAAATATAACCAACTGTAGCACCCACTATCTACAATTTATGGTATTTAGGCTTTTTGAAAATATAAATATAAGAATATTTATTTTTTGAATTGTCGTATTGGTAGCCTTGTCTTATAAGCGTGGTTTGAAATAATAAAAATATTATATTTATTTTTAAAATTATTTTTTCAATATTTGTATATGGTTTGGATTTGCTATATTAAAAAAAATTATATTATCCTGTAATATTACAGCACTTCTACGAAAATCGACTTCCTCTGTGGAATGCATTCCATGGTGGAGTTTATAAAAAGTTCGGCCCGGCCGAACTTAACGCCTTTTTTTACTTGTTTATACTTCAACTAATAATAAATAACAATAAAATGAACAGCTGAAATAGCTTTTCATTTCAGTTGATAATTATCAGCGGTGTTGCCATCTCAGAACAATTTAACCATTGAATGAGAAAACCAAAATGCTTAACCGGCACTTTATCGCGTCGAAAAACTAATGGTTGATTAATTGACACTTTAATCGAATTATGAGAAATTGGACGAAAATATTCTAAATATTACAAGGGGAACCTTTTCCCTCTGGAACTTAGTGCCGTTTTAACTTGTTATAACTCAATTGTTTTTACACAGCACATTAGTATACAAATAAATAAATAAAAAAAAAAATAAATAAATAAAATTGTTTGAAATATTCCCAAAATTTCAACTTTTGCGATTCAGAGAAAACTAACTTTTTGCATTTAATATATTTAAATTTTTCTGAAAAAAAAGAACAGTCTTCTTGCTAGTACCGTTGACTCTCTTGTACTAGCATTTATCATGTAATTATTGATTGTTTCACTTATTCGAAACTCTTTTTTATATAATCCAAAAAATATAAAGTGCAAATTTCTCATCTAAATAGACTGTGCAAAATATATACCGAATTTCATTATTATAATTGCAGCCCTTTGATTGGTACCATTTGTATTCCTTTTTATTCATTTTTTATACCCGCCACCTCCAGGATGGTGGTATATTCACGTTGTCATTCCGTTTGTAACACCTTGAAATATTCATCGGAGACCCCATAAAGTATATATATTCTGGGTCGTGGTAAAATTCTAAGACGATATAGTCATGTCCGTCTGTCTGTCTGTCTGTTGAAAGCACGATAGCGGCCGAGGAGGTTCAAATTTTTCCTAAATGTGTCTTATGGTTGTACATCGGTGGGCGAAATCGGCCCAGAGGGAAAAATTTTTCCCTCACAAGGACTGAAAATACCCCTAATATTTAGAGTATTTCTGCATGTTTTTTTGGACATATTAGCTTGTATTTACTTGATATTTGCAATGCGCATTCACTTTATAGCATAAAAGGGCACCATGGAGTGTTTTTTATTTGTAGGGGGCGAAATGGGACAAAAAGGGATAAAAATGGTACCTATAAAACGACAACAGATAGAAACACGACATTTGGCGAGTACATTCCTCTAATAGAGTAGATACATAATAAAGGGTGATTTTTTAAGAGCTTGATAACTTTTTAAAAAAAAAAACGCATAAAATTTGCAAAATCTCATCGGTTCTTTATTTGAAACGTTAGATTGGTCCAAGACATTTACTTTTTGAAGATAATTTCATTTAAATGTTGACCGCGGCTGCGTCTTAGGTGGTCCATTCGGAAAGTCCAATTTTGGGCAACTTTTTCGAGCATTTCGGCCGGAATAGCCCGAATTTCTTCGGAAATGTTGTCTTCCAAAGCTGGAATAGTTGCTGGCTTATTTCTGTAGACTTTAGACTTGACGTAGCCCCACAAAAAATAGTCTAAAGGCATCAAATCGCATGATCTTGGTGGCCAACTTACCGGTCCATTTCTTGAGATGAATTGTTCTCCGAAGTTTTCCCTCAAAATGGCCATAGAATCGCGAGCTGTGTGGCATGTAGCGCCATTTTGTTGAAACCACATGTCAACCAAGTTCAGTTCTTCCATTTTTGGCAACAAAAATTTGTTAGCATCGAACGATAGCGATCGCCATTCACCGTAACGTTGCGTCCAACAGCATCTTTGAAAAAATACGGTCCAATGATTCCACCAGCGTACAAACCACACCAAACAGTGCATTTTTCGGGATGCATGGGCAGTTCTTGAACGGCTTCTGGTTGCTCTTCACTCCAAATGCGGCAATTTTGTTTATTTACGTAGCCATTCAACCAGAAATGAGCCTCATCGCTGAACAAAATTTGTCGATAAAAAAGCGGATTTTCTGCCAACTTTTCTAGGGCCCATTCACTGAAAATTCGACGTTGTGGCAGATCGTTTGGCTTCAGTTCTTGCACGAGCTGTATTTTATACGGTTTTACACCAAGATCTTTGCGTAAAATCTTCCATGTGGTCGAATAACACAAACCCAATTGCTGCGAACGGCGACGAATCGACATTTCACGGTCTTCAGCAACACTCTCAGAAACAGACGCAATATTCTCTTCTGTACGCACTGTACGCATTCGTGTGGTTGGTTTAATGTCCAATAAATTAAACTGAGTGCGAAACTTGGTCACAATCGCATTAATTGTTTGCTCACTTGGTCGATTATGTAGACCATAAATCGGACGTAAAGCGCGAAACACATTTCGAACCGAACACTGATTTTGGTAATAAAATTCAATGATTTGCAAGCGTTGCTCGTTAGTAAGTCTATTCATGATGAAA
The DNA here is from genome assembly GCA_947397865.1 of Polietes domitor. Classification (NCBI taxonomy): domain Eukaryota; kingdom Metazoa; phylum Arthropoda; class Insecta; order Diptera; family Muscidae; genus Polietes; species Polietes domitor. The sequence goes on along the minus strand of OX377621.1, from coordinate 78,900,692 downwards.
TGTCAAAGCATACTGAGCATCTTTCTCTTTGACACCATGTCTGAAATCCCACGTGATCTGTCAAATACTAATGCATGAAAATCCTAACCTCAAAAAAAAACACTCTTTATAAAAGTATTTTTGCTAACTTCGTACATTTAAGGGGTTATATGGGGATAGAGGAATATAAATAGTACCAACCTAACGACTGCACATAGAATAATGAAATTCGATGTATGAATTGCTCTTTCCAAAATTCGTACTTTTTGGGGTTCAAATGGAAAAAAGGGATAAGAATAGTACCTACAAAATTACAGCAGCTAGAATCATGAAATTCGGAGTATACATTCCTCTGACTACGTAAACACGAAAAATAAAACGTATTTTCCAAATTCGTACTTTCAAGGGATACAATGGCTACGGGAGATAAAAATAGTACCAACTAAACGAATACAGCTAGAATGATGAAATTCAGTGTGTACATCCCTCTAATTGTGTAGATACGTAAAATAAAGAGATTTTAGATAGTCGTACTCTTGAGGGGGCAAAATTGGAAAAAGGGGATAAAAATGGTACCAACAAAATGGCCGCTGATAGAATCAAGGAATTCGGTGTATACATTCATCTGAGTGCATAGCCACGTAAAATATTTTTTTACAAAATTCGACAAAAAATGATAGAATCATGAAGTTGTCTTATACTGCGTACCCCAATATTTAGGGTATTTATGATTGCTCCCTTATATTTACTGTATGAATTGAAATATTATTTCCTTTATATATATACATAGTATACAAATATTGGTAGCCTTGGCTTATTAATTAAATTTCTGATTTCATTACAGTTTGGAAGCAGCACAACGAAAATAAAAAGTTTAGCTTGCGAAATGGGACAAAAAGGGATAAAATATTGTACCAATGATACGACAACAGCTAGAATCATAAAATTCGGTGTGTACGTCCCAATAATTCGTAGACACGTAAAATAGAGAGATTTTTCGAAATTCGTACTTTTTAGGGATATCATTAAAAAGAGGGATATAAATGGGGCCTACCAAACTGCTGAAGTTGAAATCATGAAATTCGGAGTATACATTCTGACTATGAACACTCGAAAAAGGTTTTTTTTTCGAAATTTGTACATGTGGTCGGGGAATGGGGCGAGTCTAGGGATATGGGGAATGGGGATATTTTTAAAATTTATACTTTTCTTATCACTTTGTCTGTATCTGAAAATGCTTCTTTCTAATGGCGACTTACAATCGCCTAATATTTTGGGCATGTTCAATTTCACAATTACGGCATTTTATTTATATATAGTAGTCGATTTTAAACAGTGCGCATAAGTATACATTATAGTTTGAAATAGTAAACAAGTATAGTAGATGTGCATAAAAATATCACAATTTTCGTAATATGGTACTGTGCTTCTATGTAAAGTATATAAGATAAGTATATAAGAGGGTTTATTATTGATTTTAAAATTTATAAAAAAAAAAAAAAAAAAAAAAATAGTTATCCTTTATTCATGGTAATTTTGATTTATATACATTTTATGAGATTTTACAATATACGTATTACAACAATTGGATCAGATTGGCTAGGCCTTATGTGTACAAAATAATATCACAGTTTAAGGAGAAAAAAAATAGGTATGAAAAACCTTTGAGAGACACAGATATGTTAAAGAAATTTGTAAAAAAAATATGCATAGACTACCTTTAGTTTAAAAAGAAGTAATATATAAATTTTAAAGTAAATTTCTTATGATGTTAAAGTTAGACATTCTGCATCGTTCATCGAATGACAGTGTCAGATTACGCATTATCATGTTAATAGTTTCGTGGTCATAATGGCTATGTAGATGATGTGTGGAATGTCTCCACCTAAGATTATGTATTATTTTTAAGTTCTTATTTTGAATAATCTGTAGTCTTTTAATGTGGCATGCTGCGGTTTTTCTGTACCATGCTTGGCAAGCATATGTCATAATTGGACGGATGCACATTCTGTACAACATAATTTTATTCTTTAAATTAAGTTTTGATCTTCTATTAAGAATCGGAAATATAGCTCTTCCACATCTAATGGCTTTATCGCGTACATTGTTAACGTGTTCACCAAACGTCAGTTTGGAATCTAAAGTTACTCCCAAGTACTTAATAGATTTTTTTACTTCTATGGTATTTCCGTGAAGTTCAAGTGGAATATTTGGAACACGTTTTGGGGATTTATTGAAAGGAAAGATGATTGCTTGAGTTTTTTCCTGGTTGATTTTAATTTTCCACTTGTTGAAATATTTCTCTGTGTGTTTAAGAGATCCAGCCAATTGTTTGATTATCGCATTAGAGAGTTTGCCGCTGCATAAAATTGCACTGTCATCTGCGTAAAAAGCCGCATCATGGTTTCTTTTGATAGAAATATCAGAAGTGTAGATCGAATATAGAACTGGGGATAACACAGATCCTTGAGGGAGTCCCGCTGGAATACTTCTGGATGTTGATAAGGTGTTTTCGACACTTACAACAAATGATCTATTATTTAAGAAATTGTGAATTAGTTTTTGGATATAAACTGGGTATCCTAATTTGTTAAGTTTATAGACCACACCATCATGCCAGATTGAGTCGAAGGCCTTCTCTATGTCAAGCAGTACAACACCGGTGCTTCGTCTAAGTGATTTGTTATTTTCTATAATATTGATGACTCTTTTAATCTGATGTACCGTTGAATGTTCCTTTCGAAATCCGAATTGCTTACTGTGTATTATGTTGCGATTTTCTGTATATACCATTATTCGATTATATATTACTTTTTCAAATAGTTTGTCCAGAGCGCTTAGTAAACTAATCGGCCTGTAGCTGCTTGGGAGTTTGGGGTCCTTGCCATTCTTAGGTACAGGAATAACTTTTGCCTTTTTAAAAACGTCTGGAAATATTCCTTTTGTAATGTAGGCGTTGAATATATTTGCAAGGGCTTTGAAGAAATCATACGACATATTTTTAAGAACCATATTGTGGATGTTGTCAAACCCTGGGGCTTTATTATTTTTAAAACGGTACGAAATTTTTGCGAGTTCACATGCACTTGTTAGGATTCCTGGTTCCAAGGATCCGACTGGAGCATTCCACATTCCTGACTACTTTCTTAACTTTTAGATCCATCGAAGACTGAGTGTTAAGGGTAATATTATGAGCTTTTTCGAAAACGTCTGCTATAGCATCTGCTTTGCTTGTATAAGTGGAAACATCGACGCCATTCACGGTCAAACTTGGAATGTTGGTATATTTTCCTTTAAAGACTTTCGCAATTTTCCAATACTTTTTGCTACCTGTAGGAAGTTTGGATATGAACTGCGACCAATTGGCATTTCTGTCTCTATCAAGATTATAATCAATTAGTCTGTTGAGCTGCTTTAATATATTTGAAAGTATATTTCTACGGTATAAGTCTGCACATCGTTGATATTTGCGAAGGTATTTCTTGCAATATACGCACCGAATTTTATTATTATAGCTGCGGCCATTTGGTCGGTAACAATTTTATACCGGTTTGTACATGTGTTGTCCTTAAAAGTGCGAATATGGAAAGATCTTTTTTCGCGTTTATGCAGACGGAGCAAAGTACATATGTGCCGAATTTTATTATTCCAGATACAGCCTTTTGATTGGTATCATTTTTATCCCTTCTTGTCCCGTTTTCCCCTCTACAAGTACAAATTTCGAAAACATATATTTTTTGCGCGTGTACACAGTCAGAGGAATGTACTTGCCAATTTTTTTAGGGTAACGGTAAGGTCAGTATTTCAAGGAATGGTAAATTTTGGCTGGTATAAAAAATCGATTTTCAACCACTGTTCAAATATATGAAAACATTAAAGTAAACGTTAAATATGAAAACATGGCAACAACAATATCAGCTCTTCCGAGTAAATCCAGTTTCGGTTGAAAAGGAAAAATGCAGACTTACAATTTACAGCAAATTTTTGGAAAATTACAAGGAATCCAAGCCAATAGCACACCCACGTCTTTATTTTGCACGAAAAATTCTCGAATGGAGATATAAATTGTCATTTGTCATCCATCATAATCCTCAGATAAAGTCTCGTTTAGCGCCGCACCAACCCAACTCACTCCACCAACCGTGTTGCCACTGGTGGCGCCAGTGTGAGAGGTATTGTATTGAAATTACGTGACGCCGATATAATCACATTTTCGTAGAAGTTACATATTCGCAGAGAAGAAAAAAAAACTAATTTATCATTAACATATTGTCATCGTCGTCATCGGCATCGCCTAGACAACAAAATATTACATTATGCTGTTGAAAGAAATCGATAATTTGGGTAATTCCCTCGTTTTTTTTTTTGGCACCACAAACCTCCAACTCCTGCTCTCATCTCGCCAATTCTAATAAAAACGCCATCATTAAGCCAATCATCATCATCTATGTATGTACGTATGTTGAGTTGAAGTAGGTACGAGTACGAGTATGAATATGAATATGAGCAGCACATACTCAGCTTCCGCTGATGATTTATTTAGAAATCGTCTTTCACTTCGCTGCTGCCATCACTACAATGGAATCTATGGTGAGCACCATAAATCTTTGCAGTCATCACCAGCGTGACTGTGAAGTGAAAACCACATAATTCATAATTTCATTCCGTCACAATGCTTATTGAGACAAAAAACACAATGATGATGGTGATGATGATGATGAACAAAAGAATAGCGCTAAATAAAACCAGCGCAAAAACACGCCAAGTGAAAAGAAAATGTGCGAAAATTTGCGAATTATTTGGAGTGACTTGGCATAGATGATTTTCTGGTAGCACTAGTTTACAAGCCATTTTGTCGAAGGACTGTGTATAGCATTAGCTGGTGTAGTTTGTTGTCCTTCCAATTTTCGTGGTAGGTACCTTTCATATGTGTAATAATTAATTTTTGTTGCCAACAAAAAAGAGACAAGTAAGAAGGGATTTAAATTCGGATAATCTTATGTATCCTCCAACACAGTATTACCGCCAAATTAGAGGATAGATTAATAGAGAGAATAACGATAAATTAGACTTTAGGAGTGTACTAACAGGAAAATTATGATATTTCTATGAAAATTGTCATATTCGTTTACTATTGCAAACTACCTCGCCACTTATGTTTATTTATTTTTTATTATTATTCTTATTAAGTCTATAGATACAAACATCCTTACAGACTAAAAACATATACATATATACACTTAGATACTACAAATTAAGTATTTAAATACAGGATATTTTTTCTTTTAATAGAGTTTTTGTTTTCTGATAATTCAATAATGTGATAGAATTTATTAAATTGAACAAACAGGCGAATTATTTATTTATTGTTTTAAATGGCCGCATTGTGAAAAGTGCCCTAAATCAAAAAAAAAATGAGGAACAAAAGAAAAATGAAATAGGAAGAATGTTGTATTTAAAGTCAAAAATTGGGAAAAGAGCCTTTAGGCAAATCCGTGTAATTATACTCTCCACCTAAAAAAAAGACTTTGTCATTCCGTTTGTAACGCAGTAATATATTCATCGGAGTCTCCAAAAATATATATATTCTGGGCCGTGGTAAAATTCTATGACGATCTAGCCATGTTCATTTGTCTTTCTGTTGAAAGCACGATAGCGGCCGAATGAAGTAAGCTTGGAGGTTCAAATTCTCCCTAAAAATATCTCATGGTTACAGATCGCTTGTGATTGACAGTGGGCGAAATCGAGCAAAAGGGACAAAATTTTCCCTAACAAGGACTGAAAGAAGAAAAGAAAGACTGAAAAAGAAATTTTCCATAACCAAATCGCAAAGTGGCTGCCCTATGTCCTCGATAGCCTCACGAATTCTATTTTTGAGGTCTTGAATCGACGCTGGACTGTTGGCGTAGACCTTATCTTTCACGTGGCCCCAAAGGAAGAAGTCGCTACAAAAAAGTTTCCCTAACAAATACTGACAGTACTCCCTAATATTTATAATACAGGGTTTTCCAACAAGAGTTGTTATTTTGGTATTCAAAGAAAAATGTCATTTTTTGAGATAAATGATCGGATGTTTATGTCATAATAAAGAGGAAGGTATGTCGTTAATAATGAAACACAACATCAGCTAAATGGCCACCACAACCACGCTTACAGGACCATATCCTTTTCATGAAAATTTTCCATAACCAAATCGCAAAGTGGCTGCCCTATGTCCTCTATAGCCTAACGAATTCTATCTTTGAGGTCTTGAATCGACGCTGGGCTGTTGGCGTAGACCTTATCTTTCACGTGGCCCCAAAGGAAGAAGTCGCAAGGTGTTAAATCACAAGATATCGGTGGCCAATTGTGATCACCTCTTCGGGAGATAACACGGTCCGGAAACTTTTCCCGTAAAAGAGCAATGGTTTCGTTGCTTGTGTGGCACGTAGCGCCGTCTTGTTGAAAGTAAACGTTGTCCAGATCAATACCATCCACCTCCGACCATAAAAAATCATTAATCATCTCTCGATAGAGCAATCCATTCACCGTAACTCTTGATCCAACCTCATTTTCGACAAAGTAAGGTCCAATGACCCCCGCCGGACCCTAAACCGCACCAAACAGTCACACGATGAGGGTGGAGAGTAGTGAATGGTAATCGAGGACAAGAATCGATTCTCGATTCCCGATCAACTATTTTTCAATCCGATTCTTAGAATCGAAGAATCGGACCTGAGAGTCGATTCTTAATCGGAATCGGTAGCAATGTTTAACCATAAAACTCGAGAGGTATAATTTTAACTAACTAGTACAGAAAATGCCCACAATAACAAAGTTAGGGTACTTAAGAACGATATACACGCTGTCCAAATGTTTTGATAGCCTCTCCCTACAAGCGAGAGTGGACTTTAAATTTATTTAAATTTGCATAAAAATATCTCCAAACCATGGTAGAGAGTATATAAGAATCGCCATGGCCGAACTTTACGCCTTTTTAATTGTTTTACACAAAGGTGCTCTTCCTTAATCGACTATTCTGAATAATATATATATAGTTTTTGGAAAACGTTTTTCTTATAGATATTTTCCGATCTATTGAATGATACCATCGCAAAAATATATAATTTAATGTTCACCTTTACTTTTAGGAATTAAAAATAAATTTAACATTTCGAAATCTGCGGACACTTTTATTTTTTATATTTTTAGAAGAAAATTGTCTATAAGTTTATCAAATTTCAAACTATTGCTTTTCTTCGTTTTTGAGATATTGTATTTTAAAGTTAGTTTCTCATTTTTTCGCCTAGACTATGTTTTGACATTTGTCATTTATTTTCAGGTCTTTTAAGTACTGATGAATTCGATCAAGTTTTGTGTAATATTTCATCAAAACTAACACTTTCTAATTAACACTAACATGAAAACAACATTAAAAAGTTGTTCTAATGATAGTTTCATTAGTCAAATGCGATTTTAGCGACGACCGATGTGGTATGAATATATCAGATTTTCTCGAAGATATTCAAATGTAAATGATATCCAAAAGTTCAGGAAATTGTATTGTTGGTAGTGAGCAATGATGTTAGATTTTTTATTGGTGTTACTAACAATTCGTGTTTATCTAACATATAATACTTTATTTCACGAAATATAAATAATATTATAATAGAAAACTATCTTGGTTTACGTGGCCGTTCTCACCATTTTGAATAAAACTTTCTACATGGATCAATTCTGTATAAATAATATTTCCATAAGCACTTAAAAATACTTTTCCATCGGCAGTTTTATTTATGCATATGTTGTATAATATGTTAAATCATTATCGTCTACTACTTTATCCGATATTTCCATTACAAGCGATCAATCTAGCATTAGGATGTATTTTTACGCAATAATTTAATTTTTCCAAATGCTTGGACTGTTTGGAGGTACGAAAACCCCAGTGTTTGGTACATATTAACCCTTATACCACTGTCAATTTTTTATATCAATTCCACACTTAGTGTAATTTCTTTTTGTTTAATTAATAAAATTGCAGCTTTTAAATTTCACAACTTGTTACCACCAAAAGTACGTACAAAGTTAGTACATATTTTTTGGGTGTTTTTCATTAAATTAAATTTCGATTCCCAAGCATCGATAATCGATTCCAGTATAAAGTTGGACACATGTAATCGATTCCAAAAGAATCGTTTTTGAGCCCTCAGAATCGATTCTCGATTAGAATCGGAATCGATTTACCATTCACTAGTGGAGAGGCTTCTCAACAATAACTCCAGGGTTTTCCGAGCCCCAGATGCGACAATTTTCCTATTGTTGACGTAGCCACCGAGGTGGAAATGGGTCTCATCAGCCAAGATGATTTTTCGATTTAATTCCGGATCATTTTCATTCATGAATTTTAATAATTTCAATGCGTTATTGAAGCGTGTATCGTTCCATTTTTAGAAATGGCGTAGTTTCTACTTGTCAAATGTCAAAGAATAAAAGCTTCAAAAGTGACAGCTAGCGAAATGCCGTTGATTCAAAATAGCACCTCTTGTTGGAAAACTCTGTATTTAAGCATTTTTTTAATTTCTGCTTTATATGCACTTGAAAGTTATTGCGTACATTCCTCTTGTAGCGTGAAAGTAGCAAAAACTAAATACACGTTTTAGCGGGCGAAATGCGACAAAAAGGGATAAAATTGGTACATATTAAACGACAACAGCTAGAAACATGAAATTTGGAATGTACATACATCTAATTGCGTAGATGCGTAAAATAGAGGATTTTTCAAAATTAAGGGGTATAATTTGAAAAGAGGGATAAAAGTTGAAATCAGGAAATTCGACGTATGCATTCATCTGATTGTGTAGACGCGAAACATAAACACATTTTTCGAAATGTGTACTTTTAGGCAGAAAAAAAGGGATAAAAATGGTACCAACCAAACGGCTGCAGTTAGAATCTTCGATCGATTCGATCTGTACACTGCTCTGACTGTCTAGATGAGAAAAATAAAGATATATTTCGATATTCGTACCTTTTGGGATCAAAACGGGATAAAAGTTGTACCAAGCAAACGACTGTAGTTAGAATTATGAAATTGAGCGTTTACACTCGTCTGTCTTCGTAGATACGCAAAATATGAACAATTCTCCAATTTCGTACTTTTAGGGTCAAAATGCAAAACGAATAATACTGGTACCAAGCAAACGGATCATTCCAATGTGGACCCAAAACTTAACGAATCTATGCAATTTTTACTTTTCAGTCAGTTTGCTTCCCCCAAATGACGTCTGACAATATACCAAATATTTAGGCCACATTTTTAAAGATTGCTGCCTCATTTTGATTACATTTGCAGTATTATAATTATATATATATATACCAATGAACTATTATTGTTATTATAATAATGAAGCAATACAATTTTTTTAAAAGAGTGCGCATAAGTATGCCTGATAATTTGAAATAGTAAACAAATATAGTAACGTGTATAAAAAATATCACAATTTTTCTAATATGGTTCCGCACTTCCATGTAAAGTCGTCAGCCAATAATCTGCGGTAATACTGGGGAATGCAATCCGTGGTGGAGGGTATTTAAGATTCGGCTCTGCCGAACTTAACGTTTTTTAATTGTTTTTTTAAGCACTCTCTATATATTCTTGCTCGTCATAAAATTCTAAGAATATCCTGCTAAGACCGTCCGTCCCTCCGACTGTTGAAAGCACGCTAGTATCTAAACGAGAGGAGCCAGGGCGTCCACATTTTCTCAGAATACGTCTAATAGTTGTAGATCGGTTGGGATTTAAAGAGAGTGAACTCGGTCCAGAGGGAAACATTTTTCCCTCAGAAGGATTGAGAGAGGAGGAGCCAGGGCGGTAACATTTTCTCAGAATACGTCTAATAGTTGTAGATCGGTTGGGATTGAAAGAGAGTGAACTCGGTCCAGAGGGAAACATTTTTCCCTCAGAAAGATTGAAAATAACCCCCAATATTTAGAGTATTTAAGCATGTTTTTATACCCTCCACCTCCAGGATGGGGGTATACAAACTTTGTTATTCCGTTTGTAACACCTTGCAATATCGACCTGAGACCCTATAAAGTATATATATACTTGATCGACAAATTCTAAGACGATCTAGCCATGTTCGTCCGTCAGTCTGTTGAAAGCACGCTAGCATCTAAACGAAACCAAATTTCCCATAAAAGTGTTTTATAGTCGTAGATCGGTTTGGATTGAAACTGGGCGTAATCGGCCCAAAGGGAAAAAATCGCTCACAAAGACTAAAAATACATAAATATTGGGTATGCGCGTTCCTCCTATAACAAAAACGTGCATCATAAAGTGAATTTTTTTCGTAAGGGGTGAAATGGGGCAAAAAGAGATAAAAAGTGGTACATATTAAACGACAACAGCTAGAAACACGACATTCTGTGTTTACATTCCTCTAATTGAGTAGGTACATAATATGAAATTATTTTTTCCAAATTCGTACTTTTAAGGGATAAAATGGGAATAGAGGGATAAAAATGGGGAAAAGGGAATAAAAATAGTACCAACCTACCAACAACAACAAGCAAAATAAAAAGATTTTTCCAAAATCGTACTATTTACTTTTACGGCAAAAATTTGAATCATGAAGGTAGGTTATTTTGCACTTGAGATACTGGATTTTCAAAATTTGTATTTGATTTTGTTTGGTTATATTCAAAAAATATATATATTTTCCTGTAATATTACTGCACTTCTACGAAAATCGACAGCCTCTATAAAATGCAATCCATCGTGGAGGGTATATAAAGTTCGGCCCGGCCGAACTTACGGCGTTAAGTGTTTACGTGTTTTTTCACTTTGTTTGATGCAAATTAAATCAGTTGCAGTTCAGCATTTATTTGTAGCAAGCTGTGCTTTTATCTTAACATACAGAAAATTTAACTTGTTTTCTTTTTAATTTTGTATTTTAAAGATAAATATTTGAAATTTTTTAAAACGCGTCTAAATTTACATTTTTGCTCAATAGTCAAATGTGAATTGCTTCTTAGCTAATTTCTTTTTAACTTAGTTAATTTAAAGCTACTAAAAATATTCTCAACTATTACTTTTTCGGAGAAATTTTCTTGTTTCTATATAATATTAACTCTCCATATTCTTTGCTCGTATCACAATCAAACCTCCTGATCGCATCAGTGAGTAAACTCAACGCGATTCAAATGGACAATTATATCTCATTGTCTCGAAAATCAGGCACCTTTCCTTCCATCATTGTCATGTGTAGGTCTCTGCGATCAGCTCTCTTGTAGGGCGTTATCAAAAGAATTCCATGACAAGAAAAAGACAAAAAATCATTGAATTGATTAAATGAACATATGAAAGTACTTCAGACATGTATGTGTATGTGTGTGTATTTACTACAATGACAGGCGGCACAGTTTCCTCTTCCTTTTTCATAAGAACAGAACAGAGCAAAAAATATAAAAGAATAAACTTCCTTAAACATTTTCTAGGTTTGACAAAGAAACAATCATAAAAAACTTGACAGAAAAGTTTCACACAAACGTGGCTGAGAACATTGCTTCCACACGTCCACTCCTCCCCTCCACAAAGTGGAAGGCGGATACCGATAATGTGAGCAAACTACACAGGAATTGGTAAATTTCCCACTGTTTCACTTATCATGACGACGACGACTTTGGGAGGAGGGAAACTTTTCAACTCGCAAGGACATGATGGGAGGGTAAAAGAAGAGAATAGAAAAGAAGTTGTGTTTATTGCCATTTGAGTAAGGGTGTGGTTGCCGGAATGGAATAGTATCGAATGGAATGTTAAATGAGTAGGTGTTGCGAAAATCGAAACTTAAAGTCGGCAATGTGAAGTTTGGCTGAATTTCGTAATTCAAAGAAAATTTATGAATTGGTAAACTGACTGTAACTGGTTTTACAAAAATATTGTTGCTTCTGTGTACTTATGATTTAAAGCGTTATTAAACTTAGAATAGAATTACTATGACTGGAGGGAAATCGAAATGCTATTTGTCGAAACGGTACAGGTGACTCTAGAATTGTGAAAATTAGTTACGATATTGAAGTGAAATCTAAATTGTATTCATACTTTTGGTTGTAAGTGTAAAAATTGTTAAACTTTATTTAGGATGAGTAGGAAGGGGATAAAAAGGGAGTAATTTAAGATAATATTGAGAAGCAATATACAAGAGCACAGGAGAGGTGGGATATAGATAAAATGAGACTAGTTGATCAAAGAGGATAATAAGAAACACAAAAGGTAAAAAACAACACAATGGAATAAATAAAATAAACTAATTAAAACTGTCCCGCAGAGGTGTTGCAAAGATAAAAGCAAGAAAACATGAAGAGGTTCACAAAAAAATTGCCGAAATTGGAATTCCAAACTATTGGTACAATAGGAAAAGCAGTATAGACATTGATATATATTGGAAAAGGTGATGGCAATTTATCACAAAGAAGATAAGATAGAGTAATGCATAGTGATATATTGAAAGAAGTTTAATGGAATTTATGGGGGAAAATGTAAGCCGATAAACAACAGCACAAACTACACACACTCTTGGTAGACACCGTATTTAGACGTTTATACTTTTATTTCTCTTCCAGGAATTTCCGGGATTCCCAATCACTTTTCATTCCCGAGTTCCCAGCAATTTTTATCGGGAATTCCCGACAATTACATTTTACCATTACTACCACCACTTCGTGGAATAGGGTATTATAAGTTAGTTTTCCGCCAAATGTTTGCTCTGTTGGCGGAGGTGGCGTGGCAATAGTGTTTTTGAGAGCTAGAAGGCTGAAAATTGGTACATATATATTACTGACCACGAGAATGATAAATATGATGCCGAAATTTGGATTTTCATTTTGTGGGCGGAGTGGGCGTGGCAAAAGTGTTTTTGAGAGCTAGAAGGCTGAAAATATTTTACTGACCACGATAATGATAAATATGATGCCGAAATTTGGATTTTCATTTTGTGGGCAGAGTGGACGTGGCAAAAGTGTTTTGAAAGCTAGATGGCTGAAAATTGGTAAATATATATTACTGACTACGAGAAAGATCAATTTGATGCCGAAAGTTGGATTTTCGTTTTGTGGGCGGAGTGAGCGTGGCAAAAGTGTTTTTGAGAGGTAGTAGGCTGAAAATTGGTACATATATATTACTGACCACGAGAATGATAAATATGATGCCGTAATTTGGATTTTCGGGGTGGGCGTGGCAAAAGTGTTTTTTGAGCTAGAAGGCTGAAAATTGGAACGTATATATTACTGACCACGAGAATGATAAATATGATGCCGTAATTTGGATTTTCGTTTCGTGAGCCGTGGGAGCATGCCAAAAGTGTTTTGAGAGCTAAAAGGCTGAAAATTGGTACATATATATTACTGAACACGAGAAAGATAAATATGATGCAAGATTTTGAATTTTCGTTTTGTGGGCAGTGGGGCGTGGCAATAGTGTTTTTGAGAGGTAGTATGCTGAAAATTGGTACATATATATTACTGACCACGAGAAAGATCAATTTGATGGCGAAATTTGGATTTTCGTTTAGTGGGCGTGGCTATAGTGTTTTTTAAGCTAGAAGGCTAAAAATTGGAACGTATATATTACAAACCACGATAATAGCAATATGATAAGATCAATATGAAACCTGATTTTAATTTTACCATTTGTTTTTTTTTTTTTGCCTGGCGAAGCGGGTGGGGTTCAGCTAGTGTTTTGATAAAGCCTCCATACAACTGTACCTCCGATTTACACTATTACTGCTCTAAAATATACATTTTACATCGGATCTTGATCAAATTTCCCACTCCATGTTACATTTAGACGAGAAATGACAACTTTGAACTCCAGCTATATAGTTCCATGTTTTGGTATAGTCCCCATACAAATGGACCCTCATTTTACACTTTTATCTCTCTAGAACCCACATCTTACATTGGGTGTTGATAAAATTTGGAGATCAAGTCATTTTGTACCCTCACTCTACAGAGTAGGAGGGTAAATATATAATTTGGGACAGAAAAAAGTGTAACGCATTGAAGGAGTGACTTAAGACCCTAAGTATGTTTGGACCGAATCCGTTTCACGACTTTTTAAGCTGTTTGAACCATGTCCGTCCGTCTGGCTGGTGTACACGATAACTCTCGAAAGGAGTAAAGGAATCGATTCAAACTTTGCACATGGTTATATTTTTCCCATACTTGGTTTAAGTTCGAAGATAAGGGACATTGCCACGCCCCTTCTGGTACCTCCCACACAAATGACCCATATTCCTATGTAAAATTAAGACTAATGTAACTTCCACACGGATCTTCGGAATCAGCTATATTTTGGCATTTTAAAATAACTTTAAGCGTCCAAAATATGGCGCGTATTGCCACGCCCCTTCTTGTACGTCCCACACAAATCACCCTAACCTACGTAGAATTAAAGCTTAAACCAAAATAAATGACAACACATACAACATAACAGACCAACAATACATACAAACAACAGCTATTACAACTTTTATAAGGATGTTCGGAATACTATATATGTTGCTTTATATATGTTGCATTCATATGGAATATGGTCGATATTGCCACACTCCTTCTGGTACCTCCCACACAAAGAGGCATTAGCCTTTCATGCGGGTAGTCAAAATCATTTGAAAATGTTTTTATAATCACTTTAAACCTAAAAAATATTTACGCTTTAGCCAGGCCCCTTCTAGTACCTTCCACACAAATCATCCGGCCTTACGTAAAATTTAAGTTATTGTAAATTGCATAGATATGTTCTCTGAGAGTGCGGGTATATGTAAGTCGGTTTAGCCGACTGACGTTTTCATACTTGTTATAACTTACTTTAGTTTCCCGTGCTTATGGTGTCATATCAGCAAAACTTCTGTCGTGCCAACGCTCATTTGATTTAGCTTTTTCGTTTGTATTTTTTTTGGTCTGTAATTAATATTTGATTTGAACTTGGATATTGTCCTCGTTGAAGACCATTTTGCATCTATATATTTGGATTCGTCAATAATCAGAATTGCTGCATTTGGTCGAATGATAATCCAAGAGCAATTGTCGAAAAACCAATGCACCGACAAAGAGTGACTGTTTGGTGCGGTTTATGGGCTGGCGGCATCATCGGTCCGTATTTTTTCAAAAATGAGGCCGGTCAGGCAGTTACTGTGAATGGTCTTCGCTATCGTGAGATGACAACGAACTTTTTATGGCCCTAATTGGAAGATATGGATGTGGACGATATGTGGTTTCGACAGGACGGTGCTACTTGCCACACAGCTAACGAAACAATGGCTCTTTTGCGCGACAAATTCAATGGCCGCCGTGTTATCTTTCGTGGTGGCGATGCCAATTGGCAGCCAAGATCATGTGATTTGACACCGTTGGACTTCTTTCTTTGTGTCTATTTGAAAGAAATGGAACAAAAGGATGAGATAATTCGGCACATTAAAGGCATAGAACCTCAATTATGCCTCAGCATCATCGAAAATTTGGACCTTCGGTTGGAGGTGTGCCGCCGAGGTCGCGGCTTCCATTTGGCCGATATTTTGTTCCGTACATAATTTAGCCATACCAATATTATCATAATAAAAAGAAATGACAATAATTTCCTAAATAATTTGTATTTTATTCAAAATCAACATCGGCCCTTAAATTTAACCACCCTTTATATATGCCCATGATTAACAAAATGCAAGAGATTTTTATCAATTTGGCCATATTCGTTAAATTTGATTAAGATGCATTAATAGTCTTATATATAAAACTGAATTTGTGTTTGTTTTGAAATTTTCACAGTATGTACTATGTACTATGAAAACCTTCATTATATTTATGAAGACATTTTTTTGGTTAGGACATATTTCACAATATTTAAGAAATCTTTCTTTGATATTATGAAATTAAGTTTCACTAATTTAACAATTTTGTTGTATGAAATATGAAATGTTTATGAAAAAATTGTATGAAACATTTCATTTTTTTATGAATTTTTCATACATATTAAGTAAAAGTTCACTAAATTTATGAAAAACCTTTTATGAAATCGCTTCATAAATATTACGAAGGAAAATTCTTTCAGTGTAGAGTGTTGAAATTTTGTGTGAGTGCATATAGTATCAACGTGCGTAGTTGTGCCAAATATGGGCGGTATTACAAAAGTGGGCGTGGCACCTCCCATACGAAGTTAAAACCTATTATTGAATATTGTCAGTTCTATGACACATAGAGTGCTGTAATTTTGTGTAAGTGCATCTAGCATCAATGTGCATAGTTCTGTCAAAAAGGGGCGGTATTGGAAAAGTGGGCATGGCACCTCCCATACGAAGTTAAAACCTATTATTGAATATTGTCAGTTCTATGACACCTAGAGTGCTGAAATTTTGTGTAAGTGCATCTATCATCAATGTGCATGGTTGTGCCAAAAATGGGCGGTATTGGAAAAGTGGGCGTGGCACCTCCCATACGAAGTTAAAACCTATTATTGAATATGTGCTGAAATTTTGTGTAAGTGCATCTAGCATCAATGTGCATAGTTGTGCCAAAAATGGGCGGTATTGGAAAAAAGGGCGTGGCACCTCCAATATGAAGTTAAAACCTATTATTGAATGACACCTATTGTGCTGTAAGTGCATCTAGCATCAACGTGCGTAGCTGTGACAAAAATGGGCGGTAATGGAAATGTGCACGTGGCACCTCCCATACGTAGCATCAATGTGCGTAACTGTGCCCAAAAAATTGGAAATAAGGGCGTGGTACCTTCCATACGAAGATAAAACCTATTATCGAATATATTCAGCTACAATACTTATCTTTTGTGTGAGTGCATCTAGCATAAACCTGCGTAGTTGTGCCAAAAATGGACGGTATTGGGAAAGTGGGCGTGGTACCTCACATACGAAGTTAAAACATATTATCGAATATGGTCAGTAGGTGTCGTAGACCTAGAGTGCTGAAATTTTGTGTGAGTTGATCCAGTGTAAAGTTGGACGGAAAGTGGGCGTGACCCTTCCCATCTGAAATTAAAACTGGTTTTACAGTATTTCGACACCGAGATGGGCGGAAAGTGGCCGTGACCCTTCCCATACGAAATTAAAAGCAGTTTTTTGAGTATATTCTACAACGATATTCCTATATTGTTGTGTGAGTTAATTTAGTTGTAACCTGCTTGGCAATATACAAATGGGCAGGATTTGAAAAATGGCTCATTTTTGATTTGAATTTTGTAAAATTACACGTTTTCTGTGGATTTTCTTAGCACAATAGTAAAGAAAGGTTATAAAAAGAAAAATATTCATTCGCCAACAGCCGCCTTAAGTCAAGAAAACAGATATTATATTAATTTTTTAGTTTTTGTGTTGTTTAATTAGTGAACAATTTGATTGATTTTCTATGTGTTTTTAATGTAATGTAATTTCATCTTACGAATGAAGTTTTTTGTTTAGGTAATGGAAAGGAGGAGAATCACATTTAACAAAAAATCAATTTGATTTTGACATTTTTTCAATTATTCGCCGTCGCTTTATTATATCAGGGAAGAACCTTGATTATAATTGGTGCATATATTACCGATCAGGACAAAAATTAATATGAAAGCAGATTTTAATTTTACCGTTTGTTTTTTTTTTGTGCATGGCGAAGCGGGCGGGGGTTCAGCTAGTATATTTATATATATCAATTTGCACAAATAAAAAATATAAGAAAAAGTTACGAAAATTTACGAATTAAATTTCTTGCTTCTGACTTTTAAAAAGAGTCAATACCGTCCTTAATTTCTCAATATAATCGTACATACCTCATACACCACACACATGGATATGTCAATAACCGGATGCTTCGAATATGTGCGTAGCTGGAATAAAATGAAAATACAAATCCGATAAATTTTGCGGGGGCTTCAAGAAGAAAAAAACTTTTGTTTTCTTATACTTTTTGGCTGAAAAAAAAAACTTAATGGCTGATTATTGAGATAAATGTCACACTTGTGTATCGATTTGTAACGATGAACATAATACAAATTATCACTTGTGTGTGTGTGTGCGACACCGGTAATGTCTGGGGAAGTGTTAACATGGATAGGGTGGTCGGGGTGGTGGCAGGGGTGGTGGCAGGGGTGTCAAGATAGCTGCTCTCAGGCAGGTGATAATTTATTACTTTGCCAGCCGTGCGTACGCTTATTGTTTTTAATGCAAAAAGTTGTTGAAATTTACGATTATTTGCGGAGGGGAAACAAACAGATCCCCAAGAACATAGGAAATACAAATGTACATATGTGTGTAACTACATTAGGTTGGGCCTTATTATACACTTCACGAGAGTATTATATCTTTGTGCATTTGTTTGTAACACCCAAATGGAAGGGTGATAACCCATTGTAAATTATACCGATCGGCTTAGAATCACTTTCTGAGTCGATTTAACAATGTCCGTCTGTCTGTCTGTCTGTCCATCTATTGTTGTAATCACGATTCAGGTCGCAATTGCGGCCAGAACTAAACGAATGTTTGCACAACGAAGTTTTTCGGGACAAGGACGAACGCTATTTAATTTGAAGAAAATCGGTTCAGATTTAGATATAGCCCCCAAACGAATTTTACTCCCGATTTGACTCTTTTCACTCTAGATTTTCTTCAAAATTGGCAAAACATCTTACATTTAAACTAGGAACACCTATGGTGAAAATAAGTCAGATTGGTTCAGATTTACATATAGCTCCCAATTTGACTTTTTCTGCTCTAGAAACCACATATTTTAACAGATCTTCTTCAAGTCTTGCAAAATATCTTATATTTCAACTAGAAACACCCACGGTGAAAATGGGTCACATCGGTTCAGATTTACATATAGCTCTCATACAAATTTCGTTCCCACAGAAACCGCGTATTTTCAGAGAATTTCTTAAAATGGAGCATAAAACTTTATACTTCAACTGGAAGAACTTATTGTGAAAGTTAGTCACTTCATTCCATGTTTGGACATAGCCCGAAACAAATATTATTCTCGATTTGACAAATTGGACCAGGTCATATTAACCGGTTAATGTGTGAAAATATTAATGAAAAAACTTGTGCGTCTACAAAGAGGGTCAGAATTTTTACATTTATCCCCAGATATTTTACTTATAGAAATAATATTCTGTTTTTGCATTTTAGTTATTAAAAAATAAAATAAAATATTTTTTTCGATTTATTTTCTTTTTTATGGGGTATTTCATGCCAGCAAAAAATATTTTTTTTTCGAAAAAATTTAATTTTTCTCTATTTTTGAATACTGCTCCTAAATCACTGTTTCGATATGAAAGCGAAGTTCGCGACATTTGTAACCATCATAATTTCCGTTAATTTAACATTTAAAAAGGTATTATCTGACTTATATTTCTCAAATAAGCGTAGAAATATTAACGATACTTTTGGCGAAAATTTGAATTTTAGTAAAAAAGATAAATAAAAATAATCAAAAATTATAAGTTACACATATTCCTTTGACAAAATTGTTGTTGTATAGTTACTCTTAATAGTAATGTTATATTATAAATAAAAAGTTTTATTTTATTTATTTTCCCTTTTATTTGTTTGGATGAGGGATATTTGCATTCTGTAAAATATTGGTCTTGAGCCAAGACAATATCCCAATTCAATTTATTACGGGGAAACTGTGAGCACCACTCTAATGTATCTGCTTGTATGTGACTCCTCTACACACATATCTCCATGTCAGGTACGAGCTATAAAATGTCCTTGATTATTAGACAGGCATATATGTATGCAAAAGTAATAATAGCCACGTGCTTCCTCTTTATAAAAAGAAAATTACAGCATTTGAATTAAATACAAATTTTAGGCAGAGAATGGTAAAATTGTGAAATTGCAAATATTCGTACTTTTCAAGGGTGTGAAAACAAATCTGGCCACAGAAACATGTGTTGATTAAAACTTTTATAGTCGCCCATGTTCTGCAAACCAATTAGAGTAAAATTCGACACGCTTTCGATCTACGCAGTTGTTCTTGAATCCAAGACTTTAACAAATTTGTAAATTCCTTCTAAAGCTATTAGAATTTTAGTTGTTGTCTATGAAATGCACAATGAAATGTTCAACATTTTCCACTCTAAAGGAACGAGTATAAAGGCGTTAAGTTCGGCCGGGCCGAATCCTATATACCCGCCACCACGGAGTGCGCTCCTCAGTGTAACCTGCAGATTAGAGGCTACAGACTTTACATAGAAGTACACTACCATATTAGAAAAATTATGATATTTTTTATTAACATGACGATATTTTTTTACTATATAAGGTATACTTACACGCTATGTTTTAAATAAATTGTAATTATAATATTAATAGTTCTCTAGTATATATAAATATTTATAATACTCAAATCAAAATGTGAACAAGAGGCAGCAAAAAATGTGTCCCAAATATTATGTGTATAGTCAGTTGTTACTAGGTAGAATCATTTTCTCTCAGGACCGATTTTTCTCTTTTGATTCCAGCTACAGCCCAAATTTCTATAACAATTTGATAAAAAAAACAAGTAAGGAAAGGCTAAAGTCGGGCGAGGCCGACTATATGATACACTCCACTTCCTAGCCGAATACAATACAATTCGGTAAAAAAAGTGAAAACGGGAAGAATTTTGGAATGTTTCCTAATCATAGGCTAATATGATTAATAGGTCCGATTTTCCAAATCGATAACAATATTTGTATCGGGGCTATATCCAAACATGGAATAAAGCGACTAACTTTCACAATAAGTTCTTCCAGTTCAAATTTAACGTGTTATCTCACTTTGAAGAAATTCGGTGAAAATTCGTGGTTTCTGGGGCGAAAAAGTCTATCCGAGTGCGAAATTTGTATGGGAGCTATATGTAAATCTGAACCGATCTGACCTATTTTCACCATAGGTGTTCCTAGTTTAAATATAAGATGTTTTGCCAAATCTGAAGACAATCTGATACAATTTGTGGTTTCTAGAGCGGAAAAAGTTAAATCGGGAGCGAAATTTGTATGGGAGATATATATAAATCTGAACCGATCTAACACATTTCTACCACACGTGTTTCTAGTTCAAACTTAAGATGTTTTGCCAAATCTGAAGACAATCTGATACAATTTGTGGTTTCTAGAGCGGAAAAAATCAAATCGGGATCGAAATTTGTATGGGAGCTATATAAATCTGAACCGATCAAACACATTTTTAACGCTGGTGTTTCTAAAGGGTGATTTTTAGCTATTATCTTTTTGGCAACGCTGGTTTAAACAGCTGACGTACGTTTCGTGTTTTGCTTCACTGTCAAACATCTTCAGTTTGGTCTATAATTTAACCATGAATAGTCTTACAAACGAACAACGCTCGCAAATTATTGAATTTTATTATCAAAATGTTAGTCAGTTTAATCGACCCACTGAAGCGGCTATTCGGGCTATTGTGACTAAATTTCGCACCAAATTTACATTGTTGGACATTAAACCACCAACACGCTTACGTAGAGTCCGAACTGAAGAAAATATCGCAGCTGTATCGGCCAGTGTTAATGATGACCATCATCGATTCGTCGCCGTTCGCAGCAATTGGCCTCTGTTACTCAAACACGTGGAAAATTTTGCGGAAGGATTTAGGTGCGATACCTTTCAAAATACAGCTGGTGCAAGAATTGAAGCCGAACGACCTACCGCAACGTAAAGTTTTTGGTCTTTTGGAAAGTTGGCCGAAGATCCACTTTTTATACCCTACACCACTTCGTGGACTAGGGTATTATAAGTTAGTTTTGCGCCAAATATTTGTAACACCAAGAAATAATCGAGCTAGATCCACCTTTAAGTATACCGATCAGCTTAGAATCACCTGCTGAGTCGATTTAACGATGTCTGTCTGTCCGTCCGACCGTCTGCTGTCCATCTAAGCTTGTTCGAACTCTACAGGTCGCAATTGTTGTCCGATTGTCATGAAACTTGGCAGAAGTTATTTTTTCTGGCCAAGGATCATCGGTATTGAATTTGGAGGAATCCGGTTCAGATTTAGATATAGCCCCCATACAAATGTCGCTCCCAATTTGACTTTTTCTGCCCTATAAAGCACATATAGTACCCGATTTACTTTAAATTTGGTACAACATCTTACAATCCAACTAGAAAATCTATGGTGAAAGTGGGTAAGATCGGTTCAGATTTAGATATAGCCCCATACAAATTTCGCTCCCTATTTCACTTCGTCCGCTTTAGAAACCACAAATTTACCCGATTTTCTTTAAAATTGGCACAACATTTTATAATGGAACTAGAAACACCTATGTTGAAAGTGGGTATGATCGGTTCAGATATAGATATAGCCCACATACAAATGTCGCTCCCGATTTGACTTTTTCCGCTCTAAAATCCACATATTGTACCCGTTTTTCTTTAAAATTGGCACAACATCTTATAATCCAACTAAAAAATCTATGGTGAACGTGGGTAAGATCGGTTCAGATTTATATATTGCCTTCATACAAATGTTGCTCCCGAATGTTTAACCTATTTTGGTCAAACTTTACACATTATATTTCACCAATAAACATACATGGTGAAAGCGGATCACATCGTTCCAGGGTTCCATATACCCCCATACAAATGTCCTTTCCGATTTAAAATTTTTTGCCAAACACATACAGTTACAGGATGCAGAAATCCTTCCCGATTTCACTTTTTTACCGAATTGAATTGTAATGAGATAGAAAGTCCGTCCGTCTTTAGCCCTCCCTTACTTGTTAGGAATGGCGTAGTTTCTACTTGTCAAATTTCAAAGAATAAAAGCTTTAAAAGTGACAGCTAGCGAAATACCGGGTGATTCAAAATAACACCTCCTATTGGAAAACCCTGTATTTAAGTATTTTTTTTAATTTCTGCTTTATATGCACTTGAAATTTATTGTGTACATTCCTCTTGTAGCGTAAAAGCACCAAAAACTAAATACACGGGCGAAATGCGACAAAAAGGGATAAAAATGGTACAAATGATACGATAACAACTAGAAACATGTAATTTGGAATGTACATACATCTAATTGCGTAGATAGGTAAAATAGAGGATTTTTGAAAATTCGTACTTTTAAGGGATACAATTTGAAAAGAGGGATAAAAATGGTACCTACCAAACCGATGAAGTTGAAATCAGGAAATTCAACGTATGCATTCATCGAAATGTGTACTTTTAGGCAGAAAAAGGGGATAAAAATGGTACCAACCAAACGGCTGCAGTTAGAATCTTGATATTCGGTCTGTACACTGCTCTGACTGTGTAGATGAGAAAAATAAAGATATATTTCAATATTCGTACCTTTTGGGATCAAAACGGGATAAAAGTTGTACCAAGCAAACGACTGTAGTTAGAATTATGAAATTAAGTGTTTACACTCGTCTGTCTTCGTAGATACGCAAAATATGAGCATTTCTCCAATTTCGTACTTTTAGGGTCAAAATGCAAAAAGAATAATACTGGTACCAAGCAAACGGATGTACATATATTCATGAAATTATATGTGTTGAAATTTGGTACTTTTCAGTCAGTTTGTCAAGAAATTGCAATTGGTGGAAATGTTTCTCCCTAATGACGGCTTACAATATACCAAATATTTAGGCCACATTTTTAAAGATTGCTGCCTCATTTTGATTACAATTGCAGTATTATATTTTATATAGCAATGGACTATTATTATTATAATAATGAAGCAATACAATTTTTTTAAAGAGTGCACATAAGTATGCCTTATAATTTGAAATAGTAAACAAATATAGTAATGTGTATTAAAAAATATTAAAATTTTATATATCCCAATATTCCATGTGAAGTCGACAGCCACTAATCTGCGATAATAATGTGGAATGCACTCCGTGGTGGAAGGTACTTAAGATTCGACCCTGCCGAACTTAACGCCTTTTTACTTGCTTAATAATGAAATAATCTTCAAACATTAAATTATATGGACCGTACTATCGATTCAAATAAAGATTTCATACATTTTTCTGAATTTTATGTGTTTTTTTTTTTTGAAAAACGTTCCTATAGCTTTTAAAAAATCACCATTTATTTATGATTTTGCCACGGCCGTTCTAGTAACTGCCACACAATTGTCCCCATCCTATGCAAAATAAAATCCTTCTGAGCCGGTGTATAAGTGTACGCAAATACTCGGAATTTTGATTCTACTGAAACTTACTTACTTCTGAGTTGTTAATATTGTTAATAATTAATTTGCTAATTCCATTGTTATAACATTCTTCACACTTGTGAAAATGTTTCGTCGAAGCGAAGCGTTGAGTCGCTGATTAAAATAAATTGTTATCGACACAATTTGTACTTGAACATGTCTGACCGAGGCGGCAGTCAGACATGTCCACTTGCAAGTGTATTGCAGTAGTTAGGCGCACACTTGGTGTGAACGTTAATTTGAGTGTAACGATAATTTGATTACAATATTGAGGGTATTAAAACAAATGACAAATGTGCACAGCCTACATGATTTCGCAGCAACGAAAAAACTCGACCACTAGAACAGAACAGTGATATGTAGAAATAAAAGTTGTTGTTATTATTTGAATTATTTCAGTAAAATTAATCATATCGGCATATTTCGAGAATGTTATAAAGTAAGAAAGTAATAATTTTGTGAGACCAAAAAAATTAATTTTAATTAAACAGCGAAAAGTTTTATATATTTTTTTAAAAAATTATATATATTTTTTTTTGAAAAAAAAAGAACAAAAAATTAACTAGTAAGGAAGGTTAAAGTCGGGCGTGGCCGACTATATGATACCCTACACTTAGTCATTATACCCTATGGTGTAGGATATACAAAGGTCATTACATTTGAACCGGGTGATATACGATCCAGCTATAAGAGGAGAATATACTACAAATTCCATACTTCTAACTGTATTTGTAAGAAAATTGGAACACAAACTTTGAATGGGAGCTATATACAAATCTGAACCGATGTGACCCATGTTTAGCAAAGGTTTTCTAGTTGAAATATTAAACACTTTCTCAAATTTTTTGGAGTGTTATATATGTGGTTTCTAGAGCGGAAAGAAACAAATCGGGAGCTATATATAATCTGAACCGATGTAACCCACTTTCGCTATAGTAATTTCTATTTGAAACATTAGCTGATGTGCCGAATTAGAAGAAAATTTGTCAAAGTTTGTGGTTTCTAGAGCGGAAAGAGTCAAATCGGAGGAGACATTTGTATGGAAACTATATATAAATCTGAACCGATCTATCCTATTTTTACCAGAGCTGTTTTTAGTTGAAATATAAGCTGTTTTGGCAAATTTGAAGAAAATCTGTCAAAGTTTGTGGTTTCTAGAGCGGAAAGATTCAAATCGGAGGAGACATTTGTATGGGAGCTATACATAAATCTGAACCGATCTATCCTATTTCCACCAGAGCTGTTTTTAGTTGAAATATAAGCTGGTTTGCCAAATTTGAAGAAAATCTGTCAAAGTTTATGGTTTCTAGAGAGGAAAGAGTCAAATCGGAGGAGACATTTGTATGGGAGCTATATATAAATCTGAACCGATCTATCCTATTTTTAATAGAGCTATTTCTAGTTGGCATCTTGTCGAATTTGAGGAAAATCTGTTGAAATATGTGGTTTATAGAGCGGAAAAAGTAAAATTGGAAGAAACATTTGTTCCGATTTAAATATAGCTCCCATATATTTAAATCGGAACCGATTAAATAGCGTTCGTCCTTATCGCATAAAACTTCGTTGTGCAAAGTTTCATTTAATTCTAACAACAATTGAGAAGGTATGGACGGACGGACGGATATCGCTAAATCGACTCAAAAAGTGATTCTAAGTCGATCGGTATAATAAACGATGGGTCTATCTCGTTTCCTTTTGGGTGTTACAAACAAATGTACAAAGACATTATACCCTGTGGTGTAGGGTATAGTAAAAAATAATTCATGTAGAAGCAGTAGTTTAAGAAGAGTCTCCAAAAATTGAGAATAAAATTTTTCTTGAGAAAAACTTGTAATAATATTAAGTCTTTAGTCAATTCTTGATATAGTCCGCCCAATTTAACAAGATTGGTCTCCTATATTTATTGTTTGATTTTTTCAAATAGCCATTTTTTCACTTTTTTTCCAAATATAATTCCAACTCGATTGAAGTCACTGTTACTTTCACTTAGATTTCAATACGTCATACTCGTATTCCCGTTTTTTTATTTTACAAAAAACACTTTATTCCACCTACATGTGTACTTATATGTGCACATTAACAAATATACATATATATAGGTATATGGCAATTTTAATTAATAAATTAATGCGATATTTTTACATACCACGCAGTGATTAACAATCGCTGCGCTGCATTCGCTGGAATCTTTGGTAAATTTATTGCGCAAATATCTATATAAATACTCGTAAATAAATATATATCGAGCTTAATTGGAAAAGTACTTAAAATATGGATTAAATCTCAATTTGCGCAACTGTGGACTTTATGGCGTAAATTGAAATAAATATCAGGATAAAAATAAAAGTGAAAAGCGAGCGAAAATTAACAAATGTGATATGTACGATATGTGTGTGAGTGTGGCGGCAGCAACGTGTAAACGTGACTTTATTACTGGTAGTCAACGGAGCGAAGTGCCTGATACAAATTTATGAGTGAATGGCAATAAAGTCATTGTGGCCAGCGTATTCCAAGGGCATGGATAACGACTTACAGGAGAGATTATAGGACTAACCAATCAATATTATATTAATTAATCAATATTAGCGGCAGATATACTGATGACTGTATTACAATATTTTTGTGTCTTAGATACAAAAATAAAATCCACAATGTATGGAGAGAATAAAGATATTATATTAAAAAGTTATATACGCTCCACAATGGAGTGAATTCTACGGTATTACCGGCAGATTAGAGACTGTGGACATTAAGTAGAAATTCAATTTCACATTAGGGAAATTATGATATTTTTGTGGAAATGTTTATTTACGCCCTTTTCCGTTTCATGGACAAAAAAAAACAGAAAACTGGCTTGCTTTGATATTGTTATAAATATAATATTCCAACAAAGAATATTTTACAAAGCTTCTATTCATTTCTATTTCATGTTATTCTTCGTTCCTGAGTAGTGAAAGGAAAATATTGTTAAACATTTTATAGAAGGAATTGAATATTCTTATACAGGGTGGCGCAGAATGAGCTATATGGTTTGAATTATTTATACCTTTTTAATTATTATTCTTTCTTTGTTTCGTTTTCAGCATTTTGCGAAGGAGACTTGGGGAATTAATTATGCATTATTACACGATCGAACAACGTACAAAAATAATTGAATTTTATTTTTCTAACCAACAGCCACAATTCACATTCACAATATTCACAATTTGGTAATGAGCAATGAAGCCCATTACCTATTAAATGGGTATGTCAACAACCAAAACTGCAGGATTTGGGCTACGTAAAATCCAAGAGCAGTTCATCAGCGGCAATCACAACCACTTAAGAGTACTGTTTGGTGCGGTGTATCCTCTGAAAGGATAATTGGCTCATATTTTTTGAAAATTTTCGAAAATTTATGGAAAATATGCTAAATATGCATCACTTACAGGATATTATTTATCAAAGTTAATTGCAAAAAATTCACCAATAATATACTGTATTTAAATATATATATATAATAATCGCCTAAAAAAAAGTTATAAACCATTTAAACCATATAGCTTATTCTGCACCACCCTGTACTTTCTGAGTAGCTAAGGAGTGGTACGTATTTTGATGATTTTCCAAATCTTACAAATATTTAATTTTTATTTATTTCAATTTTTAAGATGAATTGCCAATTTTTGATGGTCAAGAAAAAAACTATTATAAAATTCTTTGAGATTGTTTTATGATAATTTAGTTTGAACTTTAATTAATTAGAAAAAAAATGAAAATCTTCTCCAATTTCGTATATAAAAAAGTATATTAAATTATTTGTGATTTGAACTGGGATATTGTCCTGGCTCACGACCATTTTGCATCTATATTTAATAGAATGCCAATTTATTTACAAATGGCATTGTGACATTTAGTAGTATTGCTGGGTAACTAAATATACGTGCATATACACATACTTACATGTAAGATGGCATGTGTGCTTTATTACTTGGTGCGATTTTTAAACGCAAATTCGGCAAGTGAGTTGTGCTTCTCGTTCGTTTGTGAGAATCATCTCCTTATAGAGGCCGGGTTTGATGTTGAAAAGTCGCTGCGAATCCACTTGAAAAGACTCTTGACATGATCGAAATCATGATCGTGGTAGTCTGCAGCCAAGTAATAAATGTCACCAGGCCCGTGCGCAGGATTTTCCCCTGGTGGGGTTTTCATCTACACTCATAAAAAATTTAACCCTATAATGAATTAAAAATAACTAAAATTTAGGAAACCAAGTAAGTTTTTACTAAATCTTAGTAAAATTTTGCTGAAAATTTCCTAAAACTAAATAAATTTTTACTCAAATCAAGTAAATATTTACTCAAACTGAGGAAAATTTTGCTGATTTTTTTTCCTCAAAACGAGTAAATTTTTACATAAACTGAGGAAAATTTTATTTTATAAAAGGAAAAAAGAAATTTAACTAAAAAATCAAACAAATAGTTTTGCTTCAGACTTTCATGATACCTCTGTCATAAGGAGTTGAGCTATTACTCCATGATTGTTGCGAAGACAAGATAGGCGCCTTCGCAGTGGTTGTTTAGAATAATTCATAAAGTATTTAAGAAAAAAGTCTCTGCAAACGAACGAATTGCTTCTTAGATTAATATTCAAGAATTTTGTTAACAATTTCAAATGTTTTTTATAAGTTCATTAATACTTAAATGCATAAATTTCAGTAAACATTTTAACTTAATATTAGGAAAAAACACATTTTTAAGTTAAAATTTCTTAAATGGAATTTTTTTCCATACAAAAAGTTTCAAATTTTTTTTCTCACTTAAAACCTTGAAAATATTCTTCCACATAAGTTTGAATTTACTCAATTGTAAGAATTTTTTATTAGATCCAAAGAAATGTTTTAAAGTAAATCTTCTACCCTTTTTCTAGTAAATGAACTATTTACTAAAGAGTGATTTTTTTGAGGTTAGGATTTTCATGCATTAGTATTTGACAGATCACGTGGGATTTCAGACATGGTGTCAAAGAGAAAGATGCTCAGTATGCTTTGACATTTCATCATGAATCGTCTTACAAACGAACAACGCTTGCAAATTATTGAATTTTATTATCAAAATGCGTGCTCTGTTAAGAAAGTTCATTGCGCGCTTCCATTTTATGGTCAGTTTAATCGACCCACTGAAGCGGCTATTCGGGCTATTGTGACTAAATTTCGCACCAAATTTACATTGTTGGACATTAAACCACCAACACGCTTACGTAGAGTGCGAACTGAAGAAAATATCGCAGCTGTATCGGCCAGTGTTAATGATGACCACCAATTTTCGATTCGTCGCCGTTCGCACCAATTGGGTCTCTGTTACTCAAAAACGTGGAAATGCCAAAATTGGACTAAGCGGATGGACCACCTAAGACGCAGCCGCGGTCAACATTTAAATGAAATTATCTTCAAAAAGTAAATGTCATGGACCAATCTAACGTTTCAAATAAAGAACCGATGAGATTTTGCAAATTTTATGCGTTTTTTTTTTTTAAAAAAGTTATCAAGCTCTTAAAAAATCACCCTATATGACTTTGATAGAAGGAAACTTTAATCATACTTACTTTAATTTTCCAACTTTTTAGGAAATTTGTACTGGAGCGTTTGGAAACCACTCATATTTTATTGCCAGGATCTTCGAGAAATATTTTGATACATTCGTCCGACAGATATTATCGGCAAAATTGCATTTCAGTAATATCTATCAGTACACTCAAAGGAATATGTCAGTAAAAGGAACCAGAAAGTCAACTGAAAGAGCAGATTTTCTGCTGTTAAAAAAGAGACAGCAGATTTGTATCTGCTGAGATGGTAAACAGCTGTTTGCTGTTTTTAGCAATATATGTGATACGCATATTGTTCCAAGCTGCTGTAATAGCAGAAAAGTGTCTGCTGATAGGCAATCGCTGCTTTTATTGACAGACTTGTTCACTAAGTGTAGAACTTTTTTAAATAGTTGCTTGAAATTACATACATACATATTGAGGTCTTATATTCATAAGTGGCTATGAACAAAAACATAACTTTTCAGGAGAGCGAAAAAACTGAAATAAGAATAAGATTTATTGTAAACTCTATAACTTTTTTATAAAATCTTGGAAATGTTGTATAGAAAACACATTTTCTGTGATGATGTATACAGCGAATTTAAAGATTCCAGCTTCATCCGTCAGATTGGTCGCTTGTAACATATATGTAGCCAGTCGCGAAAATCGCTGCAATTGATGAAAATCCAAAATTTGCCGTTGCAATTCCTTATATTTTCACTTTCTTCATTCATAATTCTAAAACTTTTCATACCATGGAGTCAGCAATCGCATGTCAAAGAAATATTTTGGTATTCTCAATATAATAAAAAAGATACGCCGGTTTTTCTAAATATACTTTTCACAATTTTTGACTTTACAGCTACCATTTTTCCTATTTTAGCCAGATAACTGGCTATTAACGCGAAATGATGGAATTTGATAGTACGATATGCCCTAAATCTAGAAAAATGTTTTAAACAAAATCTTTGTCGCGAATTATAACCTTTGGTTTTATGCTGATCCATTGTTGAACTATTTTATTTCTATTATTTTTATGTTCATAGCCACTTATGCAGTCACAAACTAACATGCGAGGGGATAGCCAAATCAGAAAATTAAAAAAATGGCTTTAGAAAAAAATATTTTCTTTGGCATCAAAAACTCATTTTCGATAAAATGGTTCATAGCCACTTTTGAATATAATCCCTCGATATATATTTTGAAGAATAATTACACAAAAAACGATCAAATTCCTCGGCGATAAACCCTTCAGTCCCGCATTTTTTCTGTGATGAATGCAGAAAATTGGATATGCTTTTTGACTAAAAATAAATAAATAGGAGGTCTAAAGAGTTTTGGGGTTTTTAAATTATATAGGACATGAGTAACAGGACGTTTACTCAAAATCTTGATACGCATATTCCGATTAAATAAAAAATATTTGGAAATGTTTCCACATTTTTATAATCTTAAACATGTATAAATTCGAATAACAAATAAGTTTTTTTGTATTCGGTGAAATGTAAGAAGAAACAACTAGAAATTTTAATTCCAAAAAACCAAATAATTGGTATTTTAGAGTTCGTTTTCCTACGTAGATCCAAGTTACTGAATTTGTTGTTTCTCTTTTGAATAATACTTGTTACATATATACAAAAAAATACTAACTCTGAAAATATTTGACATAAGTAATAAATATAACAAAAATTTTACTAAGTTAAAACTCATTTCTTATTGTTTCGTATTTTTCATAACCTCTGTCCGAAATTCAAGAAAGTGTCTACGATTTTTTATGTAATTTTCATGATTTTACTGCAAAATTACCATTTCAGACGAGTTATTTAAAAAGACTTTAAAAATTCTATATTTTATTGCTTCAGAAAGTCTAGAAGGTTTTAAAAAGTATATGTTCGAAACCTCTCTGGGGGGGGTTTGAACCCCCAAAACCCCCCCTGCGCACGGCCCTGAATGTCACCATGTCATTTGTAAATAAATTTGCATTCTATTAAATATAGATGAAAAATGGTCTTGAGCCAGGACAATATCCCAGTTCAAATCAAATATTGATTACAGACCAAAAAATACAAACGAAAAAACTAAAATAAATTATTTTGTTTTTTAATTGTTAGTCAAGTATGAATTACTTTTTTGCTTAAATATTGGAAAAATTAATAATAATAATTTTAATATAATAAAATTTGGATTGTGCCAATGCTGGTTTGCAAAATATGTCGTCCCGACACCAAACCACCTAAATAAATACTCCTAGAAACACCACAGAATTCATGGGTTTATGTAAGATAAAAATGGTACCTATCACACGACAGCACTTAAAAACACGAAAGTCAATGTGTTCATTCCTCTAATTGACTAGATACATAATATAAAAGTATGTTTTTTCGGGGTCAAATGGGAATAGAGGGAGACAAATGGTACCAACCAAACGGCTGCATCTAGAAAAATGAAATTCGGTGTATATATTCCTATGACTGCGTAGACACGTAAAATAAGCGGATTTTTCGAAATTCTTACTTTTTGGGGTTAAAATGGAAAAAGGAGATAAAAGTAGTACCAACCAAATGACCGCAGATAGAGTCATGAAATTCGGAGAATACATTCCTCTGACTGCGTAGATACGAAAAATAAAAGGTTTTTTTCAAATTTGTACTTTCAAGGGATACAATGGGTACAGAGGGATAAAAATAGTACCAACTAAACGACTACAGCTAGAATGATGAAATTCGGTTTGTACATCCCTCTAAGTGCGTAGACACATTAAATTAAAGACATTTTAGAAAGCCGTACTCTTAAGGGGTTATATAGAAAAAAGGGGATAAAAATAGAAATACAACCAACTGTAGCACCTATTATCTACACAATATTTATGCTTTAAGCTTTTTGAAAATATAAATAAAGGAATATTTATTTTTTGAATTGCCTTGAAGTATTATTTCGATATGTAAACGTATTGGTAGTCTTGCCTTATAAGCGTGGTTTGAAATAAGAAAAATATATTTATTTATAAAACAAGTAAGGAAAGGCTAAAGTCGGGCGGTGCCGACTATATGATACACTCCACTTTCTATCCGAATAAAATTCAATTCGGTAAAAAAGTGAAAACGAGAAGGATTTTTGTATGCTTCCTTATCATAGGCTAATATGACCTGGTCCAATTTGTCAAATCGAGAAGAATATTTGTATCGGGGCTACATACAAACATGGAATGAAGTGACTCACTTGCACAATAGATTCTACCAGTTCAAGTATTACGTATTATGCTCAATGTGAAGAAATTCGTGAAAATACGTGGCTTCTGGGGCGGAAAAAGTCAAGCCGGGAGCAAAATTTGTATGGGAGCTATATATAAATCTGAACCGATTTAACCAATTTTCACTATGGATGTTTCTAGTTATATATATTTTGCAGGATTTGAAGAAGATTTGTTAAAATATGTGGTTTCTACAGCGGAAAAAGTCAAATCGGGAGCGTAATTTGAATGGGAGCAATATATAAATCTGAACCGCTCTGACCTATATTCATCATGAGTGTTTCTAGTGGAAATATAAAATATTTTGTCAATTTTGATGACCATCTGATTAAATATGTGGTTTCTAAAGCGGAAACTGTCAAATTGGGAGCGAAATTTGTATGGGAGCTATATATAAATGTGAACCGATCTAACACATTTTTACCACAGGTGTTTCTAGTTGAAATATAAGATGTTTTGCCAATTTTGAAGAAAATCTGTTAAAATATGTGGTATCTAGAGTGAAAAGAGTCCAATCGGGAGTGAAATTCTTACGGGGGCTATATCTGAACCGATTTGCTTCAAATTAAATAGGGTTCGTCCTTGGACCACAAAACTACCTTGTGGCAATTTTGGTTAGGATCGGATAATAATTGCGACCTGTGCTTTGATTACAATAATAGATGGACGGACAGACGGACATGGCTAAATCGATTCAAAAAGTGATTCTCAGTCGATCGGTATAATTAACAATGGGTCTATCTCTCTTCCTGTTGGGTGTTACAAACAAAGACATAATACTGTCGTGGAGTGTATAATTATTTTTTCAATATTTATTTTGGCTGTATTAAAAAATAGTCTCTATAATATTACCTACGAAAATCGACAGCCTCTGTGGAATGCAATCCATGGTGGAGGGTATATAAAGTTCAGCCAGGCAGAACTTAACGCCGTTTTTACTTGATTTTTCGTTTTTAGAGTAATAGTAACACTACGAAAATTTCGAAGATTTTTTTATAGAAATTGTTTTTTGGACTCCAAATTTATAGTTTCGTTCCTGAATAGTTGAAGGAAATTATTGTTCAATTTTTTTAGATGGAATTCAATATTCTTATAGTTTCTGCGTACTTTCTGTGGCACAAATATTTATTGTTTTTTTAATCTTTAAAATCTTAAAAATATCATATTTAATTTTTCTTTGTTTAAATTTTTAAGGTTTTCAAATTCCTAATATTTGATGGCCCAAAAAAAATATCATAAAATTGAAAATATCGTTGAGATTGTTTACAATAATTTAGTTTGAACTTCAATCAATTAGTAACAAGTAAGGAAAGGCCAAAGTCGGGCGGGGCCGACTATATAATACCCTACACCATTCCCTGCGTATATACCTCGCTTTAATTACTAAACCCAGGTGATTCATGGGAGCAATTTTATATAGTTCATATAAATTATATGTTATTAATGAATATGGTAAATAATAATAATAAATAATTGTTCCAATTTTCCGCCAGATATTCTGAGTAAAGTAAATATAAGATGATCTAGAAAAATTGATCAAGATACAATGATAAATGCAGATTATACAACGGTAATAGGATGAATCGGGCGGACATTTGAAGGAGGCCTATAAAAACACTTGTTGCCTGTGTCAAAATATGTGCCTATATAGTTTTCATTCACGGCAGGTATTCCTAGATCCGATGTAAGATGTATATAGTTTCTAGAGTCGTAATAGAGTAGAATGGGGCCCTTTTTGGGCTATACCAATGTATGGACACATATATTTGACTTTCATAGTATGGATTCTTATAAATATGAAGTTTGAAAACTTCCGATGCAAAATGTGGGTCCTAGATGGGTAATAATGAAAATGGCGCTACATTAAAAAATGGACCCCTATAGATCACTTTCAAAGAAGCTATTCTTAGTTAAAATATAACATGATCTGCAAAATTGTATCGAGATCCAATGCGCGATGTAGGTTCGAAAGCTGTAATAGAATAGAATAGGGGCCCAATTTGTATGGGGGTTATACCGAAATATGGAATCATGTATTTGATTTTTATAGTATGCATTCTTAGATGAAATATAATATAATCTGCAAAACTTGACAAACTTCCGATGTAAAATGTGGGTCCTAGAGTTGTAATAATAAATCTGAGTGCCCATTTGTAAGGGCGCTACATTAAAAAGTTGGCCCTTATAGATCACTTTCAAAGTAGATATTCTTTATTGAAATATAACATGATCTGCAAAATGTTATCAAGATCCAATGTAAGATGTGGGATATAAAGCGATAATTGTGTACATTGGGGGCCAATTTGTATGGGGGCTACTACCCAACCATTGACCTATATAGCTGGCTTTCAAAATAGGTGTTGCTAGTCTAAATGTAACATTGTGTGGGAAATTTGATAAAGATCTGATGTAAAATGTGCATTTTAGAGCAGTAATATTGTAAATCGGAGCTACATTTGTATGGGGGCTATATCGAAACATGGACCTATGTGGTCCAGTTTCCCTTTAGCTGTTTCTAGTTTAAATATAACACGATACTGTATGTTTGGTTATGATCCCATGTAAAATGTGTAGTCTAGAGCAGTAATAGTGTAAATTATAGGGATATTTGTGTGGAGGCTATATCTAAATCTGAACCGATTTCCTTGGCCCAAAAAAGTATTTTTCGCCAAATTTCATGACAATCGGACAACAATTGCGACCAGACGGACAGACAGATATCGTTAAATCGATTTAGGTGGTGATTCTAAGCCGATCCGTATACTTAAAGGTCTAGCTCGATTATTTTTTGGTGTTACAAACATTTGGCGGAAAACTAACTTATAATACTCTAGTCCACGTACAAAAAGCTAAATTTGCAAAATTTTTAATAATACTTTTTATTTTAAAATTTAAAAAAAATCTTAAATTTTATTTTTTAATCATTAACAATCAAATATGAATACTTTTTTGCTTAAATATTTATATAAAATTATAGTATAATATTTATAGTTTGTTTTCCATAAACCACCTACAACTTTGCAATTGCAAATTTTAACATTGAATCCTGTTTTCAATAAACTCCCTACAAATTTCTTTATTGATACTTTGAATTAATTTATCACAACATTTTTAAATAATTTCAACATTCAATTTCAATGCTTGCATTTTTCATTTGAATTTAATTTAATTTATTTTTCCAATTAAATGTTACCCAGCCAGTTAGAGTTAAAAATAATAGACTTGAGACTTCTATTCATTTTATATAAATTTACAACAGTAATTAAGAAATTCGTCCTAAATTTCCATTCCCATTTCCTTTATTATTGTCATCTCCTTCTGCCGCCACTAAGGGAAATGAAAGTTTATCGAAACTTTGTTTGCTGTAAATATGACTTTGTAACACCTTTAAATAAACCACAACATCAACCGACGGAAAAAAAGGTATTTTAATTCGTTCTTTCTTAGAAATTTCTTTGAACATTTTCACCTTTAAACTTTGTGGCGTTCAAAGTAAATGCTTGACCACAAACTCTTGCACACTTTGTGTACACAATTTTCCGAAAGAAGCGGCCACAAAGGGGTGGGTGATAAGGATAGTATTTTCGGTTCACAAAACAATGTGGAAATATTTGCGGTGTCGGAAACGTTTAATTCAATTTGAAAACAATTAAAAGTACGAAATGCTGACCAATGATATGCCAAGGAGTTTGCAAGAGAGAAACTTATGATGGATGCCATTATATTAAAGAGTCGGTTGCAACACTAGGTGGCAATATTTTAAGCATATATTCCATGACTTCCGATCATATTGCTTGGCGAGGAAATTAGCCCGTACAACAACAAAAACAACATTGGTCATAACAAAATAACGAGAAAACATTTAGTTTGTAAATAAAACATGCCAAATGTAGAGAATGAGTTCATAAAAATTACGATGATAATTTGCAAATAAATCAATTTGTTTGCTTTCCTGAAAAGGTATGAGCTTCGACATGAGCTTTAAGTAAATCTGGTCCGTTTTTAAATTAAATTAAAAAATCACTATTCCTGCTGGTCTTTTGTCGGCACTGCTCCTATACAAAATTCGGGAATGTTGTTACTGCAGAGTCTAATAACATCAGGTTAACTGCCACCATTTGAAACTCATAAAAAGTTGAAATAAAACCAGGAATATTATTATTACACAAATTTTACTGTCTGTTGGCGTGTTAAAGGTTATAATAATCATAGAGTAGCAACATGTTTGATGGCAAAATATAAATAAAATTCTATTCTATTCAGTGCAGTCCATTCCTTTGTTAACGAACACAAAGCAAATATTTTATGAATACGGAAATGTAACAAATGTAAATATGAATTTTAAAATGATACAAAAACAAATTGTTTACAGTTTAAAATCAACGTCCCCTCCAAAATTGTGTGGCTTAAATTTGAGGAAAGTAGAAACATGAGAGAAATAAAAATTTAATATTGTCAAAATGTATTATCTGTAAGTCTACTTTACAAATATTAGACACAAAACAATACAATATGCGGTTTTTTTCACAGGAGGTGAGGCAAATCTTATTATAAATACGAAACAGAAAACTGCACTTTTTATAAAATCCAATCATATTCATTAAAAAAATTCATATAGAAAAAATGTCTACGTAAATAATGGCTAACAAATTTTTGCGTCATATGTTGAAAGCGAAACGAAAGGAGCTAGGATGTCTAAATTGTCCATAAATGCGTGTTATAGTCGTAGATCAATCAGTTGTGATTGGAAGTGGGCGAAATCGGCCCAGGGGGAAAACATTTTCCCTCACAAGGACTAAACATACTTATAAAAACCCCTAATATTTTAGAGTATTTAAGCATATTTTTTCAATATTCTACTTGCACTTACTTGATATTGGATATGCGCATTACCCTATAATAAAGTGCGAATTTGGAAAAAATACATTTATATTATGTATCTACTCAATTAAAGGAATGTACACACCGAATTTCGTGTTTCTATCTGTTGTCGTTTGATAGGTACCATTTTTATCCCTTTTTGCCCCATTTCGCCCCCTACAAATAAAAATCACTCTATGGTGCCCTTTTATGCTGTAAAGGGAATGCGAATTGCAAACATCAAGTAAATAAAGAGTGATTTTTTGAGGTTAGGATTTTCATGCATTAGTATTTGACAGATCACGTGGGATTTCAGACATGGTGTCAAAGAGAAAGATGCTCAGTATGCTTTGACATTTCATCATGAATCGTCTTACAAACGAACAACGCTTGCAAATTATTGAATTTTATTATCAAAATGCGTGCTCTGTTAAGAAAGTTCATTGCGCGCTTCCATTTTATGGTCAGTTTAATCGACCCACTGAAGCGGCTATTCGGGCTATTGTGACTAAATTTCGCACCAAATTTACATTGTTGGACATTAAACCACCAACACGCTTACGTAGGGTGCGAACTGAAGAAAATATCGCAGCTGTATCGGCCAGTGTTAATGATGACCACCAATTTTCGATTCGTCGCCGTTCGCACCAATTGGGTCTCTGTTACTCAAAAACGTGGAAATGCCAAAATTGGACTAAGCGGATGGACCACCTAAGACGCAGCCGCGGTCAACATTTAAATGAAATTATCTTCAAAAAGTAAATGTCATGGACCAATCTAACGTTTCAAATAAAGAACCGATGAGATTTTGCAAATTTTATGCGTTTTTTAAAAAAAAAAAAGTTATCAAGCTCTTAAAAAATCACCCTTTACAAGCTAATATGTTCAAAAAACATGCTGAAATACTCTAAATATTAGGAGTATTTCCAGTCCTTGTGAGGCAAAAATATTTCCCTCTGGGCCGATTTCGCCTACTTTCAATCCCAACCGATCTGCAACCATTTAATACACATTTAGGGAAAATTTGAACCTCCTAGCTCATTTCGTTCGGAAGCTAGCGTGCTTTCAACAGAAAGACAGACCGGCATGGCTATATCGTCTTAGAATTTTACCACGACCCAGAATATATATACCTTATGGGGTCTCCGATGAATATTTTAAGGTGTTACAAACGGAATGACAAAGTGAATATACCACCATCCTGGAGGTGGAGGGTATAAAAATGGTACCAACTAAACGGCTGCAACTAGAATAATGAAATTCGGTGTATACATTCCTCTGATTGCGTAGATACGTAAAATAAAGGGATTTTCGAATTTGGCAGTTTAGGGTGAAATATGGAGAAAGGGGATACAAATTGTACCAACCTTATGGTAGCAGCTAGAGTCCTGAAATTCGGAGTCCCAGACTGCGTAGACACGAATGATTAAAAAGTTTTGCCAAATTCGTATTTTCATACAATGGGAGCGGAGGGATAAAAATGATACCA
Source organism: Polietes domitor (assembly GCA_947397865.1). Lineage (NCBI taxonomy): Eukaryota > Metazoa > Arthropoda > Insecta > Diptera > Muscidae > Polietes > Polietes domitor. The sequence goes on along the minus strand of OX377621.1, from coordinate 78,861,355 downwards.
ACTAAACGGCTGCAGCTAGAATGATGAAATTAGGTCTGTACATCCCATCCATTTTATAAAGTCGTACCTTTATGAAGATATAATTATAAGAATATTTATTTTTTGAATTGACTTGAAGTATTACTTCGATATATATAGTATGCATTTATTTGTAGACTTGCCTTATAAGTTTAATTTGACATAATAAAATTATTATATTTATTTATAAAATTATTGCTTCAATATTTGTATTTGTTTTTTTATATATTTTTTTAATTTTAGTTTTTTTCTCGTTTCTATTTTTTGGTATGTAATCAATATTTGCTTTGAAATGGGATATTGTCCTGGATCAAGAACATTTTGCATCTATATTTAATAGAATGCATATTTATTTACAAATGGCATGGTGACATTTATTACTTGGCTGCAGCTTACCACTATCATGATTTCCACCCAAAGGTTTCCTCAGGTGACTTCGCTTACTACGGCCTCTTAAAGTAAATGATTCTCACAAACGAACGAGAAGCACAACTCACTTGCCGAATATCCGTTATTAAGAAATCGCACCAAGTAATAAAGTACACATGCCACCTTACAAGCATCAATTGAGTTGCATATGTAATGTTAATGCACTTCTACGAAAATCGACAGCCTCTGTGGAATGCATCCATGGTGGAGGGTATATTAAGTTCGGACTCATAATGTCAATGAACAAAATTACTATTGAGAAGTCAATACATCCACAACTAGTCACAGTTTGGTGTGGAATTTGGGCTGGCGGCATCATTAGACCATGTACGGAAAAACTGGGTTGATCGGATGAGGTACTGCCGAGCCAGTCGTGGTGGTCTTATGAATGATATTGTATTCCATTATTAAATGACAAAGTTAACCTTTCCAATAAAACCAGAAAATTGAAAATATAATCAGTACTTTATTTTATAGCCGATTCTAATTTAAAATGTTACATGGCTCACTCTTCAATGTAAAATGTATATTCTAGAGCAGTAATAGAGTAAACCGGAAGCATATTCTGTGATATATCCAATCGTCCTATCTGGAGATAAGTAACAATCTTAACTAAGCCCATAGAAGTAAATCGAAATATGAGAAGAAAATCCGAAAACATACCTAAAGTACATTTAACAATGTCAGTTTAAATAACATTAAACAACGCATCGGCAGTTGTATATAGCATACAGAGATTTGAGAATGCTTCCAAGAATTTTATTCTGTGAGCTTTAGATTCGTTAACGTTATTGCATCAACACAAAAACAAAAAAACAAGTAAAAACGGCATTAACTTCAGCCGGGCCGAACTTTATATAAACTCCACCATGGATTGCATTCCACAGAGGCTGTCGATTTTCGTAGAAGTGCAGTAATATTACAGGAAATTTTTTTTTAATTTGGCCAAACCAAAACAAAAACAAATATTGAAAAAATACTTTTATAAATTTTATAAGGCAAGGCTACCTACATAGCATAAACTATGTAGGCATCTCACAGTGGCCCGCACGTGACATTCGCACGCCTTAAACTACGCCAAAAACAAGAAAGAAACTGACAAAGTCAATCATCCTTTTTAGTGTTCTAAAGCGCTTAAAGAGTACTACATTTTAAAAATATATCGTCAGGATTTAATACAAATTAGTACAAAATTATAAACAACTAGCAAATACCCTTTCAGGGCAAATCGCTTGTAAACGCTCACAAAATTTGAAAAATCGCATTATGTTGCGCAACTACGTATTCAGAAGTATATCCACCCCAAATTCTTCAGATTCTACATAGCCGAAGAAATTTATACACCAAACTATTATTGATATACATTCCAATGTGAACGCGTAAAACAAAATTATAATAAACAAGTTAATAAATCAAAAAAATTTTTTTTTTTTCAAATCCATGCTTTATGCAAGCAGAATTCTATTGGGCATAGAAATTCTTTTTTAGTTATCTTTTCTAGAAGGAAAAATTACTGCAAAATTTCAGTTTTTTATCTGCCATAGAACGGCATATATTCGAAAATGGGTTTTAACTTCGTATGGGAGGTGCCACGCCCACATTTCCATTACCGCCCATTTTTGTCACAACTACGCACATTAATGCTAGATGCACTTACACAAAATTTGAGCACTCTAGGTGTCATAGAACTGACACTATTCGATAATATGTTTTAACTTCGTATGGGAGGTGGTACGCCCACTATTCCAATACCGCCCATTTTTGGCAGAACTACGCACATTGATGGTAGATGCACTTACACAAAATTTCAGCACTCTAGGTGTCATAGAACTGACAATATTCAATAATAGGTTTTAACTTCGTATGGGAGGTGCCACGCCCACTTTTTCCAATACCGCCCACTTTTCCAATACCGCCCATTTTTGGCACAACTATGCACATTGATGCTAGATGCACTTACACAAAATTACAGCACTCTAGGTGTCATAGAACTGACTATATTCAATAATAGGTTTTAACTTCGTATGGGAGGTGCCACGCCCACTTTTCCAATACCGCCCATTTTTGGCACAACTATGCGAATTGATGCTAGATGCACTTACACAAAATTACAGCACTCTAGGTGTCATAGAACTGACAATATTCAATAATAGGTTTTAACTTCGTATGGGAGGTGCCACGCCCACTTTTCCAATACCGCCCCTTTTTGGCACAACTATGCGAATTGATGCTAGATGCACTTACACAAAATTTCAGCACTCTAGGTGTCATAGAACTGACAATATTCAATAATAGGTTTTAACTTCGTATGGGAGATGCCACGCCCACTTTTCCAATACCGCCCATTTTTGGCACAACTATGCGAATTGATGCTAGATGCACTTACACAAAATTTCAGCACTCTAGGTGTCATAGAACTGACAATATTCAATAATAGGTTTTAACTTCGTATGGGAGGTGCCACGCCCACTTTTCCAATACCGCCCATTTTTGGCACAACTATGCGAATTGATGCTAGATGCACTTACACAAAATTTCAGCACTCTAGGTGTCATAGAACTGACAATATTCAATAATAGGTTTAAACTTCGTATGGGAGGTGCCACGCCCACTTTTCCAATACCGCCCATTTTTGGCACAACTATGCGAATTGATGCTAGATGCACTTACACAAAATTTCAGCACTCTAGGTGTCATAGAACTGACAATATTCAATAATAGGTTTTAACTTCGTATGGGAGATGCCACGCCCACTTTTCCAATACCGCCCATTTTTGGCACAACTATGCGAATTGATGCTAGATGCACTTACACAAAATTTCAGCACTCTAGGTGTCATAGAACTGACAATATTCAATAATAGGTTTTAACTTCGTATGGGAGGTGCCACGCCCACTTTTCCAATACCGCCCATTTTTGGCACAACTATGCGAATTGATGCTAGATGCACTTACACAAAATTTCAGCACTCTAGGTGTCATAGAACTGACAATATTCAATAATAGGTTTAAACTTCGTATGGGAGGTGCCACGCCCACTTTTCCAATACCGCCCATTTTTGGCACAACTATGCGAATTGATGCTAGATGCACTTACACAAAATTTCAGCACTCTAGGTGTCATAGAACTGACAATATTCAATAATAGGTTTTAACTTCGTATGGGAGGTGCCACGCCCCTTTGTCCAATTGGTCAAATTTTTCCATTTCCTTGTATTGTCATCGAAAATGATTAAGTGTGCAAAATTTGAGCAAAATTGGATGAGAAAAAAGCTTTCAAAAATTGATTTCAAATTTTGTGGCACACATATATAGAAAGTAACCTTATATAAAGCATGGAAAAAGCATCTGGATTCTAGGCCTAACCGTTTGGTCATTGCCGTGGTACCATTTTTATCCCTTTCAACCCTATTTTACCCCTTAAAAGTAAGAATTACCAAAAAATCCCTTCAAATCTGATTTAAATCCACTTTTTGGGATGACTTCATGTCGCAAGAACAACGTCTATACCAAATTTCAAGATTCTAGGCCCAGCCGTCATTGCGGTGGTACCATTTCTATCCTTTTTACCCCTTAAAAGTACGAATTTCGAAAAACCCTGTCATTCACACCTCTACACTGTAAGAGAAATGTACACACCAAATTTCATGATTCTAGCTCTAGCCGTTTAGTCTGGGGAGTGATGAGTTCAGAATTCAGTAATTTTCTTTATAACACTTCAACTTTTAATAAAAATAAAAGAAAACTTCAAGTTTCATAATAAAAAACGTTGTCGAAATTATGAAAAAATAAAGTTAAAAGCTATTAGTGTTGTCTGATTTCATATTTTGGTAGACCTTTTTTGGGAGATGCCCACATATATCGAATCAATACTGCAAGTCAATTTAAAAAATAAATATTCTTATATATATATTTTTTAAAAAACTTAAATACCATAAATATTGGTAAATAGTGGGTGATACACTTGGGTGTAATTCCATTCTATTCAAATTCCAAAAGTCCAAATTTTGAAAATCCATTATCTCAAGTACATAGTGCAAAATAACCTAAATTCATGATTCAACAAATTTTTGCCGCAATAAGAGGCATATACACACCGAATTCCATCATTCTAGTAAGTAGTTTAGTTGGTACTATTTTTAACCCTCTGTACCCATTGTATCGCTTGAAAGTACGAATTTAGAAAAAAACCTTTTATATTTCGTGTCCACTCAATCAGAGGAATGTATATTCCGAATTTCATGACTCTAGATGCGATCATTTGGTTGGTACTATTTTTATCCCCTTTTTCCATTTTAACCTCAAAAAGTACGAATTTCGTAAAATCCGTTTATTTTACGTGTCTACACAATCAGAGGAATCTATATACCAAATTTCATTATTCTGGATGCATCAGTTTGGTTGGTACCATTTTTATCCCTCTATTCCCATTTTAACCCTTAAAAGTACGAATTTCGAAAAAAAAAATTGTGTCTACTCAATTAGTGGAATGTACACAACGGATTTCGTGTTTCTAGCTGATGTCGTTTGATATATACCATTTGTATCCCTTTTTGCCCCATTTCACCCCCTACGAATAAAAATCACTTTATGGTGCACGTTTTTGTTCTAGGGGGAATGCGCACACCCAATATCAAGTAAGTACAAGCAGACATATTGAAAAAAAATATGCTGAAATATTAGGAAATATTATGGATATTTTTAGTCCTTGTGAGGGACAATTTTTTCCCTTTTGGCCGATTTCGCCTACTTTAAATCCCAACCGATCTACGACTATTCTAGTTTCGTTTAGATGCTAGCGTGCTTTAAACAGACGAACGGACGGACATGGCTAGATCGTCTTAGGATTGTATGACGGTCAAGAATATATATACCTTATAGGGTCTCAGGTCGATATTTCAAGGTGTTACAAACGGAATGACAAAGTTAGTATACCCCCATCCTGATGGCTATAATGAATAACGAATCGATAGTTGCATTTGGTACACTAATAGCATAACGAGATTTGAGAATCCTTCCAAGAATTTTATTCTGTGAGCTATAGATTCGTAAACTTTGTTGCATCACCACAAAAAAAACGGAAAATTCGAATGGGGGAAAAAACAGCAAATGGATATATATGTGTTTGTACAAAATGCGTTTAGTGTTGGCATTGGGGGTATGCATTTGGGTGAAGCCGAAAACCTACAAGTGGACGAAAATAACTACATGTTCCCACTCAAATAAGTAGGAACGTTCATGTAAATATTCTCAAGTGTTTCTGTACATTAAGGGGCCTTACTCGCCGTGTCAAAATATGATGGGCGATGTGACCTCTTAAAAAGATTCCGTGATTTTGCAGGAAATATGAAAAAAATAAAATTTTATTGCCGATATTGAAGAGCACTTTGTGGGCCCTATAGCAAAACGCACTTGAGCAGATTGTTTGTAAATTTGTAGGTTCTAAAATATGAGAATATGACAAAACTGGAGGGGCATTTGAATGGCCCATATCAAAACGTGGACCGATGTGGTCTACTTAGTTTCAAATTGATACTTCAAAGTGCTAAAAATGGGAAGACAAACTTTGTATTTCCCATTTTATGATGATGGGACTTTCTTACTGAGCTACCCTAATGTATATGAGTACATGTACATCTAATATAGGCATATGGAATAGTACTATGTTATTGTGTTGGTTTGGTATTGTTCCCAGCGGCGAATTTACGAGACCTTCCAAATTTTAGGCATGTGGAAGGCCTTATTTGGCGAAGGCTTCCTTATGTAAGGCCTGCGAGCAACCATTGCTGGAAATTATTCTAGGCATGCTACTAGCAGGTGTTTTAAAAGGTCTTGTCATTACATTCTTTGTATAAACTCCACCTCTAGGATAGGGGTATACACTTGTCATTCCGTTTGTAACACCTTGAAATATCGACCTGAGACCCTATAAAGTATATATATTCTTGATCGTCATAAAATTCTAAGACGATCTAGCCATGTCCGTCCGTCCGTCCGTCCGTCCGTCCGTAAGTCAGTTGAAAGCACGCTAGCATCTAAACGAAAGGAGCTAGAACGTTCAAATTTTCCATAAATGCGTCTAATAGTTTTAGATCGGTTGGGATTGAAACGGGGCGAAATCGGCCCAAAGGAAAAAATTTTCCCTCACAAGGACTAAAAGTGCCCATAATAACCCTTAATATTTTAGCGTATTTAAGCATGTTTATACCCTACACCACTTCGTGGAGTAGGGTATTATAAGTTAGTTTTCCGCCAAATGTTTGTAACACCAAAAAACAATCGAGCTAGACCCACCTTTAAGTATACCGATCGGCTTAGAATCACCAGCTGAATCGATTTAACGATGTCTGTCTGTCCGTCCGTCTGTCCGTCTGCTGTCCATCTTAGCTTCTTCGCACTCTACAGGTCGCAATTGTTGCCCGATTATCTTGAAATTTGGCAGAAGTTACTTTTTTGGGCAAAGTACAATCGGTATTGAATTTGGAGGAAATCGGTTCAGATTTAGATATAGTCCCCATACAAATGTCGCTCCCGATTTGACTTTTTCCGCTCTAAAATCTACATATTGTATCCTATTTTCTTTAAAATTGGTACAACATTTTATAATCTAACTAGAAACACCTATGCTGAAAGTGGGTAAGATCGGTTCAGATTTAGATATAGCCCCAATACAAATGTCGCTCCCGAATGTTTAACCGATTTTAGCCAAACTTTGCATATTATATTTCACCAATAAACATACATGGTGAATATATGTTTCAACTAGGAATACTTACCGTGAATGAGAAATATATAGGCGCATGTTTTGGCACAGGCTTCAAGTGTTGTTATAGGCCTTCAAATGTCCGTCCGATTGTTATATTTACTTTACTCGGAATATCTGCTGGCAAATTGGATCTATTACTTTATTATTTACCATACTCATTAAATTTGACTAAAGATGAATTTATAGTACAGTTACTATAATTTATATGAACTACATTAAATTGCTCTCATGAAATACCTGGGTTTAGTAATCAAAGCGAGGTATATACGCAGGGAGTTGTGTAGGGTATTATATAGTCGGCCCCGCCCGACTTTAGGCTTTCCTTACTTGTTTTTGAATATATCTGTTTAAAGTTGCTTGATATTTGGTATGCGCATTCCCTTATAGCAAAAACGTGCACCATAAAGTGATTCTTATTTGTAGGGGGTAAAATGGGGCAAAAAAGGGATAAAAATGGTACATATTGAACGACAACAGCTAGAAACACGAAATGTGTGTACATTCCTCTAATTGAGTAGATACATAATATAAAAGCATTTTTTCCAAATTCGTACTTTTAAGGGGTAAAATGGGAATAGAGGGATAAAAAAAGGTACCAACCAAACGGCTACACCTGGAATAATGAAATTCGGTGTATATATTCCTCTGATTGCATAGACAAGTAAAATACACGGATTTTTCAAAATGCATACTTTTTGGGGTTAAAATGAAAAAAGGGGATAAAAATAGTACCAATCAAATGACCGCAGCTAGATTCATGAAATTCGGAGTATAATTTCCTCTGATTGCATAGACACGGAAAATAAACTGATTTTTCGAAATTCGTACTTTTTGGGGTCAAAAAAGAAAAAGGGGATAAAAATAGTATCAACCAATAGTACCATGACACGCAGCTAGAGTCATGAAATTCGGAGTATACATTCCTTTGACTGCGTAGACGTGAAAAATAAGTTTTTTTTCAAATTCGTACTTTCAAGGGATACAATGGGTACGGAGGGATAAAAATGGTACCAACAAAACGGCTGTACCTAGAATAATGCATAATGGAATAATCGGTGCATACATTCCTCTGATTGCGTAGACTCTTAAAATAAACAGATTTTCGAAATTCGTACTTTTTGGGGTTAAAATGAAAAAAGGGGATATAAATAGTACCCATCAAATGATCGCAGCTAGAGTTATGAAATTCAGAATATACATTCCTCTGACTGCGTAGACAAGGAATGGGAAGGAAAGTCAAGGGATACAATGGTAGAGGGATACAAATAGTACCAACTAAACGACTACAGCTAGAATGATGAAATTCTAATTGCGTAGAAACGTCAAGGGGGTAAAAAAAAGATACCAACAAAATGTGCGCAGCTGGAATCATGGAATTCGGAGTATACATTCCTCTGACAGCATAGACAAGCAAAATAAAAAATTTGTCTTTCTTTTACGGCAAAAATTGGTTGAATCATGAAGTTAGGTTATTTTGCACATCTGATAATGGATTTTCAATATTTCTACTTTTGGAATTAAAATATAATGGAAATACAACCAACTGTAGCACCCCCACTATCTACAAATATGTATGGTATTGAAAATATAAATATAAGAATATTTATTGTTTGATTTGAAATAAATAATGGTTTGAAATAATTAAAATATTATATTTATTTATAAAATTATTTTTTTCAATATTTGTATTTGTTTTGGTTTGGCTATATTAAAACAATTCTATTTTCCTGTAATATTACTGCACTTCTACGAAAACCGACAACCTATGCGGCCTGGCCGAACTTAACGCCGTTTTTACTTGTTTTATCTTATTTCTGTTTCTTTTTAGAAGGCCTGTTTTATGCCCTTCTAAAAGAAGGCGTATGGATTTTTGTCTCGTTCCTCTTCGCTTCCTTTTAGAAGGGCTATTGAAGGCCTTGCAAATGAAAAGCAAGAGGAATGTGTCTCCAGTTTCTCTCTCTCTCTCATTACTCTTCAATTCTTTTAAGATGGCCTGTTATATGTCCTCTAAAAAGAAGGCATATGGATTTTTGTCTCGTTCCTCTTCGCTTCCTTTTAGAAGGTCTATTGAAGGCCTTGCAAATGGAAAGCAAGGGGAAGGTGTTGCCACTTTCTATCTCACATTCATCTTCCCTTCTTTTAAGAAGGCCTGTTATAAGTCTTGCTAATAGAAGCTATGGGAAGGTGTAGACATTCCACATCGCTTCTCTTTAGAATGTCTGTATTTTTTTTAAAGAAGCTTATATTGTTATCATTTTTAGCATTTTCAACTGTGTTGCGTAAAAACTTCGAAAACCTTTAACAGGCCTTCTTTTAAGACATTCAATAAGGCCTGTTTTTTCTGCAATGCATTATGCATTCATTTTGGAAGGCCTTCTAAAGTGCCTGTGGCTTCAGACTGTAAACAGGCCTTCATTTTAAGCCCTTCTGGAAGGTCTGGCTTTTTCGCCTTCTTCATGAAGGCCTTATAGCAGGCCTGTGCCTCAAAGGCCTTCAGCAGATCTTCTGGAAGGCCTGATTTTTTCCGACATGCATTATGCCTTATCTAGGAGGGCCTACTAGAAGGCCTTCCTGTAGGAAGCGAGAGTGGAAGGCCTTACCTTCCAATCGCACGCAATGTTAAAAGGAAGGGAAGATGGAACGTCGATGGAAGGCCTCCGGGTGCTGCAGACAGGCCTGATATAAGGCCTTCCAAGTCACAATTTCCGCCGCTGGGTTGTTGCACATTATCATCAACATACATATACATAAGTACAATGTAACATGTTCGTACATAAGCACATGTAAATATTGTGAAATGTTCTTCTTCCTCTCCCTCTCCTTTCTTCTTCTTCTGGTGAAAACAACAAACTCTTGCATTAAGTACCAACATGATGAGGAAACGGAAGACAATACACAGACACAACAGTGGCACAACTGTTTAGGCCATACGTCTTCGTTGCTGACATCATCGTTCAGGCAAAATGTTAAATGTTTGAAAAATGAAACTCCAGTAAATTGCATACGTTGAAGCATCACCTACAACTGCAAAAGTTCACAAGGTATACGAAAGCCGTTCGAAAACCTTCTGAGGAATTTCACTTGGCACATCTGAGTGTAGTGTGTGTGGATGTTTTGTTTCCTTTTTCTCAAATCATAATGCAGACCTAATTTTGCTGGTTAGGTCAAGTAAGCCAACCTGCAGGCATGTGCTTTCAGTCCGTTTGTTTTTGAAATTAACGTACACTTGAAGAATTTTCTGCAGAAAATGACAACTGCGGAGTTCTAATACAATTTTGCATTATTGAATTATTGAGTTGAATCCGTTGAACTGATTAAATGTGTCTCTACACAAATACAAATACACAAATAAATGTGTCTATACAAATACGTGAAATATTTCTTTGGAACCTTGTGCAAACTTCAAATAAATCCCATTTTATTTTAGAAAAATATCTGCCACTCCTTCATTTCGGTCGTGTATCGGAAGAAAAAAATATTTATTAGCAGCATTCAATTTTTACTTTTGTAATCGGTGGTGCTTTGTGAGTAGAGTATTAAATGTCTAACTAAATTTATTTCTATGTACATTTTTCATATGCGAGTAAAGCGGCTGAGCGAATTATTGTATTTTAGCGCTTATTTTAATGGAGTCCTCTTTCGAAATTGTATATATATTTTATAAAGAAGGTTAAATTCAGTTGAACGACAAGACAACATCTTTCTGATTAAATTAATTTATTTAACCGATCCTAATGAAATTTGATACATGTCATTTTGTACTATTTGTTACAAAAATTGGACATATCGGTTTAGATATTAATATAACATTCATATATGCAGTGTATTTCATGGTATGCAATGTTTTCACTGGGGTAAAACCTATTGTAATTATGAAACAGAAAATACTCTTTTCATCAAAAAGTTATTCCTTTTCTGCAAGGACAAGAATAAGTGTTTTAATAATATCTAAAAGACAATTAGTAGCGAATAACTTTTTGTCCTTCATTACACGTAAAACTAAAAATTTCGTAACTTTTTTAGAAAAACAATTCCATACTGAATATTGCGTAAAATCTACAAAAAATTAGATATCATAATAATTTGTAATTAAGCTAACAAATTTTTCTACGAAAAAACTGTCTAATTTTTTTTTTTAATCAAATACCGAAATTCTCAAGATGTGGAAAATATGTTCCAAAATTTGGGATTTTTTCCAAAGTGGTTGTCATTTTATTAGTTATCACAGGGATGTGATAATACTTTCTAGTAAGTGTTTTGCGATTTAAGATTTTTTGCAAAGAAAAATTGGCAATTTTGGAATTTTTTATTTCTTAAAATTCCAATTTTCGTCGATGGTGGCTTTAATATTTGTATTCTTTTTTAAAGAAAATGTCTTTTTTATGCTGTCACGAAAAATAATCTTAATAAATTATTTTGTTTTAATTTTATAATAGCTAACATTTTAGAACAGAAAATAATGTCTATATGCAAATGACGCAAACGATTTTTGTAAAAATTCATATCTTTTATTATGTCTTCTAAAGGGTGATTTTTTAAGAGCTTGATAACTTTTTTTAAAAAAAAAAACGCATAAAATTTGCAAAATCTCATCGGTTCTTTATTTGAAACGTTAGATTGGTCCATGACATTTACTTTTTGAAGATAATTTCATTTAAATGTTGACCGCGGCTGCGTCTTAGGTGGTCCATCCGCTTAGTCCAATTTTGGCATTTCCACGTTTTTGAGTAACAGAGACCCAATTGGTGCGAACGGCGACGAATCGAAAATTGGTGGTCATCATTAACACTGGCCGATACAGCTGCGATATTTTCTTCAGTTCGCACTCTACGTAAGCGTGTTGGTGGTTTAATGTCCAACAATGTAAATTTGGTGCGAAATTTAGTCACAATAGCCCGAATAGCCGCTTCAGTGGGTCGATTAAACTGACCATAAAATGGAAGCGCGCAATGAACTTTCTTAACAGAGCACGCATTTTGATAATAAAATTCAATAATTTGCAAGCGTTGTTCGTTTGTAAGACGATTCATGATGAAATGTCAAAGCATACTGAGCATCTTTCTCTTTGACACCATGTCTGAAATCCCACGTGATCTGTCAAATACTAATGCATGAAAATCCTAACCTCAAAAAAATCACTCTTTATATACATATAGATAGTACAATCTAAATTTTTGTAAAAGATATTTGCATATTTTGTGTTTTACTCAATAGGTGTGTTGTATGGGAATTTTAGGAGTTCGATTTGGATACGCTAGAACTTTCTATTTTGTGAGGTTCGAAAAAGAAAATCATTAGTCAAAAAATGGGGGTGGTAGGGTGAGTGTAAGTGGGCGCTCATCGGGATCAAAGGTGAGGGAAAAGGGGTAAAAAATACACAAAAAGCCCCAAAACAGCCTCGGTATCTCCCCCAGAGGGGTTAAATGTAAGACATAAACAAATATTGGGGTGGGGTATACATTTGACTCCCCTTAGAGCCTCCTTGGGCCAGTCAAAGTGGTAGGAGCCAGTTTTATAAAAATTGGATTTTGTATGGGAGCACCATTAAGGAGTGGAAAGTTTTTACGGAAAAATGTTGGGGAGAGAAAATTAGTGGTGGTCGCTCTTACACTTTACCCAGTAGCATTTATTTTTTCTGTAAATTTGGATAATCTGCAGCAACTAATAATTATAATCATGTAAAAAGGTCGGTAAATTCATATATAGTTTATAACCTCTGCATATAATTTATAAGGACTTGCATTTTACTTAGGGTCGGATAACTATTTTACATGTGATTGTAAAACCATTTCCAATATTAAATTGTTACTGATCAGTTTTATTTTAACCAAAGCTTATGCCAAATTTTGTGAGAGGTCTTGCAATATCGCTCATATTGCAGGTGTATATAACGTCTATGAAAAATTTTACAGAAATAAATAAATGCTACCTAACCTAATGTATATTTTGCTAAAATAATAATTTTGTTTACCCTTTTTGAATTGCAAATGGAATAATTTTTGAATTTCAAATGAAAAAATGAATACTTATGACGAGTTTTGAATTGCAAAAGACTAGTTTTGAATTTCAAATTATGTCTTTTGAATTTCGAATGATGTCTTTTGAATTTCAAATGGTGTCTTTTGAATTACAAATGTTGTCTTTTGAATTGCAAATGACGAGTTTTGAATTACAAATGACGAGTTTTGAATTTCAAATGATGTCTTTTGAATTTGAAATGATGTCTTTTGAATTTCAAATGATGTCTTTTGAATTACAAATGTTGTCTTTTGAATTACAAATGACGAGTTTTGAAATTCAATTGACATTTTTTTAATTTCAAATGTAATTTTTGAATTTCAAGTGATATTTTTGAATTGCAAATGGAATTTTTGCATTTCAACTGGTGTCTTTTGAATTTCAAGTGATGTCTTTTGAATTTCAATTGAAAAAGGTGTACTCACGACAGAAGTTACAAAATCAATTTATTTTAAATACAAATTGCTATTTCTATGAAAATTTGTTTGCGAGTTAGAAACAAATTTTAATTTTCTGATTTTCGTCCATTAAACGGAGCAGTGGGAGACATATTGATGTAGGAACGAATATTTTCCAAATCATCATTAAGCAGTCCAAAGATGGGTTGACTGGAAATTATATTTTATTTTAATTTTAACTTAAACTCAATTACTATTTTTGGTTTTATTGGTTAGGCCACTCTTGCTTTAAGCGCAGCATATTTTTCTTAACTCTGCTATTTTCCTCCGTGTATTTAAAATTATAACAACACAAAAAGCGGCTTTGATATTTTTTAATTTGTAAACCACAATAAATGTTATCTACATTTTTGTTTCCCCATACCCCGGAAAGTGTTGGCTTCACTTGTAATTGCGGTTAGTAGTTTTGGTTTAATTTTGTTTTGTTTTTGCGCATTTTTTGAAAGGCATTTGTTTTTTGTGCAAGTGGCCCAAGAATTTTAGTTGTGGTCTTTTTGTTGTGTTTGTATGTGTGTTTCCTCGTATGGACTACTTTAATTGGATAAATTGAAATAAATCAAGCATATTGTTGCGTATTAACCAAAACATTTTTTTAAACAAAAACCAAAAATGCAAATAAAAAGTTATGATGTAAAATATTTAAATTGTGCTTCATTTAGAAACTGATGCAAACACACTACAATAGGGCTACAATAAATTGGTAGGAAGAATGGGGTAATTTGTTAAGGTCCGTAATAAACACTTTGGGACTAAAAAATAAAAATTTTGTGATCGAGAACTAACAATTTATTTTTTGTGTGGATTGAGGCATACTGAATTAAAAAGTAAACACCAATTTTTTTAAATTAAAAATATTTTTGAGAATATAGATCGGGTGACACCCGGTCATACATTCAATTAAAGGTAATTATGATGATTACAAGTGTTGTGAATTTCACTTTATCATGGAAACAGTCGCTTAGGAACAGTCTCCTAAAAATTCATCACCAAAATTTATTTTTTCTCGAAAAAAAACGTAAATTTTTCATGGACCAACCTAATATATATACCTTGTTAGGGATAGAGAGAGATATGGTACTTTACATAACAAAAAACAAAAGGATACCATTCTGGTAGAGTGGATGAAAAAATATACGCATTTCGGCGTTTTGAAAATTTTTTTACTTTTGCCTTCTTGGCATAGCTAAGACTTCAATACGACACGACTGCAAATACAAAATTATGTCAATAATATTTCTAAAATACAAAACTGTATAAATAGAGGCATTTGCCAACTTTTTCTGATTGCAAAAAATGGCCGCACATAATTTAGTTCTGTCCATTTAATAGAGTCTCAAAAAATAGTATCACAAAAATTATATTTTTTGTTGATATTTTTATACCCTCCATCTCCAGGATGGGGGTATACTAACTTTGTCATTCCGTTTGTAACACCTTGAGGCCCTATAAATTATGTATATTCTTGATCGTCATAAAATTTTAAGACGATCTAGGCATGTCCGTCCGTCCGTCTGTTGAAAGCAAGCTAGCATCTAAACAAAAGTAACAAGAACGTTCAAATTTTCCATAAATGCGTCTTATAGTCGTAGATCGGTTGGGATTGAAACGGGGCGAAATCGGCCCAAAGGGAAAAATTTTTCCCTTACAAGGACTAAAAATACCCATATTAAGACCTAATATTTTCGCGTATTTAAGCATGTTTTTTGAATATGTCTGTTTATATTTGTTTGATATTTGGTATGCACATTCCCATAGCATAGCATAAACGTGATTCTTATTTGTGGGGGGTGAAATGGGGCAAAAAAGGGATAAAAATGGTACATATCAAACGACAACAGCTAGAAACACGAAATTCGGTGTGTACATTCCTCTAATTAAGTAGATACATAATGTAAAAGTTTTTTTTCCAAATTCGTACCTTTAATGGTTAAAATGGGAATAGACGGATAAAAATGGTACCAACCAAACGGCTACATCTAGAATAATAAAATTCGGCGTATACATTCCTCTTGTTGCGTAGGCACTTAAAATAAACAGATTTTTCGAAATTCGTACTTTTTGGGGTTAAAATTAAAAAATTGGATAAAAAATGTACCAATTAAATGACCGCAGCTAGAGTCATGCAATTCGGAGTATACATTCCTCTGACTGTGTAGACACGGAAAATAAATGGATTTTTCGAAATTCGTACTTTCAAGGGATACAATGGTACAGAGGGATAAAAAAACACCAACTAAACGACTACAGCTGTAATGATGAAATTCTAACTGCGTAGAAACGTCAAGGGGGTAAAAATGGTACCAGCTGGAATCATGGAATTCGGAGTATACACTCCTCTGACTGCATAGACACGCAAAATAAAAAGTTTTTTCCAAATTCGTACTCTTTCTTTTACGGCAATAATTGGTTGAATCATGAAGTTAGGTTATTTTGCGCTATGTACGTCTGATAATGGATTTTCAAAATTTGTACCTTTGGAATTAAAATAGAATGGAAATACTACCAACTGTAGCACCCACTATCTACCACTATTTATGGTATTTAAGCTTTTTTAAAAAAATATGTATATATAAGAATATTTATTTTTTTAAATTGACGAAATTAAATATTATATTTATTTATAAAAAATTATTTATTTATAATTAAAATATTATATTTATTTATAAAATTATTTTTTCAATATTTTTTTTGTTTGGCTTTATTAAAAAATTTATATTTTCCTGTAATATTACTACGAAAACCGACAACCTCCGTGGAATGCAATCCATGGTGGAGTTTGACCCGGCCGAACTTAACGCCGCTTATACTTGTTTTGTATAGTCCCTTTCTCCCTTACCATTCTGAGCACAGCTCTGTATTCTCAACTTGAATATTGCAATTGCATTGATAAAGAATATGATTGTTATGGGACTACTCAGGGTTGCCTATAGAAATTCCAATATTGAACAATGCTCATTGACGTTGCTTGGACCACTTTCCAAATTGGTATATCAATTTATTCGAGAATATCCCCTTTGAAGTCACATGAAGTCAACATGAAATTAAAGATCAATCAAATCAATGTTTATTGCGTTGTTATCTATGCATCATAAAATTCGAGAACATGCACATATGAAGCACTGAGGGTAACAGTGGCCTAAGACATTGCTCCTTTCGAACCTTTATCATATAAGTGAACAATATTAGCAACTTTAAATATAATTTGGCACAATTGTTACACAATCTACATTAGTATAAACAATTTTTTTTAGTATGAACAATTTAACTTTCAAAGGATACAATGGTTACGGAGGGATAAAAATGGTACCAACAAAACGGCTGTACCTAGAATAATTAAATTCGGTGTATACATAAAATATATAAAATACACGGATTTTTCAAAATTCGTACTTTTTGGGGTTAATATGGAAAAAGGGGATAAAAATAGTACCAACCGAATGACCGAGTCATTACATTCGGAGTGTACATTCCTCTGACTGCGTAGAAACAAAAAATAAATGTGTTTTCCAAATTCATACTTTCAAGGGATGCAATGAGTACAGAGGGATAAAAATAGTACCAACTACACGACTGCAGTTAGAATGATGAAATTCGGTGTGTACATCCCTCTAATTGCGTAAGCACGTAAAATAAAGAGTGTTTAGAAAGTCGTACTCTTAAGCGGGTAAAATAGGAAAAAAGGGGATAGAAATAGTGCCAGTCAAATGGTCGCAGCTAAAATCATGGAATTTCCTCTGAGTACATAGACACGCAGAATAAAATGATTTTTCCAAATTCGTTCTTTTTACTTTCACGGAAAAAATTGGTTGAATCACGAAGTTAGGTTATTTTGCACTTTTGGAATTAAAATAGAGTGAAAACACAACCAACTTTAGCACACACTATCTATCAATTTCATGGTATTTAAGCTTTTTGAAAATATAAATATAAGAATATTTTTTTTATTTGCCTATTATTTCGATATGTAAATTTATTGGTAGCCTTGCCTTATAAGAATGGTTTAAAATAATAAAAATATTTTATTTTAGTTTTTTCGTTTGTATTGTTTTTTTGTTTTAAGTCTGTAATCAATATTTAATTTGAACTCGGATATTGTCCTGGCTCAAGACCATTTTGCATCTATATTTAATAGAATGCAAATTTATTTACAAATGGCATGTTGGGATTTATTACTTGGCTGCAGACTACCACGATCATGATTTCGACCATGTCAAAAGTCTTTTCAAGTGGCTTCGCAGCGACTTTTCAACATCAAACCCGGCCTCTATAAGGAGATGATTCTCACAAACGAACGAGAATCACAACTCACTTGCCGAATTTGCGTTTAAAAAATCGCGCCAAGTAATAAAGTACACATGCCATCTTACAAGCATCTCATTGAGTTGTATATGTAAGTGTGTGTATATGTAGGTATAGTTACCCAGCAATACTTCTGCCGTGCTAATGCTGATTTGTTTTAGTTTTTCTTTGTACTTTTGTGTACTTTTTGTTTAGGTCTATTTTAAAGCAATTGTGTGAGTTTGAAAGTGGTGAAATGATGGCTTCTATTTTTTACGACTTTCTTTACAAAATCGACCAGAATTACAGTAAAAAATAATCAAAATTATAATTTTTGCATTAGTTCGTTAACACACGGTATAAATAAAATATAAATATAAAAACAATGAAAAATCCAAGAAAAAATATGTTATTTGTTTTTGTAGTGTGTGATTGCACCATCAGAAAAAATTAAAAAAAAACTAACGAAATTTTAAAAATAACAATAAGAAATTTTAACGTTTTCGAATTTAAAACACAAAAACGTCAGCAAATTTTCTAAATAGTCTCAATGAAAAATATTTGATTTTTTTACTTGTTAATGTGCGCCAAGAATATATTAATTAAATCAGTTGATATTTTCGAATTCTTTCAATTATTTGTCAATTAAATTTCGGGTTAATTAGTATCTTCTGCGAACTATGGACTGAACAATATGCTTTAGAAGAGTGGTTTGAATATCCTTGACCCACCACTGAACCCATCAAAATTTTTGCACAGATGTGATGACAGTTGATATAAACTTTACATCGGCGGTTTGGTTTGGCCCAAATCAAACGATCCATATCATAATAGGCAAATTGTCTCTGCTGGTTTCATATGCATACATTCAAAGATTTGTTATGGGTTATATCATGTGCATGCATGCATATGTATGTATTTTTATTTGTTACAGCACAGCAATTTCACATTTATTTCTATCGTAAAATTTTACATCCATCATCTTCATTCATGCATTGATAGTACACAGGTTGACATATGTATGTATGGACATACATATGTGCCAACTGAAATGATATGTTTACAATTTTTTCTACAAAATTTAATTGACATTCAAAGGAAAAGAAGTGTGTAAATTGTAAATTGACTTCGGAAGGCAATTAGAAGAAAAATGGAACCTCACATGAATTATGCAAAATTTGGGAAGGAAAATTACACTGTGCTACAAAAAAGAATGAAGTAGAAAACTCCGGGAAGTGATATTATTATACACTCCACGAGAGTATTATGTCTTTGTGCATTTGTTTGTAACACCCAAAAGGAAACGAGATAGACCCATTGTTAATTATACCAATCGACTTAGAATCACTTTTTGAGTCGAATCTCTTTCTTCTTTAAATTTGGCACAACATCTTATAATCTAACTAGAAACACCTATGCAGAAATTGGGTAAGATCGGTGATTTAGATATAGGACCCATACAAATGACGCTCCCGATTTGACATTTTCCGCTCTAAAATCCACATATTGTACCCGATATTCTTTAAATTTGGCACAACATCTTATAATACAACTAGAAACAACTATGCAGAAAGTGGGTAAGATCGTTTCAGATTTATATATAGCTCCCATACTAATTTCGCTCCCGATTTGACTTTTTCTGCTCTAGAAACCACATAATTTAACAAATCTTCTTCATGTCTTGCAAAATATCTTATATTTAAACTAGGAACACCTATTGTGAAAATGGCCACATCGCTTCAGATTTACATATACAGGGTGGCCCAGAAAGACCGAAGTGGTGTGAATTGTTTTGTTTATAACTTTTTATTTAAGAGATATTTTTTTAATTTTTTTTTTTTAAATACATTAAATTTATGGGGAATATTTTTGGATTAGTTATTAAAAATGATATCCCGCAAGTGGTGGCCATATTCTGCTTCGCACAAATGTGCTCTTTCCAACACATTTTCCATGACCTTTCGCAAAACTTCCGGTGGTATGTTGTTAATTTCTTCTCGAATATTGGTTTTTAACTCCTCAATAGTCCTAGGCTTATTAACATAAACTTTTCCTTTTAAATAGCCCCAAAGAAAACAGTCTGGAGCGGTTAAATCCCCGCACATTAAATTGACGACGGTATGCACGCTGAGTCAACACAATGGACCGTTGATTTGAAAAGTAAATTTCAACAATATGGGCACGTTGTTCAATTGTGTATTGCTCCATTATAAATTATCCAAGTCTTCTTTACAAAATACTGAAAAGAAAAGAAAAAAAAAAATTATAATAAAAAAGTTATAAGGAATTCACACCACTTCGGTCTATCTGGGCCACCCTGTAGCTCTCATACATATTTCGTTTCCCCAGAAACCGCGTATTTTCAGAGAATTTTTTAAAATTGAGCATAACACGTTATACTTCAACTGGAAGAACTTATTGTGAAAGTTAGTTACTTCATTCCATGTTTGGATATAGCCCCGATACAAATATTATTCTCGATTTGACAAATTGGACCAGGTCATATTAACCAGTGATTAGGAATACTACAAAAAATTTTCCCGTTCTCACTTGTGTACTGAATTGAATTGTATTCCGATAGAAAGGGGAGTGTATCATATAGTCGGCCCCGCCCGACTTTAGCCATTCTATTCTTTCCTATTATTGGTGAAAGTGGGTAAGAGCGGTTCAGATTTAAATATAGCCCAAATACAAATGTTGCTCCCAAAAGTTTAACCGATTTTGGCCAAACTATATATTTCACATATTTCGTTCCAGGTTTCAATATATCCTCATACAAATGTCCTTTCCAATTTAACATTTTTTGTCAAACACATACATTTACAGGATACAAAAATCCTTCCCGATTTCACTTTTTCGCCGAATGGAATTGTATTCGGATAGAAAGTGGAGTGCATTATAGAGTCGGCCCCGCCCGAATTTAGCCTTTCCTTACTTGTTTTTCTTGTTGGTATTGTCGAGTAGAACAATAATCTGCATTTGAAATCTCTGAGACACCCCCAAAATCTTGAGTTATGGCTAAGAAACCGGGTTTTTGCACCTTTACCCAGTTATAAGCCAGTAACTTGGTTGGTTACACTGTGCAACATTTTTGAAGTCATTTCAAAATAACCATATACGGACACCGCTACATGATAAAAGACCAAAAAAAAAAAGACCCGTGTTTTTTTGTTTCCCCCAAAGTCATGCACTTTTTTTTTATGGGCCCCCAGAGATTTGAGGCCTCGGTGTAATTTTTGGAAAAAAGTGATCATATTCTCAGGCTCATATCTTGCAAACCGTTCGGAATTTTGATTTACTCTCTGAGGCAAAGTTCTAGCTCTTGTCATAAAGAACAAAAATTGTGAACATATAAAATCAAAAAAACTTCATCTTCAAGGTCAAAATCGCAAAAAACTTAAAAAAAATCGATTTTTTTTAACCTTTTTTCCCCTGTTCAGGTCCATAGGTAGCAAACCGCTGAAAATTCAGGGAAACAATCAACTACAAAAATGTACATAAGATCTCAATAAACAACTTTCTAGAACATATGAACTTCCTAGGAATTATTCTTAACACCGTTTAGGTAGCGCTTAGGTAGCCGTAAAATTGAAAAATTTCCCAAAAATTTCACTGTGCAACATTTTTGAAGTCATTTCAAAATAACCATATACGGACACCGCTACATGATAAAAGACCAAAAAAAAAACAGACCCGTGTTTTTTTTCCCCCAAAGTCATGCACTTTTTTTTATGGGCCCCCAGAGATTTGAGGCCTCGGTGTAATTTTTGGAAAAAAGTGATCATATTCTCAGGCTCATATCTTGCAAACCGTTCGGAATTTTGATTTACTCTCTGAGGCAAAGTTCTAGCTCTTGTCATAAAGAACAAAAATTGTAGTTGATTGTTTCCCTGAATTTTCAACGGTTTGCTACCTATGGACCTGAACAGGGGAAAAAAGGTTAAAAAAAATCGAATTTTTTTAAGTTTTTTGCGATTTTGACCTTGAAGATGAAGTTTTTTTGATTTTATATGTTCACAATTTTTGTTCTTTATGACAAGAGCTAGAACTTTGCCTCAGAGAGTAAATCAAAATTCCGAACGGTTTGCAAGATATGAGCCTGAGAATATGATCACTTTTTTCCAAAAATTACACCGAGGCCTCAAATCTCTGGGGGCCCATAAAAAAAGTGCATGACTTTGGGGGAAAAAAAAACACGGGTCTTTTTTTTTTTTGGTCTTTTATCATGTAGCGGTGTCCGTATATGGTTATTTTGAAATGACTTCAAAAATGTTGCACAGTGAAATTTTTGGGAAATTTTTCAATTTTGCGGCTACCTAAGCGCTACCTAAACGGTGTTAAGAATAATTCCTAGGAAGTTCATATGTTCTAGAAAGTTGTTTATTGAGATCTTAGGTACATTTTTGTAGTTGATTGTTTCCCTGAATTTTCAGCGGTTTGCTACCTATGGACCTGAACAGGGGAAAAAAGGTTAAAAAAAAATCGAATTTTTTTAAGTTTTTTGCGATTTTGACCTTGAAGATGAAGTTGTTTTGATTTTATATGTTCACAATTTTTGTTCTTTATGACAAGAGCTAGAACTTTGCCTCAGAGAGTAAATCAAAATTCCGAACGGTTTGCAAGATATGAGCCTGAGAATATGATCACTTTTTTCCAAAAATTACACCGAGGCCTCAAATCTCTGGGGGCCCATAAAAAAGTGCATGACTTTGGGGGAAAAAAAAAACACGGGTCTTTTTTTTTTTTGGTCTTTTATCATGTAGCGGTGTCCGTATATGGTTATTTTGAAATGACTTCAAAAATGTTGCACAGTGAAATTTTTGGGAAATTTTTCAATTTTGCGGCTACCTAAGCGCTACCTAAACGGTGTTAAGAATAATTCCTAGGAAGTTCATATGTTCTAGAAAGTTGTTTATTGAGATCTTAGGTACATTTTTGTAGTTGATTGTTTCCCTGAATTTTCAGCGGTTTGCTACCTATGGACCTGAACAGGGGAAAAAAGGTTAAAAAAAATCGAATTTTTTTTTGCGATTTTGACCTTGAAGATGAAGTTTTTTTGATTTTATACGTTCACAATTTTTGTTCTTTATGACAAGAGCTAGAACTTTGCCTCAGAGAGTAAATCAAAATTCCGAACGGTTTGCAAGATATGAGCCTGAGAATATGATCACTTTTTTCCAAAAATTACACCGAGGCCTCAAATCTCTGGGGGCCCATAAAAAAAAAAGTGCATGACTTTGGGGGAAACAAAAAAACACGGGTCTTTTTTTTTTGGTCTTTTATCATGTAGCGGTGTCCGTATATGGTTATTTTTTTTCGTGTTGCACTGTGTTATCAACCGATAAAAATACTTAAAATTCGTCAAAAGATAAATTACTAGCTTTTCCATTTTATTAAACAAAAATTCTGAATTCCCAATGTGGGCAAAATGTGTTCTAAAATTGGGGATTTTTTAGCCATGCTTTTTTAACATTTTTAAACTATTTTATTGAATTTTATGCATTTTTATTTAACTTCAATCTGTGAAATAATGAGAGATGTTAACTGTAATGACCAAATCTTATATTTTTACAAAAAATTAGTATTTTTAAATACAAACTAACGTTTTACTCCCTGCTGAATGCGTTATGTAAAAAAATTTACAAGTGGTACGGTTATCAAAAGTGAAAAATGATTGAAAATTGATTAAAAATATGTGTTTGTTGGACAAAATCTATATTTCTATATTCTTCTTAAATCGGATGAGAAATTGGAAATCGGTTGATACCCGATAACGATTTTAGGGGTGTTCGTCAAATTTAAAATACAGATTCTTGTTCCACTCGACAATATCAATCAGACGATAAGTTCGGCCGGGCCGAACTTTATATACCCTCCACCATGGATTGCATTCCACAGAGGCTGGCGATTTTCGTAAAAGTGCTGTAATATTATTATAGACAACCCAAAAAAAATACAAATATTAAAAATATAATTTTATAAATAAATATAATATTTATATTTCTTTTCAAACCACGCTTATAAGGCAAGGCTACCAATACGTTTACACTATATATATCGAAATAATACTTCAAGTCAATCCAATATATTCTTATATTTATATTTAAGTCATTCCATGTCAAGCGGTAAGGTTTTTGAGCTCGATAGCTGGGATTGTTTTGAAAGTTTGTGTATGTATTCTTCTCATTTAAAAAAAAATAAAATTTAACAGTGAAAAAATACAACTTTTTCAAAAAGGTGTGTTCATTCAATAGTCTGTAACTCCTGAAATACTTTAGCGATTCTAATGTGTTATACCCTGTTTTGAAGGTAATTTCAATTACTTTTAAAATATTATATTATATCAATTTTTATACCCTATGTTTAATTACCAATGAAAAATTAAAATTTTGATGATTTTTCGCTGTAATTCTGATTGATTTTGTAAAAAAATCGTAAAAAATAGAAGACATCATTTCACCACTTTCAAACTCAAACAGTCGCTTAAAAATATATAAAAGCACTTCAAAATTTCAACAAAATGGATTAGTGTTTTCATTATAACTATTGTAAAAGTAATTGAAATTACCTGCAAAACAAGGTACAACATATAACAAGTAAGGGAGCGCCCCGGTAGTCGAGTTGGTAGCGTGCTCGGCTATCAGCGTGGGGGTCGTGGGTTCGATTCCCACAAGAGGCTCTGGTCTGTCGCTGCAATAACTAGCTACTACAATCCCTGGACCCAAAATTAGAATATAAATTTACTTTGTATTGTAATTCATAATAAATAAATAAATGAATAAAATAACAAGTAAGGAAAGGTTAAAGTCGGGCGGGGCCGACTATATGATACACTCCACTTGCTATCCGAACACAATTCAATTCGGTAAAAAAGTGAAAACGAGAGGCTTTTTGTATGTTTCCTAATCATAGGATAATATGACCTGACCCAATTTGTCAAATCGAGAGGAATATTTGTATCGGGGCTATATCCAAACATGGAATGAAGTGACTAACTTTCACAATAAGTTTTTTCAGTTCAAGTAAACGTTTTATGCTCATTTTGAAGAAATTCAGTGAAAATACGTGGTTTCTGGGGTGGAAAAAGTCAGTCCGGGAGTGAAATTTGTATAGAGCTATGTGTAAATCTGAACCGATCTAACACATTTTCACCTCAGGTGTTTCCAGTTGAAATATAAGGCGTTTTGCCAATTTTGAAGAAAATCTGTTAAAATATGTGGTTTTTAGAGCGGACAAATTTGGGAGCGAAATTTGTATGGGACCTATATATAAATCTGAACCGATCTGACCCATTTTCGCCATGGGTGTTTCTAATGGAAACATAAGATATTTTGCCAAATTTGATGCAGATCTGTTAAAATATGTGGATTCTGAAGCGGAAAAATTCAAATCGGGAGCGAAATTTGTATGGGAGCTATATATAAATCTGAACCGATCTGACATATTTTCACCATAAGTGTTCCTAGTTTAAATATAAGATGTTTTGCCAATTCAGAAGACAATCAGATACAATATGTGATTTCTAGAGTGGAAAAAGTCAAATCGGGAGCGAAATTTGTATGGGAGCTATATATAAATCTGAACCGATTTGACCCATTTTTACCACAGGTGTTTCTAGTTTGAATGTAAGATGTTTGGCCAATTTTCAAGAAAATCTGTTAAAATATGTGGTATCTAGAGTGGAAAGTGACAAATCGGGAGTGAAATTCATATGTGGGCTATATCTGAATCGATTTTTTCTTATCCCGAAAAACTTCGTTGTGCAAAGTTTCATTTGGTTCTGTCTACAATTGCGACCTGTATCGCTACTACAATAATAGATGGACGGACAGACAGACAGACGGACATTGTTAAATCGATTCAAAAAGTGATTCTAAGTCGATCTTCCTTTTGGGTGCTACAAACAAATGTAGAAAGACATAATACTTGTGGAGTGTATAAAAATCGATAAAGTCTTTAAGGAGTGGCAGGCGATTGAATGAACACACCTTTTTGAAAAAGTAACATTTTTCACTGTTAACTTGGTCATAACTCGTGAAAAATTTTCATTTTTTTTTCCAAAAATATTTATTTTTTTAAACCGTATAGCAAAAACGAAAGCTACATATAATTCTAAGAAAATTCTCCGAAGAAACCATGTATCTAAAATAAAATCCTAAACAGCGCCTCTCAACTTGAAAATTTATTTGACAGCCTTTGCCAAGAAAAATATATGTTAGAAAAAATAGTTTTCTCCGAAAAGAAATCCAATTTTCTGAATAAAATTGTGTAGTAAGATAGTTCTTTTGCATTTTATATTTTTTTTACACTCAAACTTTTTTTTCATTAAAAAATATTCACCCAAGTAAAAATTTTCAAGTCGAGAGGCGCGGATTAGGGTTTGATTTTAAACACATGGTTTCTTCGGAGAATTTTCTTAGAATTTAATGTAGATTACGTTTTTGCTAAACGATTTTTAATTTTTTTTTCATCCCGTATACAATATTTTTATGAGAAGAATACATACACAAACTTTCAACAATCGCAGCTATCGAGGTCACAAACCATACTGCTTGGCATGGAATTTCAAAAAAAAATCTTAAGTACCATAAATATTGGTAGATAGTGGGCGCTATTTCTATTCTATTTTAATTCCAAATGTACAAATTTTAAAAATCCATTATCTCACGTACATAGTGCAAAATATCCTAACTTCATTTCAACCAATTTTTGCCGTAAAAGAAAAAGTACGAATTTGGAAAAAAACTTTTTATTTTGCGGATCTATACAGTCAGAGGAATGTATACACCGAATTCCATGCGCCAATTTGGTTGGTACCATTTTTTTACCCCCTTGACGTTTCAACGCAATTAGAATTTCATCATTCTAGCTGTAGTCGTTTAGTTGGTACTATTTTTATCCCTCTTTACCACTGTATCACTTGAAAGTACTAATTTCAAAAAATTCGTCTATTTTCCGTGTCTACGCAGTCAGAGGAATGTATACTCCGAATTTCGAGACTCTAGCTGCGGTCATTTGTTTGGTACTATTTTTATCCCCTTTTTCCATTTTAACCCCAATAATTACGAACTTCGAAAATTAATTTTATTCCACTTGTCTACGCAATCAGTGGATTGCATACACCGAATTTCATTATTATAGATGCAGCAGTTTGCTTGGTACCATTTTTATCCCTCTATTCTCATTTTACCCCTTAAAAGTACGAATTTGGAAAAAGTACTTTTATATTATGTATCTACTCAATTAGAGGAATGTACACACTGAATTTCGTGATTCTAGCTGTTGTCGTTTGAAAGGTACCATTTTTATCCCTTATTGCCCCATTTCAACCCCTTATGAATTAGAATCACTTTATGGTGGACATTTTTGTTATAGGGGGAATGTAATCAAGTAAGTAAAGGGTGATTTTTTAAGAGCTTGATAACTTTTTTTTTTTTAAAAACGCATTAAATTTGCAAAATCTCATCGGTTCTTTATTTGAAACGTTAGATTGGTCCATGACATTTACTTTTTGAAGATAATTTCATTTAAATGTTGACCGCGGCTGCGTCTTAGGTGGTCCATCCGCTTAGTCCAATTTTGGCATTTCCACGTTTTTGAGTAACAGAGACCCAATTGGTGCGAACGGCGACGAATCGAAAATTGGTGGTCATCATTAACACTGGCCGATACAGCTGCGATATTTTCTTCAGTTCGCACTCTACGTAAGCGTGTTGGTGGTTTAATGTCCAACAATGTAAATTTGGTGCGAAATTTAGTCACAATAGCCCGAATAGCCGCTTCAGTGGGTCGATTAAACTGACCATAAAATGGAAGCGCGCAATGAACTTTCTTAACAGAGCACGCATTTTGATAATAAAATTCAATAATTTGCAAGCATTGTTCGTTTGTAAGACGATTCATGATGAAATGTCAAAGCATACTGAGCATCTTTCTCTTTGACACCATGTCTGAAATCCCACGTGATCTGTCAAATACTAATGCATGAAAATCCTAACCTCAAAAAAATCACTCTTTACAAGCAGACATATTGAAAAATGCTTAAATGCTCTAAAATATTCAGTTTTGTTTCCTTGTGAGGGATAATTTTTTCCCTTTGGACCGATTTCGTCCAGTTTCATTCACAACCGATCTACGACTATAAGACACATTTACGAAAAATTTGGACGCCCTTGTTCCTTTCGTTTAAATGCTAGCGTGCTTTCAACAGACGGGCAGACGGACGGACATGGCTATATGGTCTTAGAATTTTATGACGATCAAGAATATATCTCAGGTCGATATTTCAAGGTGTTACAAACGGAATGACAAAGTTAGTATTTTATGGAGGGTATAAAAATGGTATCACTTCCCAGACTTTTCAGACTGTCTCACAGTGTTTCCATCACACACTTTGATAAGACAAAATATATAATGCATCGAAATCAGATCTTTAGAGTGTAATTACTTACCATAGTTGCAAAATTCAACCCTCCCTTTAATATTGACGACATCCTCTTTAAGGCACCATATTAGAAAACGACATGAAAATCTTAATATACCCGCATCCCATGTTGGGATGTCTACAAATCGCATTAAATAGCCGTCATCAACATGACATTTCAGTGGCTGCTGTCACATTAACCGCAACTTTCGTTTAAGGTTTAAGTACTTTTTAAATATTTAAATACATATTTTAAGTCATTGGCCGGCCAAATGGAGCGTATCCTTTCCATTTTCATGAACAGCAACAACGACCAGTTCATTTCAGCGCCAGAAGCCAAGGAGCAAATAACAATAACACCCCAAAACAATCCGCCAGGACAACAGAGGGAATTTGTTTGGTCTTAATGGTATGTCGCAGATACAGCATCAAATCCGATTCAATACTCTCGCACTTCTCGCAACTCCAGCATGTGATTGACATGTTTATAAAGGTCTTATGGTACATAATGGCCAACAACGTTGTTGGCTACCAACTTATTCGCAGTCTCAGCCTCAGTCTCCCCCTACCACTACTTTGCTATCCCCTTCGTACGGCTGCTCTTTTGAGAACAATTTCATGTTCTTAAATTTATATGGGGCATTACGCAGAAGATGTAAATTGAGAATTTTTCATTGAAATTTCATAAAAGGCGAGTTCCATTTGAGACTTAAAATAATTGAGTTATAAGCAATAAAATATTTTTTTTGTGAAAGAGAAATGAGTCAATAAAAGTCAAATATTATATAGAATGCCCCATACGTATACATAGTCTTCCCATGCGTAATGTCACATTGACAAAAACGGAAGTTGTAAGTAGTCCCATAATATGCAGGATGACCCCCCCTAAAAAAAGGAGTCAAAATGGAATATTGAAAAAACGAAAGGAAAGAAAGGAAACCGACCCATTAGATTTTGTTGTCTGTTAATGGTGTTTGCTTGCCAGTGTCGAGAGTCCATGTTTGGCCATTAGCAGGAATGCTTTCTATTCGACCATGAACATTTTTGTATTTGTCAAATGGAAACAGAGGAATGTCGGTCGGTCGCTCGGTTGAGTGTTAACCAAATATATATTTGTTTGGTTCGAAGTGCGAAATGCTTAGGTCTCCGTTGTGACTTGGCCACTCGGAGATGTCCAAACAAACATTCGATTTCGGAGACAATAATATTTAATAGTGGCGAAGTTCATTTATTTAGGCATTTTTAGGTTATTTAAAATTAAGTGATCGTAAATTATTCACTTTATTTCTTTCTTAACAAATTTTCAAACATTTTGGAATTGTTTTCGATAAAAAATAGAGTTATTAAATAGTAAAGTCATCCCGAAATGTTTTAGGACAGTGAAGCAATAGACTTGAAACAGTACAAAAACGATTAGTTGTCGAAATTTACACTGTGTCCGGTGCAAATAAAGGGTGTCTCAATCAGTTGAGTGTTGGCAAAAATTTTCAAAAGTATTATTATTAAATACATCTGAACAACTAGGTGAAATACAGTTCTTTGGCGTTTTTATACCCTCACTCTACAGAGTAGGAGGCAATATATCATTTTGGGCCGACCCTAAGTATCTTTGGACCAAATCCGTTTTACGACTTTTTAAGGTGTTTGAGCCATGTCCGTCCGTCTGTCTGGCTGGCTGGTGTATACGATAACTCTCGAAAGGAGTTAAGGCATCGATTCAAACTTTGCACATCAAAATATTTTTCGCAAACTTAGTTTAAGTTCGAAAATGGGCAAAATTGCCACTCCCCTTCTAGCACCTCCCACACAAATGGCCTATATTCCAAGGTTAATTTAAAATCCATATATCTTCCACACGAATAGTCGGTCCCACACAAAGTGGCATAAACTTTGGTTACAATAAAACCGACATAACATCCATACGGGTAGTCAAAATCATTTGAAACTACATAAAATTGTATTCCTTATATACAGGGGGGCTGATGAATACTGCTACCATGCTACTTAATGCTGTTGTTAAAGGACTTATTCTTCGCAGAACTGCATCGAAAGTGAATCCCTTTCAACACTGTGTGGTTTCAACAGGATGATGCGACTTTGTCACATAGCCAGGTCCTGCTATGAGAGAGAATTGCTGCGAAAGTTCCCCAAGAAGGTGATTTCTAGACACTCGACATTTCGTTGGCCCCCAAAGCCTCGTGACCTCACTGCACCTATCTTTTTCTTGTGGGGTTATTTCATCTGGAAGTTTATAAACCAAATCAAAACCAGTAAGGAGAGGCTAAAGTCGGGCGTGGCCGACTCTATGATACACTCCACTTTCAATCCGAATACAATTCAATTCGGTGAAAAAGTGAAAACGGGAAGGTTTTTTGTATCCTGTAAATGTATGTGTTTGACAAAAAATTTTACATCGGAAAGGACATTTGTATGAGGATATATTGAAACCTGGAACGAAATAGGTGAAATATAAAATGTTTAGTTCGGCCAAAATCGGTTAAACTTATGGGAGCAACATTTGAATTTGGGCTATATTTAAATCTGAACCGATCTTACCCACTTTCACCATAGTTTTGTTTAGTTAGATTATAAGATGTTGTGCGAAATTTAAAGAAAATCGAGCACAATATGTGGCTTTTAAAGCGGCAAAAGTCAAATCGGGAGCGACATTTGTATGGGGGCTATATATAAATCTGAACCGATCTTACACAATTTCTGCATAGTGTTTCTAGTTGGATTATAAGATGTTGTCCCAAATTTAAAGAAAATCGAGTACAATATATGGTTTTTAGAGCGCAAAATTCAAATCGGGAGCGACATTTGTATGGGGCCTATATCTAAATCTGAACCGATCTAGCCCGCTTTAGCCACAGGTGTTTCTAGTTAGATTATAAGATGTTGTGCCAAATTTAAAGAAAATCGATTAGAATATGTGGCATTTAAAGCGGAAAAAGTCAAATCGGGAGCGACATTTATATGGGGCTATATATAAATCTGAACCGATCTTACCCAATTTCTGCATAGGTGTTTCTAGTAAGATTATAAGATGTTGTGCCAAATTTAAAGAAAATCGAGTACAATATGTGGTTTCTACAGAGGAAAATGTCAAATCGGGAACGACATTTGTATGGGGGCTATATCTAAATCTGAACCGATTTGACCTATTTTCACCAAAGATGTTCTTAGTTTAAATATAAGATGTTTTGCCAAATCTGAAGACAATCTGATACAATATGTGGTTTCTAGAGCGGAAAAAGTCAAATCGGGAGCGAAATTTGTATGGGAGCTATATATAAATCTGAACCGATCTGACCGATATTCACCATGGGTGTTTCTAGTGGAAATATAAGATGTTTTACCAAATCTGAAGACAATATGATACATTATGTGGTCTCTAGAGCGGAAAAAGTCAAATCGGGAGAGAAATTTGTATGGGAGCTATATATAAATCTGAACCGATCTAACCCATTTTTACCACAGGTGTTTCTAGTTACAATATAAGATGTTTTGCCAATTTTAAAGAAAATCTGTTTTAATATGTGGTATCTAGAGTGAAAAGAGTCAAATCGGGAGTGAAATTCGTATGGGGCTATATCTAAATCTGAACCGATTTTCTTCAAATTAAATAGCGTTCGTCCTTATCCCGAAAAACATCGCTGTGCAAAGTTTCTTTTGGTTCTGTCTACAATTGCGACGTGTATCGTGATTACAAGAATAGATGGACGGACAGACAGACAGACAGACAGACGGACATTGCTAAATCGACTCAGAAAGTGATTCTAAGACGATCGGTATAATTAACAATGGGTCTATCCCGTTTCCTTTTGGGTGTTACAAACAAATGCACAAAGACATAATACTCTCGTGGAGTGTATAAAAATGGAGCAGTGACTTCGTTTTTCGTCCGATATTCATCATTGAGGCATCATTCGAAAGGTATTGATTCCTCGAATTTATTTTTCATTACACCTTTTACAAAAGGTTTCCAAGAAATATGAATTTTTTGCTGTCACCTTGGAAACCCACAAAAAATCAGTAGAAACGCCCAATTATTTTACCAATGAGTTGTTCTAAGACAAGAATAAAAATTTTCATTTAAAGTGCTTCCAAGGGTCTTTCAACTCAGAAATTTTGGACAAAAATGCAACATAAAAAAAATTACACGGGAAAAAACATGATTTTTAGAGGTGTTTTCAGGAGCGTTTTGTTCACAGATGGCTTGACCAGTGACGAAATATTTTGTAGATCATCATTAAACAATCAAATCTTCATTTCTGGGGGCTGACCGCTGCAATTTATTTTCGTGACCCAGCAACAACTTAGTAATCCCATCTCATTATTTATTTAAATAAGTAGTTATTATTAAGTTAAATTTCATAGAAATTCACATTTTAAAAATTAATTTTCTAAATTTTTGTAGCGAGTCAGAGAATAGCAGTGCTGTTGTTATCGCGGCTTAGTTATTCAGGCTTAAGGAAAAAACGCCCTAAATTCTGTATTCAGATTGTTAACAAGTCGATACAAAATATATAATTTAATAAAAATGTTTTTTCATCACTTATTAATCCCATTATTGATAATACATTATTTGGCTAGTTGTTAATAATAACTTATTTTGTATCTTCCTGAGGCCACGTGCGTGGAAGTACTTATTTTTTTACAATCCCTTTATAAAAATAATTAGAAAAGGATCCGAAAAATAAGTAGTGAAGGTTTTTGGTTTGCCTTATTCCCCACATTACTTGGTAATGAGAGTTTTTGCTGGGTATATCATTCGGTTCAAGTGCAACGAATTTTTTAGTTGAATTCTTATGTGTTGTGCATCAAGTGAAGAAAATTGTTTAAAAGTAGTAGTCAAATCGGGAAAGACATTTGTATGGGGGTAATATCTAAATCTGAACCGATTTGCTTCAATTTAAATAGCGTTCGTCCCTTGACCGCAATCATTTCTAGTGCAAATTTTTTTTAGGATCGGACAATAATTGCGATCTGTACTTTGATTACAACAATAGAAGGACGGACGGACAGACAGACGGACATTGTTAAATCGACCTAGAAAGTGATTTTAGGCCGATCTGTGTAATAAACGATGAGTCTATCTCGTTTCCTTTTGGGTATTACAAACAAGTGCACACAAAATATAATGCCCTAGTGCAGGGTATAAATTCATATTTAATAATTTCCAGATGGTTTACAAAGGTCATATAAAGTATATTATAGTATTTTGTTACCAAAGTTATCATGCTTCCACATTTATAAAACAATTGTATAAACATGATCAAATAGCAGGTCATAATGGATTCCATGCACCAGGATTTAATATTACTCAGGATAGAGACAATTGTGTGGGAGGTACAGGAAGGTGCTTGACTAAAACGTAAATATTTTGGAGTTTAAAGTGATTATAAAATCATTTTCAAATATCAAATCGCAAATGATTTTGACTACCCGTATCGATGTTAGATCGGTTTTATTGTAACCCAAGTTAATGCCAGTTTGTATGGGAGCTACCAGAATGGGTGTGGCAATATCTCCCATATTCCATGCGAATGTATCTTATATAAAAGCATTGCTAAATATTAAATTTCACAGTATTCCGATCAACAGTGTAGAGGCTATGATTTGTGTGTGAGGTACTAGAAGAGGCATGTTAAAACCCACCACATTTAGTACCCTTAAAGTGATTATAAAAACTATATCACGTACCAAAATATAGCTAATTTCGAATATCCGTGAGGAAGATACATTAGTTTTAATTTAACATAGGAATATGAGTCATTTGTGTGGGAGGCACCAAAAGGGGCGTGGCAATTTCGCCCATCTTCGAACTTAAACTAAGTTTATTACCATTGATTTGATTCCGTAGCTCCTTTCGAGAGTTCTCGTGTACACTAGCCAGCCAGATGGATGAACGGACGGACAGCGCTCAAACATCTTAAAAAGTCGTGAAACGGATTTGGTCAAAACATACTTAGGGCCTTAGGTCAATCCTTTAATGCGTTATACTTTTGTTCAGTCCCAAATGATATATACCCTCCCACTATGCAGAGTGATGGTATAATTAATTGGGTTTAATTTCGCGAAATATAGGTTTTGCCTAAACAACGTTCTAATTGTAACAACAAAACTGATACCGTGGGTGCATGTTTTTGGAATGCATTCAAATGGCATGTTGTAATTCTCATTCTGGTTATGGGACTTCTTAAGTACCTAAAGTGATATTCCGAACAATCACTTCCTTATGGTTATGAAAGAGAAACGTACGTGGTCGAGAGGAAATTGTACGCTACAGCAATGAATTTTGCCTTTAAAACTAAAACACGTCGGCATTGCACCAATGAAACTTCATTAATTGCAATTTTTTTCTGCAACGAAACAGTTATTACCAAAACTTTACTGTGAATCATAACCGAAAATAAATAGTATTTAATTCATAACGCAACCACTCAAAGAAAATAACAGATCGTAAATTGCAAATTACCTAATACCTAAGTATCGGACACAAAATTTTGTATTCTTTCTTTTCTTTCTGGAAATACCAAACATTCTATGTTATCCCGTTTCGCGAACTCTTTGTCACTGCAATTTCTGTACTCTAGCAACCGAACGTTTACGTGACTAGATGTAAATATAAAAGTTTATTAATCATTCCCTGCCTGGAAAATCAACAATAATGGTGGCGTTAATGGTCTGAGGTTTGCCACAATATCGCTTCAACTCTCTCTATAATTACCTTCGATGTGATTTTTTCTCTTATTAGCTTTATTTAACCTTTTAATTCAGTTTTTATACCCTCCACCTCCAGGATGTAAAGTATATATATTATTGATCGTCAAAAAATTCTAAGACGATCTACCCATGACCGTCCGTCCGGCAGTCTGTCTGTCTGTTGAAAGCACGCTAGCATCTAAACGAAAGGAGCCAAGACGTCCAAATTTTACATAAATGCGCCTTATAGTCGTAGATCGGCTGGTATTGAAGCTGGGCGAAATCGGTCCAAAGGAAAACATTTTTCCCTCACAAGGACTAAAAATACCCATAATATTCCCTAATATTTTAGAGTATTTAAGCATTTTTCAATATCTCTGCTTGTAAATACTTACTTGATATTAGGTATGCGCATTGCCCTTATAACAAAAATGTGCACCATAAAGTGACTTTTATTCGTAGGGGATAAAATACGAAAAAGGGTTTAAAAATGGTACCTACCAAATCACCGCAGCTAGAATCATGGAATACGGTGTATACATTCCTCTGGCTGCATAGACACGCAGAATAAAAAGATTTTTCCAAATTCGTACTTTTACTTTCAGGGAAAAAATTGGTTGACTCATGAAGTTAGGTTATTTTGCACTTTTGGAATTAAAATAAAGTGAAAACACAACCAACTTTAGCACACACTATCTATCAATAATTCATGGTTATAAGCGTGGTTTGAAATAATAAAAATGCTATATTTATTTATAAAATTATTTTTTCAATATTTTTTGTTTTGTTTGACTATATTAAAAAAATATATGTTCCTGTAATATTTCTGCACTTCTACGAAAATCGACTGCCTCAGTGGAATGCAATTCACAGTGGTGGATATATAAAGTTCGGCCCGGCCGAACTTAACGCCTTTTTATACACTCCACGAAAGTATTATGTCTTTGAGCATTTGTTTGTAACACCCAAAAGGAAACGAGTTAGACCCATCGTTTATTATACAGATCGGCTTAGAATCACTTTCTGAGTCGATTTAGCAATGTCCGTCTGTCTGTCCGTCTGTCCATCTATTGTTGTAATCAAATTCCAGGTCGCAATTATAGTCTGATCTTAACAATAAATGGCACAAGTAAGTTTTGTGGATCAAGGACGAACGCTATTTAATTTGAAGCAAATCGGTTCAGATTTAGATATAGCCCCCATACAAATGTCGCTCCCGATTTAAATTTTTTCGCTCTAGAATCCACATATTTTCTTCTAAATTCGCATAACACCTTATATTTCAACTGGAAACACCTGTGGTAAAAATATGTTAGATCGGTTCAGATTTATATATAGCTCCCATACAAATTTCGCTCCCGATTTGACTTTTTCTGCTCTAGAAATCACATAATTTAAAAAATCTTCTTCATGTCTTGCAAAATATCTTATATTTAAACTAGGAACACCTATTGTGAAAATGGGCCACATCGCTTCAGATTTACATATAGCTCTCATACAAAATTCGTTTCTCCAGAAACCGCGTATTTTCAGAGAATTTCTTAAAATTGAGCATAACACGTTATACTTCAACTAGAAGAACTTATTGTGAAAGTTAGTCACTTCATTCCATGTTTGGATATCGCCACGAAACAAATATTATTCTCGATTTTACAAATTTGACCAGATCATATTAACCAGTGATTAGGAATATTACAAAAAATTTTCCCGTTTTCACTTGTGTACTGAATTGAATTGTATTCCGATAGAAAGTGGAGTGTATCATATAGTCGGCCCCGTCCGACTTTAGCCATTCTATTCTTTCCTATTAGACCGTAAAACCATAATTACCCCTAAATGCCATAAACCATGAAATCAAAACAATGCAGTTGATATACCAAAAATTCCAACTATACATTTCCATACTGAATATAAGCCTCATTGTCGTAATGGTCAAGCTCATTTGCTGCAATCAAATTTTGTCTGCATTTCGTTCATGTAGCATCATTTTTAAATTTCCCTTCAAACACACATTCATATTTTGTATTGAAGTATTGAACACTCCAATAAAATTTTGCAGTACCAACGATATGCAATTGTGCAGTCAGGCACAGCATCCTAATATTGTGTAGGGTGTGGATATATAGAGAAGATTAAAAACAATACAATTTGCAAAGTTGTTTTTTGTTCAGCTTTTTCAAGTGTTGCCATTTTCAGTTTTCAAGCATCCATTCTATGGTAGTGTGTGTGTGTGAGAGAGTTACGAAGCAATCACTCGCCCCCCGCCCCATTCTAAACTAACGTTCGTTCAATCCATTTCATTTGAATTGGTACTTAAAGTTTTTAATAGATAAATAATAACTTTTCTATTCGCTCGTAAACAATTTAAAGCGAATTGAAATAGAGTTTGTTTGGTTTCCAATCCGATGTTGTTGTTGCTGTTGGATTATTATTTGTTGTTCACTTTGAGCAGAGAAACACACACACAACAAATGGCAGGACGACCACTTGGCTGTTTTCCCCAAGTAAAGCTATTAAAATGGACTTTGGATAAGTGAAGGAAGCAAAAGGATTTGTGCAGGAAGTTGCAAAAGCGATTGATACAAAATTGCTTGGAAATAGCTCGAGAAATACTAATTGATTTTATTTTGCCAATCGTTTTAGCAACTCAAAAAGAGGTCTTAAAGCAACTATTTCCATGAATAGTTCAAACATTTTCACAAATTGAACTTGTTCCCCCAGACCATACTACGAAGGGAGTGATTCAATATTCCAGGAACCAAGCAGTGCAGATGATTAACCCGGTCCGGTCATATGATACTCCCCCCTATGGTACCCCACACAATGTGGATGATTAACCAGGACCGGTCATAGGATATTGGCTATAATTTACTTATTCTATTTGGGATGATATGAGAGTGTGTGTTGAGTTGGGTCGCCCTTCTTATAAAGGTTTTGAAAATAAAAATAATTGTATATGTGGAGAATTAACGAAATTAATTTATATTTGAACATGTTACCTTTCAATAATACATCTGTAAGAAGATGACATTTTGATCAGAATTCGGAACGTTCAATTATCAATGACTGCCTCAATAATCTTGAAATAAATCCAATTTAATGTTTGAATGACAATCATAACACGACCCACTCTCATGCAAATCGATACAATTGGATAGTAGTTCTGACCACATTAACAGCCACGTGCCACGCATCCAAATGCTATGAAATGAACTGCGATTGTTAATAATAGTTTGCCGAAAATTAATTTCACAAAAACTAGCCCATTATTTACGATGATTTAGCAAACTCCACATTTCCTCGCATTTCGCATTCTGTGAATGCTCGCATTAGGCATTCCTCGTGGAGAGTTTTTACAGCAGCATGCATGCTCTATAGTTATGTCAATTTATTATCAGTTGCCTTCTTAAATATTGAACTCATAATATGTCACTAATAACACAAACACAATCTTGAAGCTGAGCAAAACAAAATCACCACAAAATGCTACAACGTAACCAACGTTGATGTACAGTGTCATTCCAAAATATTATAAAACCAAATCAAACATTGAGTCGACTGAATGTTTAAAGTCGGAAGGAAACTATAAATATCGTTGACTTAATATCAAACAAGTAAGGAAGGTTAAGGATATACGATGCAGCTATAAGAGGAGAACATACTACAAATTCCATTCTTCTATCTGTATTTGTAAGAAAATTTGAACACAAACTTTGAATGGGAGCCATATACAAATCTGAATCGATGTGACCCATGTTTAGCAAAGGTTTTCTAGTTGAAATATTAGACGCTTTCCCAAATTTTAAAAGTGTTCAAGGAGTGTTAAATATGTGGTTTCTAGAGCGGAAAAAATCAAATCGGGAGCTATATAATCTGAACCGATGTGACCCACTTTCGCTATAGTAATTTCTAGTTGAAACATTAGCTGATGTGCCGAATTATAAGAAACTCTGTAAAAAAGCTATTTCTAGAGCGGAAATAATCAATTCAGTAGCGAAATTTGTAATGGAGCTTTATAAATAAATATATATTTCTATATCTGAACTCATCTGACCAATTTTCACCAGAACTGTTTTGAATTGAAATATAAGTTGTTTTGCCAAATTTGAAGAAAATCTGCCAACGTTTGTGGGTTATAGAGCGGAAAGAGTCAAATCGGAGTACACATTTGTATGGGAGCTATATATAAATCTGAACCGATCTTTTCTATTTTTACCAGACCTGTTTTTAGTTGCAATATAAGCTGTTTTGCCAAATTTGAAGAAAATCTTTCAAAGTTTGTGGTTTCTAGAGCGGAAAGAGTCAAATCGGAGGAGACATTTGTATGGAATCTGAACCGATCTTTCCTATTTTTACCAGATCTGTTTCTAGCTGAAATATACGGCGTTTTGCCAAAATGGAAGGAAATATGTTGAAATATGTGGTTTTTAGAGCGGAAAAAGTAAAATCGGAAGCAAAATTTGTATGGGAGCTATATCTAAATCTGAACCGATTTGCTTTAAATTAAATAGCTTTCTCCTTATCCCATAAAACTTCGTTGTGCAAAGTTTCATTTAGTTCTAACAACAATTGCGACCTGGACTTTGGTTACAAGAATAGATGGACAGACATCGCTAAATCGACTCAAAAAGTGATTCTAAGTCGATCGGTATAATAAACGATGGGTCTATCTCGTTTCTTTTTGGATGTTACAAACAAATGCACAAAGACATTATACCCTGTGGTGTAGGGTATAAATAGGAAAGAGCTCACAAAGTATATATATTCTGGGTCGCGGTAAAATTCTAAGACGATCTGCGAATGCACGCTACATTCCGAACGAATTGAACTAAGAGGTCCAAATTTTCCACAAGTATGTCTAATGATTGCATCGGTTGGGATTGAAAGTGGACGAAAAATGTCCTAACAAGGACTGTAAATATTTAGGTAATTATTTTGAAAATTGCTGCTGAAAATTCATCTGACTGTGTGGCAAAGGGGGGTAAAAATCGTACCAACCAAATGACTGCAGTTAAAATAGTGAAATTTGAATTTAGATTTGAAATTAAATTTTAGCACGAATTGAATTTAGATTTTAGCACGATGGTGCTAAACACCAATTTGGGAGGCAAAAAGTTAATATTTGTAGTAACGTATTTTCAGAAAGTAATAATGGCAGATTGTTGCCAACACTTTAAAATGGCAAGATATAAAAATCAAGAACTAGGTGACAGCTCAATTTTTAAACCATGCTGCCAAAATTGCTACCTTTTCTCTTGTTTCATTTTGATATTTCAACCTAAAGTAATATGAAAATACATCTGTTGTAAAACTAAAATGTGCAAGATACTAAATTTTTGGTAAATTAGAAATACTAATACAGATATTGTAAATTGATCAAAAATTTAATAAAAATGTAACAATGTTATTGCAAAAAGTAATGCACTGCGATAAAGTGTTTTGTGTTTTTCGTGTATGTTTACCAGTCGTTCCTGTATTTCTTCGAATAGAACCGCTGAACCATAAAAAGGGTGATTTTTTAGTTATTTTCTTTTTGGTAACACTGGTTTAAATAGCTGCCGCACGTTTCGTGTTTTGTTTCACTGTCAAACATCTTCAGTTTGGTCTATAATTTATCCATGAATCGTCTTACAAACGAACAGCGCTTGCAAATTATTGAATTTTTTTATCAAAATGCGTGCTCTGTTAAGAAAGTTCATCTCGCGCTTCCATTTTATGGTCAGTTTAATCGACACACTGAAGCGGCTATTCGGGCTATTGTGACCAAATTTACATTGTTGGACATTAAACCACCATCACGCTTACGTAGAGTGCGAACTGAAGAAAATATCGCAGCTGTATCGGCCAGTGTTAATGATGACCATCAATTATCGATTCGTCGCCGTTCGCAGTAATTGGGCCTCTGTTACTCAACAACGTAGCAAATTTTGCGGAAGGATTTAGGTTTCAAAATACAGCTGGTGCAAGAATTGAAGCCGAACGACCTATCGCAACGTAACATTTTTGGTGAATGGGCTCTTGGAAAGTTGACCGAAGATCCACTTTTTTACCGAAAAATTGTGTTCAGCGACGAAGCTCATTTTTGTCTCAATGGGTACGTAAATAGGCAGAATTGTCGATTTTGGAGTGAATATCAGCCAGAAGCATTGCAATGCATCCAGAAAAAGTCACAGTTTGGTGCGGTTTATGGGCTGGTGGCATCATTGGACCGTACTTCTTCAAAGATGATGCGAATCGTAACGTAACTGTGAATGGTGAGCGCTACCGTGAGATGATATCCAACTTTTTTTTTGCCCAAAATGCAAGAGCTTGACTTGCATGACATGTGGTTTCAACAAGACGGTGCCACATGCCACACAGCACGCGCAACAATGGACTTAATGAGAGGTGAACATTTTATTTCACGTTCGGGACCGGTCAATTGGCCGCCTAGATCGTGCGATTTAACGCCTTTAGACTATTTTTGTGGGGCTATGTTAAAGCTCATGTCTATACAGACAAGCCCGCTTCAATTGAAGCAATGGAAGCCAACATTGAAGCATTTATTCGTGAGATACCGGCCGAAAGAGTATGCCAAAATTGGACTAACCGGATGGACCCTTTGAGGCACAGTCAAGGTCTTCAAACATTAAATTATATGGACCGTACTATCGATTCAAATAAAGATTTCATGCATTTTTCTGAAATTTATGTGTTTTTTTTTTTTGAAAAACTTTCCTATAGCTTTTAAAAAATTACCCTTTAGAACTCAGACACAGTCAAAGGAATGTTCTTGTTGATGTGCACTATTTTAGCTGAACACCCTCCGTGTGTATTACTTCTATCATTTTGTACCTTGTTTAGAACAAAAAAAATGACAACCGAAGAACCTTTTATATCCTCGATCTCATGTTTCTCGATGCAACCGACCATTTTATAACTTTTTGCACATCTTTCCCAAAAAGTAGACATTTTGAAAAATCAATACTTTATTTGGTACCACGTTTATCCCTAGTCGTCCTGCTTATAAGTACAAATTTTGAAATATACATTTACGTTCCGCGTTTACATAATTAAAGGGTTGTACACCATTTGTATTTGGTCCCGCGCACCCCTTAAAAGTAAAAATTTCGGAAAACCAATTTTACTTCTACATGGTCAGAGGAATTTACATATGAAATTTCACGTTTCTACCTGCAATAGTTTAGTTGGTACCAATTGTATCCCTTTTTGTACCAAAATTAATTTATATTGCGCTTCTATGTGGTGAGAGGAATTTACATAACAAATTTTACGAATCTAGCTGTAATACTTTAGTTGGTACTTTTATGTTTCCATTTATAAAGTTATTCTCAAAAAAGTTTTGCCACGCCCCTCCCGCCCCCAGTGCCAGTTTTTTAATATATAGCCTATAGATCCTATCTGTATGAAGTTCCAAAACGGGAAAAAAGTTTTTATAATATTAATAGGGATATATATTTACTTTATGTGGAAGGTGCCACACCCACTTTTCTCGTACCGCCCACTTTTTCCACAAATTTGCTCATTCATATTCTATGAACTAACACAAAATTTCAAGATTGTTTTTGCCACATAACGGAATATATATTGGGTTCTAATTTTTAGAGAATATGACACGCCCATCTTCCAAATCCCGCCCATTTGTATCTTGCCTACGTAATTGAAAACTTAATGAACTCACAGAATTTCAGAAAACTTGGTGTCTTGTAAGAGAAAATACTCTATAACTGGTTTCAATTTATTATGTGATGTCCCACGCCCTCTTCACAAATACCGCCCATTTTCTCCCAACAACCCAGACTAGTAGTGGATGGATTTACATAAAATTTCAGAACTCTCAGTGTCGTAGAAATGAATATGTTTGATAATTGATTTTAATTTCGTATGGGAGGTACCACACCCCCTTTTCCAATGTCGCCAATTTTTTGCATAACTGCCCAAATTAATACCCAATGACCTCTCACAAAATTGCAAGACTCTGATGACCACAGACTCCAAATATGTTGCTTTTTAAAATGCGAAGAAAAATAAATTTTTGTTGGAGATGCCACACTTTTATTGTAATAACATGCGAATAGGCAAGTATCGGCAGCCAACTTTAATTGAATACGGCAGAGTAATGTGTACTAAATCACCTAAAAGTAATGTCTTCCAAAACTTATCAAAACTCTTTTAGTTCTATTCCACCAAAGTTGAAAAACGATCAAAATATAGTGTTTTTTACTATCACGATTTTTGGGTAACTAAGCTTCGGAAGCTACAAATTCGAATTTTGGTTTTTCTTTAGTTCTGAAGAAATGAATCAACTTTGAGCAGCGGTATAAACCACAATTTTTGTCCGATTTTGAAGCGGGTTTCGGAGTTTTGATCGGTAGAAGTTCTCTATCAATTGGTATTATCAGTTTTACCGAAAGCTTTTATCAAATTTTTGACTTTTGCCACTGATTCCTGGCAGAGGCCCAACAGTGCGTTGTCAAAGGAATTTACACACCAAATTTCACAATTATAACTGCAATACTTTAGTTGGAACCATTTTTATCCATTTTTGTCCCGCTCATCCCTAAAAATGACATATTTCAAACAATCTACTTTCACTGCGCTTCTACATTATCAGAAGAATTTACGTTCCAAATTTCACGATTCCAGCTGCAATAGTTTAGTTGGTACCATTATTATACATTTTTTTGTCCCGCTCGCCCCTATAAAGTACAAATTTCGAAAAATCCTTTTATGTTGCAAGTCTACGTTGTCAAAGAAAAATGTAAATACCGATTTCTACGAATATAACTGAAATACTTAAATTGGAACCATTTTTTCCTTTTTTCCTTTTTTCCATTTTACCGAATTGGAGCTAACCTGATCGTGGCTTCAGCCATTTGGTCTGGGCGCTGTCAGTCAGTGAAGCTACTCTTTTATATATAGGGTCCGCCAAATAACTTTTTTTTTTGAAAATGCTATAAAAAAACAACTGAATATTTTCTCAAATTTTTTTTATTTGAATGTACAATCCTTCCGGTTAATAATGGAAAATAATTTCATTCAAATAACAGCTGAGGGCACCCCACAAATAATAGTCCAACAGTTGAATAGTTGAAAAAAAAAAAACGTTAGATGGCGGACCCCATAGATTGGTCTAATTGGGCGATTTTTAATAAATGAAAAGCAGAAAACCTTTACTCTGAGTAGCCGGTTTTTGGCATACCCCAGAGGAGAAAATATTTAAGCAATGTAAGGTAATGCAGAAAGTCGTTACTCTGCGTACCAGGATATTGACATACCCCTATGATATATATTTGTGGACAATTACTCAAATAAAAAACTAATCAAAGTTTTTGGGAGATTTTTCATATGAAAAATAACCCAATTTGTTGGGAAATTTTTCATTTCTTTTTTTTGCATTTATTTTTGGTTTGGGACATTTTGCACTATTTTCTTGGGAGATTTTTTCATGGCACCAACTCTGCGGTTCAGTTTATCGATGTTTGTGCAGAATCAGACAGTTAGTATTTAACGATCGCATAAACTTTAAGCAGATATTGGGAAAATGAAATTGTGGTAACCGGGAAACTATCGTTACGAAAAATTATAACCGTACTATGAGATAATGGTCCTAAGTTATTATTAAAAACAAATCTGTGCTCCTTTGGTCGGTAATACTTGTATGGCCGGTAACTGTATAGACATTTGGAAACCACCTAAAACAAAATGAACGACAAGGACATGTTGCTCCTACAAAAACATACACACCCTCACACACACATTTTCACATCCGTAATCAATAGCAATTTAAACGAAACACGTCTCGATGTACATACGTACATATGTATGTCGG
Source organism: Polietes domitor (assembly GCA_947397865.1). Taxonomy (NCBI): domain Eukaryota; kingdom Metazoa; phylum Arthropoda; class Insecta; order Diptera; family Muscidae; genus Polietes; species Polietes domitor. Next base: position 78,816,426 of record OX377621.1, on the reverse strand, counting down.
TATGTTCATCCAGATACAACATGTACTTGTATTGGTTTTGGTTAGCGCTCATGTATCTGTTGGATTTGTGTATGGCTGTGTGTGTAGGCAAATTATCACAATTGAAATCTTACATGTAAATTATCGCACGTACATCTACATCTGCACTTACAGTAACATCTATATCTACATCTACAGTGACATAAACAAAATCATACTACAGCGCTAAGGGGTTTCTCGTTTTCCCCGGGAAAGGGAAATACCCTGAGAAATGTAAGATCATAAAACAATATTTGCAACCGACAACACTCTCTTGAGGAGGAAGGTTCCACGTTGAGGGGTTCAAATTTTCCGATAACTATTAAAGGTCATATCTCGAAAAGCTTTGTCATTTCATCTTGAATAAATTAACGATACCAACTTTCACGAATAAATTTCTTGCCATGAAATAAACGAGCTTTACCTTTTCAGGACCTTTTTGTCCATCCGACGATCTGTTTACTATCTGATCTGGACTAAATTTGGCACTTGACATTTTTACACCCTAAATAAACAGGTGATCAGAACCTTAAGAAATCGAATCGAATATTCGAATTTTTGTTGTTGAGTTTTCGCACAACATTGAAGTCAGTCATGGCCTCCTCCGATTTTGCTGAGAGAAAAAGTTCAATTTATATAGATAACTTCCTACGAATTTTGGGCTTTTCTCGCTAATACCCCGTACATCCTGTGACAAAAACCCTAAAACACACACACATACTCGTACATGACACAGCGGCTGCCCCACACACACCCAATGAGGATGAAAATATTTAAGGGAAATTGTTTATTGATAACTTATGTGACAAATAAACCGTAACAATGCCACCACAAATACTTGTTTATGTTACACATGTATAGGAATTGCTGACACACACTCTCACTCGCACACACACAGCCATACACATTTCAAGATGTCCTTTGACATCTCCGAACACAAGTCTCACACAGTCGTTGCGGCATGTTGGTTGGTCGGATGGTGTGGGCGAAATGTTGGCTTGATCCATAAGATATTTTACATGGATTTGTTTGGCTACAGTAACACAATTGTATCGGTATTTGTATCATGCTCACAGACACACACTCAAATACACATACTTACATATATCCGTATCTCGGCTTTTGTATACATGCATATGTGGGTTAGTCTTATTTAAGATAATGGGATTTTAATGCAAATGAATTTCACATACACTGACTGACTGACTGACACGCATCCACCCACATAAGCCACGGCGAAGAAGAAGAAAACATATCACAATGGGCAGCAGCGGAATGCAGGAGGCCCACGGCAAAAAGGCATGCCATACAAGCCTTGTGAGTGGTGCAGTCGAAACATGTGGTTAAATGTCGGGCTTTGGTCAATCTGCTTGCTCGCGCAAACGTCCATTACTAACTATCAATTTGTATATCCTTCATCACAGGATGGGCGTATACTAAGTTTGTCATTCCGTTTGGAACATCTTTAAATATCGACATGAGACCCTATAAAGTATATAAAGGGTCCGGCAAATATTTTTTTTGAAAATGCTATAAAAAACACTACTGAATATTTTCTCAAATTTCTTTTTTTATTTGAAAGTACAATCCTTCCGGTTAATAATGGAAAACAATTTCATTCAAATGGCTGCCTCGGCTGGCCATGCAGTAGCCTACACGATCAGTACAATTTTTAAGCACATTATTGATTTTTTAAGCACCAATGGCTTCACGAATATTGTCCTTTAGAGCGTCAACTGTCTCTGGCTTGTCGGCGTAACACTTATCTTTGAGGGCACCCCACAAATAATAGTCCAACGGTTGAATAGTTGAAAAAAAAAACGTTAGATGGCAGACCCTATATATTCTTGATCGTCATAAAATTCTAAGACGATCTAGCCATGTCACCGACTCTGTTAAAAGCACGCTAGCATCTCAACGAAAAGAGTTAGAAGGTCCAAATTTTCCATAAATGCGTCTTATAGTCGTAGATCGGTTGGGATTGCAACCGGGCGAATTCGGCCCAAAGGGAAAAAATTGTCCCTCACAAGGACTCAAAATACTCCTAATGTTTTTTCAATATGTTTACTTGATATTGGGTGATTTTTATTTCTATAGGGTGAAATGGGGCAAAACGGGATAAAAATAGTACCTATCACACGACAACAGCTAGAAACTGGATTTTCGGTGAGTACATTCCTGTAATTGAGTAGAACATAATATAGTTTTTCCAAATTCGTACCTTAAAGGAGTAAAATGGGTATAGAGGGATACAAATGGTACCAACCAAAATGCTACACCTAGCATAATGAAAATCGGAAATTCGTATACATTCCTCTGATTGCGTAGACACGTAAAATAAAGGGATTTTTCGAAATTCGTACTTTTTGCAGCTAAAATGGAAAAAGAGGATACAAATTGGACGAAATCACCGCAGCTAGAGTCATTTTACATTTATCGTACATTTTACTTTTACGGCAAAAAATAGTTGAATCATGAAGTTAGGTTATCTCGTACGATGTACGTATTTTCAAAATTCAACCAACATTAGCACCCACTACAATATTTATGGTATTTAAGCTTTTTGAGAATATTTATTTTTTGATTTGACTTGAAGTATTATTTCGATATGTAAGCGAATTGTTAGTTTTTATACCCTCCACCTCCAGGATGGGGTATACTAAGTTTGTCATTCCGTTTGTAACACATTGAAATATCGACCTGAGACCCTATAAAGTATATATATTCTTGATCGTGATAATAATCTAAGACGATCTAGCCATATTCGTCCGTCCGTCTGTTGAAAGCACGCTAGCATCTAAACGAAAGGAAATAGGACATCCAAATTTTGCATAAATGCGTCTTATGGGGATAAATGTTTCCCTCACAAGGACTAAAAATACCCATAATAACCCCCAATATTTTAGAGTATTTAAGCATATTTTTTCAATATGTCTGCTTGTACTTACTTGATATTGGGTACGCACATTCCCCCTTTAACAAATCGGTGCACCATAAAGTGATTTTTATTCGTAGGGCGTGAAAGGGGACAAAAAGGTATAAAAATGGTACATATTATACGACATCAGCTAGAAACACGAAATTCGGTGTGTATAAAAGTATTTTTTCAAAATTCGTACTTTCAAGGGATACAATGGGTACGGAGGGATAAAAATGATGCCAACCAACCGACTACACTTGGAATAATGAAATTCGATGTATACATTCCTCTGATTGCGTAGACACTTAAAATAAACTGATTTTTCGAAATTCGTACTTTTTGGGCTTAAAATGGAAAAAGGGGATACAAATAGTACCAACCAAATGACCGCAGCTAGAGTCATGCAATTCGGAGTATACATTCCTCTGACTGCGTAGGCACGGAAAATAGACGAATTTTTTGAAATTAGTAATTTCAAGGGATACAATGGTACAAGTGGATAAAAATAGTACCAACTAAACGACTACAGCTAGAATGATGAAATTCTAATTGCGCAGCTGGAATCATGGAATTCGGTGTATACATTCCTCTGACTGCATAGACTCGCAAAATAAAAAGTTTTTTTTCCAAATTCGTACTTTTTCTTTTACGGCAAGAATTGGTTGAATCATGAAGTTAGGTTATTTTGCACTATATACGTCTGATAATGGATTTTCAAAATTTGTACTTTTGGCATTAAAATAGAATGGAAATACAACCAACTGTAGCACCCACTATCTACCAATATTTATGGTATTTAAGCTTATTGAAAATATAAATATAGGAATATTTAGTTTTTGATTTGAAATAAATAATTAAGATATTATATTTATTTATAAAATTATTTTTCCAATATTTGTATTTGTTTTGGTTTGGCTATATTAAAAAATTTATATTTTCCTGTAATATTACTGCACTTCTACGAAACCCGACAACCTCTGTGGAATGCAATCCATGGTGGAGGGTATATAAAGTTCGACCCGGAACTTAACGCCGTTTTTGCTTGTTTTTTGAATTGAAGCATTATTTCGATGTACAGTGACGGACAAAAAATAGGGTCACTTCACTTTATTTTAAAAAAATGTCAAAAAGTGTTGTTTATAATGGTATATGTTTGACAATCCATTTCGTTTTATTGATAAACATATTCATTCTTCTTATTTACAGAGACAAATCGAAATTTTTTACTTGATTCAATAAAAAAACATAAAAAGTTGTTAGGTCCACTGATTTCAAGGGGACAAAACAATAGGGTCAGTATTACAAAAATTAAAAAAAATTAAAAATAACTGAAATTAAGCGAAATTAATTACATAAACTCGACTTCTGAGCTAATATTTTGTGGCATAGCCTTTATTTTTTAAAACAGCTTTACACCTCCGTGGCATTGACTCCACCAAATCCTGACACGTTTTCTTTGGTATAGAATACCATGCACTTTTGATTTTTTCCCATAATTCATCCTGATTGCTCAATTTTTGTGGTCCAACTTTATCCTTCACTATTTTCCACAAGTTTTCTATTGGATTTAGATCCGGAGATTGTGCTGGCCATGTCATAACATCAACGCCGTTATCCTGAAACCACTTTTTTACAATACGCGAAGTTTTGGAGCATTGTCTTGTTGATATAACCATTTGACGGGCATTTCCCATTCGGCGTAAGGTAGCATCACTTCATTAAGTATCCAATATCCAATATATTGGCCCCACTCCATGCCAAGAAAAACATCCCCAAACCATTACATTTCCTCCTCCATGCTTTACGGTTTTAGTGGTATAACGGGAACACAATTCTTTGTTTTTAGGGCGCCTGACCCATAGTTTTCCATCACTGCCAATTAAATGTATTTTAGATTCGTCCGAACAGAGTACATTTTTCCATTTTTTGCCAAGTATCGGACCTTCCCAATTTATGTGCGATTTGGCAAATACCATACGAGTTCGCCGATGCCGTTTAGTCAATAATGGGACTTTCCTGGACGTTCTTCCGAACAGATTTTTTCCACTAACCGCCATCTAATAGTCCTAGTGGAAACACGGACTCCCAACTCGGATCTGATCGCTTCAGCAGATTTAAATGGGTCCCGAGTTGACAATAACTTGATATGGTCATCATCTTTAGCAGAAGTTTTTCGGGGTCTACCTCTTTGCATATTATTATTTTTTTCTTGTAAGGCGTTAAGAACAAAATTTTGTGATCTGCCAATAGTTTTGCAATTTGACGTTGGCTTTGACCTTTAAGTTTTAAATTTTCAATAATGGAACGCTCAGCGTCGGTACAATGTTTTGCTCGTCCCATATTTTTGGTATAAAATGCTTTGCGAATATGTAACTTTTAAAAAATATTCTCCAAATTGAGCAATTCACACTAACTGATCACGTTTCACGATTAGAAGTTGTTATAAATATTTGTAAATAATGATAGGTTGTTACTGTAATTTACCGTTGACCCCATTTTTTTGTCCATCGTTACATGTGACATTTATCATTATGGTCCATGTCTCATATTCTTATAAACAACAGATCGTTGCCAGATTATTGTATTTAGAGCTACTCAGTATTAACAATAATTCCAAGAAAAAATATTTGGAATAACGTAATAAAGTTGACTTATATTGGTAAAATTGTTTGTGCGTAACAAGTGACCCTATTTTTTTGTCCGTCACTGTATATAGTATAAACATATCGGTAGACTTGCTTTATATCATGGTTTATAATAATTAAAATTTTATATTTATTTATAAAATTATTTTTTCGAAATTTTTTATTTGTGTTCGTTTGACTATATTAAAAAAAATTAACATTTACCTGTAATGTTACTGCACTTTTACGAAAAAAGCCTGCGTATATTTTAATTCACGGTTTTTTTGTTTTTACTTGTATTCATAATAATTTAGTTTAAATTTATTTATAAAAGAAAAGAAAATAATTCTTCTCCGATTTTTTCACTAGATACTGAAATATGAATTAAATTTTGGCTGATTTTTTCTTTAGTTAGCTAATTTAAAACTACTTTAAGTATTTGCTAGTAAAAATATGTCCTACTATACTTTTCTTTCGAAGAAAATTTCTGAAAGCAGCTCTAGTTGCTAAGAAATCCGTAAATGCTACATAAACCCCGATAATATTTTCAGTGCACCATAATAGAATTTAAGTTTCACTGTATTCTGAAAACTCCTTCTAATTTTGTCCATGCTATTATGGGGACGTACCACTGTGCGGCAGTTCCGTGATCGCAACCCAGCGCGCTTGCCGAACTCACTTCAGCGTAGGCCCGTTGGGCACTGTTTCGAATCAATTGTTTCTTGAATTGCGGGAGTTCAACAAGACAAAGAGTTGGAGTTCGTCGGCCTATCAGATCAGCAGCAAAGGCTTCATTCCTTCCTTCAATCCCTACAGCGATCTTCCCAAAAATTTCAATGAGAAGATTTATTCATGATGACCTTCACTTCCATCTGTACATGTTGGCGTATGTGTTGGAACTTTCCCCACATGACTTCACTTCTCGGGTGAACACGAGTGAATCATTTCTCGAAAACGTTCCCAATGATACAATTTTTTAATTCAGCGATGAAGGTCATTTCCACATACAAAATATTCGAGAAAATAATCCTCGAGAAAATCATCAACGACCTATGCATTTGAGTTATTCCATGACAAAAGGTATGATTTTGACCTCACTGGTTTGTATTGGATTTTATTGGATCTTTTTCACCACTGTTTGGTTAGTTTGGGTTGTAGTGGCAGTAAGATTCTGAGCCTCAGACTCACTTAGACAACAAGAGGACCATTGTGATACCAACGGCTCTTACGCCCCTCATCTAAACTGGCCAAGTCGACCAAACTTTCAAGGAAAACATAACCCATCCATAGCTTGGCAGAGTCTGAGAAGGTATTCAATCTTCTCCTCGTCACTACAGCTCCTACAAAAGTCATTTGGCTCGATGTCCAGCATTTTACTTTTTTGAGACCATTTTTATACCCTCTTTCTACAGAGTAGGAGGGAATATATCATTTGGGACAGAAACAAATGTAACGAATTGAAGGACTGAGACCCTAGTATGTTTGGTCCAAATCCGTTTCATGACTTTCTAAGCTGTTTGAGCCATGTCCGTCCGTCTGGCTGGTGTACATGATAACTCTCGAAAGCAGCTAATTAATCAATTAAAACTTTGCACTTGATACATGTTTTCCCAAACTTATTTTATGTTCTAAGATGGGCGAAATTGCCACTCCCCTTGTGGTACATAGCACACATATGGTCTATATTCCTGATTGATAAGTTAAAACCGATAGAGCGATGTGCTAATTTTAAATGGACGTAGAATACACCGGAAACGTCATTAGGCCTGCTGGCAGGCATCCTCGTGCCCTTATTCCGCCACTGAGCAAGATTATGTCTATGCGAGAGCCGAAGGAAATAAATTGCATGTTAAACCTTGAATAAAAAAATCCGACAAAAATTCTAAAGATCTACTTATATTCTAAAATCAGTATCCGAATTGTATATCCTTTATTTTACGCAAAGGGGTTATTTTGTTCAAATTCAAAATGTGGGGATCAAGCTAAGAAGTTTCCGCAGTAGCAGTGACAATGAAATGACACAAAGAACAACTAACTAATGGAAACTTAGAATATTTAATAATCATTTAATAGCGATGGGACGAGGGGATTTGACAACAACTTACCTAATTAAGACAGTATTAAAAATATAATAAAAGGAAAACAAAACGAATAAGATATTGTTGTAGCCCAAAAGACAGACAGAGACTTATTTGTCTAAATTGAATGTAGTTTATATAGATGACAAGTGGAAATTTCGTTCATAAAAAACTATGGTTGGGGGAAACGGGGTTGAAGTTGACAATCTTTCAGTTGGCAACTCTATTTTCTGTGAGAACCGCTCAAAGCGTATTTATAAAGGTGATAGCAGGAGCCCAGCTGACTGAAATTTTTTTCATTCAAAAGTAACCGAAACTGTCAAATCCCATATATTTTGCTTTGACCGTATGGCTTACCATTCAAAAAATTACTTGTATTTTGTTGTTGCCGAATTTGTTTTTGATCTGCTGCTATCACCTATATAAATACGCCTTGGAACCGCTTTGACAGTTCTCGGTTGAAATTATTTAGTCAAACATGATTCAATTCGAGAAACATTCTTTATTTTATATACATATATTCTGCGACGAAGCACATTTTTGGTTAAACTGCTATGCCAATAAACTAAATTTACGCCTTTGGAATCATAGTGGAAACGTCACCACATCTAGTCATAATCATTGTTTGGCCATTTATGGGCGTGTGGAATAACTTACGCATTCCTGCCTTCAACAATGATGGTGTTCAGAAGGTTGTAGTCCATGGCGTGAGAAGATTGGCCCGAGAATATATGCAAACATTGAATTCATGGACATTTAGAACATTTTTTTAACCATTTCTTGACAGTGGTCTCGAACAAGATTGAATAGGGTGAGAATTTGGAAAAAAAACCTTGCTTTTTTCAGACGTCAAAAATATCTCGGAAAATGACTTTAAAGTAAGGATATACAAATTAATGATTTATTTTTCTTGTCGGATACTCTTATTGCGGATCAGCCACGTATTCTCACCGAGTTTCTTCAAATTGAGCATAACACGTAATATTTGAACTGGAAGAACTTATTGCGAAAGTTAGTCACTTTATCCATGTTTGGATATAGGCCCGATACAAATATTCTACTCGATTTGACAAATTGGACCACGTCATATTAGCCTATGATTAGGAAACATACAAAAATTCTTCCCGTTTTCACTTTTTTACCGAATTGAATTGTATTCGATAGAAAGTGGAGTGTACCATATAGTCGGGCCCGCTCGACTTTAACCTTTCCTTGCTTGTTTAATATTGAGATCATGAGAATCATTTGTGTGAAGTCGTCATTCAATTATAAACATTCTCTCAAAATATACTTTTGCATAAAAATCACTTGTCTAGTCATTATTCGGTCTAATTTCTTCAAAGACTTTATGTCAGACATCGTATGTCGTTATTATTATTATGTCGTTGACATCGTTGGAAATTCTTTAATATGCGTATTCAACGGAAATTTGATTGCTGAATGAGCTGTTCGAACTTTTTCCACAACTAAGCTGCAATTTCAGATGAAGACGGTAAAATTAAATTCTGCGAAAATCTACACGATCAAAATAGTCTTATGGTTCCAACGTTATCGCCCAAAGGATAATCACTACAATTCCATCGTTCAAAAGTTTCATGAGTGTCGTACGTTAATTGCCGATTTAACAGCGGATTGTACTCGCAAAATGTCATCATCTTCGTGCTTTCCTATACGAAGCGTTTCTTCAATATGCTATTTGTTAATTACCCCACTTCCCAGTGTCATTGCAAAAAAATAATCTGGTATTAACAGAAGATTCTGAGACGGTTGTCAACATAATTTTCTCTAGAAAGAGAATCCTCCAATTCAATGTTTTTCGCAGCCATATATACCATGTTCGCTCAACGACACTCGATTTGGAGCAACAGAATTTTTCTAGTGCGAATGTCCAGCAATTGTTTTGAAAATACTCCAGATTGGCCGTTCCATAACACATGATTCTGTCCATAAATCGAAAATCTCCTTCCAACAGAACAATATTGAACAGTGCGCCATAGTACACTCCTCCGGACCGATGAAAACGTTGGCCACCTCAGATTTTTGAAAGGTTTCTTTAATTTCCATATTCATCGCAATCTGAGTGCATTTAGGCAGTCTTCAAAAAACGTAGCTGAAGTTCCTTATGAAGCAAGCATCGCTTGAATTTTAGGGGCGAATTTTTGCCAAAATTTGTATTATCAAAACCGATTTCCGGTTTCAGCGAGAGCGTCCAATAAGAAAATAACTATAGTTTAATAGTTCATAAGCCGCGTGTTCCGTAAGCATCTTATACTCGCAATGCATCGTATTCACATTGTTTTTGCTTTGCATTCTTAATGCAGCGGATAGTGTGGCTCTGTCATTCCTAGTTGACCTAATATTAATCGCATGTCTTCATTCAATGTCTCATTGTGAATTTTCAGAAATGTCAAAGAGCACGCTTCTGAAAATTCCCAAAAACTGCATAAAGTAAAAAGATTTTTTGCATTTTGTCCGAATTTTCTGACTTTTCTTTATAATTATCTGAATTTTTGTGTTCCGAAAACTTTCGCAGTATCATAACGAATATAACGTAAAAGAAATTCGCATATCCATTGCTTGAATTAAGACTTATAGCCTTAAGTTCATTCAAAAATTCTATAGAGAAAGGCACTTTCAATTTTTTAAAAATATTCTTATTTTGGGGCAACTATCCAAAAGTTGTTTCATCTTAAAACCCAATTCGGACTACCACAAATAGTTTGTAACAAAGATCAGCCAAATCTGTTCAGCCGTTCTCAAGTGGTGGGATTACCAACGAACATCACTTCATTTTTATTATATAGTTACAATACAATTACAAAATTTATGATGATATATTGTCTTTCTTTAAATTTTAAATTTCTTTATTTTCCCGCATTTCCACGAATGCTTTTGAAGCAAGTGAAACAACTGAAATCTATTCCTAGAAAATTTAATAAAAATCTATAAGATATTTCAACATTAATAATTCAATTTTTCTGTTTAAATTGACAGCATCTCGAACTGAAATCCTAATAGATAAAAAGCAGCCAATAAGACAAGCAAACGCGGAAGAAGACTAAGATGTAGAAGTAGAAGTAAATACAAAGCTCCAGGATAAGTAAGAGAAAGTGTTTCGCGGAAAAAAGATTGGCAAACAAAGTGGTGAACATATGAACAGTTTAAAGCAAAACAAAAATAACCAAATTGAAAGTGAATATGTACGAGGGCAGTTCGAACAGCAGATAGAGCTACGTCATTAAGTTTTTGTTTGACAGTTAAAAAAAAAGCAAACAACTTCTGATTTTGCAAAGTGCAGAAACTTACATGCAATCATTAATATTTGGGTGGGAAATCCCGCAAAGGAAATGAAGAAAATGCTTCTTAAATACAGTGGAATCTCTGTAGTTCGTTAATCCGAAAACCTCAATAATACGGGAAAAACCATTATTTCCATTATTTATTATTTTTATTTTATTATGAATTACAATACAAAGTAAATTTATATTCTAATTTTGGGTCCAGGGATTGAGCCGGGGTGACTATGACTATTGTAGCTAGTTATTGCAGCGACAGACCAGAGCCTCTGGTGGGAATCGAACCCGCAACCCCCACGCTGATAGCCGAGCACGCTACCAACTCGACTCGACTCGTAGTCCATTAAAAAAATAATATATAGATATAACTCACACTAGAGTGTAGTGTACTCCGGGTAGTATGAGTGATAAAAATCAATCATACGCTATGGAGGCCAGATACATAGCATTGGACCTAGTTCATGTTCATGGACATGCAACAAACTCAGTCTGCCGGGATTTCAATGAAACTTATTTTATAGACTAAAAGGACTAAAGGGATTTATTATTTTTACATTTTATAGAACTATTCCAATTTCCAATAATATTATTACTTATTTTTTCTGTCCAATATTTCCAATAAATACAGTGTCATATTTATATTTGACGATGAATGTGAACCTATACTAGATTAAGTAATATTTTATTGTTGTCGTCTTACATACATGCAATCTAAGGATGCAATTCTATGAAATTGTGAAATATTGGATACAAAAAATAATTTTATTTAAAAATTACTACGATCTCGATCTTGAAAAATATTATTTAATTGGAATATTAAATAAAACGTTTGAAAACAAACTTATGTGAATATATTTTATAGAAGAAAATATGGAAAATTGTAAGTAAAGCTAGAAAATGTCACACAGGTCCGATGATACCTGCTACAGATATAGTAATGTGTTAATAAATACTATATTTTTGGACGTAGATTCCTAAAATTTGTGGATGTGCAAAACAAACAAAATCAAATTTGAACTTTTAGAGTAACAATGGGAAAATGAGTTAGATGGAGACCAATCAAACGCGTCTACAAGCAATCATGAACTTCAGGTTCCCTTGATTGTGTGGAGTGTTAGGTTTGTAAATAGTTATAATTGATCGAGAGGCATCAAGTAGGGAAAAACTGGATGCAAACAGAGAAAAACTTGGACTGAAAATAAATCTATATAATATAAATAAAATGATGTTCGTTGGTAATCGCATCACTTGAGAACGGCTGAACAGATTTGGCTGATCTTTGTTACAAACTATTCGCAGTAGTCCGAACGGGGTTTTAAGATGAAAAAGCTTTTGGATACTTGACCGCAAAATAGGAATATTAAAAAAAAACTGAAAGTGCCTTTTTCTATAGAACTTTTTGAATGAACTCAAGGCTATAAGTCTCTATTGAAGCAATGGATATGCGAATTTCTTTTACGTTATATTCGTTATGATTCTGTGAAAGTTTTCGGAACACAAAAATTCAGATAAATATAAAGAAAAGTCAGTAAATTCGGACAAAATGCAAAAAATCTTTATATTTTATGCACTTTTTGGGAATTTTCAGAAACGGGCTCTTTGACATTTCTGAAAATTCACAATTAGGCATTGAATGAAGACATGCGATTAATATTAGGTCAACTAGGAATGGCAGAGCCACACTATCCGATGCATTAAGAATGCAGTGCAAAAAAAAATGTGAATACGATGCATTGCGAGTATAAGATGCTTACGGAACACGCGACTTATGAACTATTAAACTATAGTTATTTTCTTCTTGGACGATCTCGGTGAAACCGGAAAATCTTTTTTGATCGTACAAATTTTTGCAAAAATTCGCCCCCTTCATAAGGAATTTCAGCTACGTTTTTTGAAGACTGCCTAAATGCACTCAGATTGCGATGAATATGAAAATTAACGAAACTCCATCTTGCAACCTTTCGAAAATCTGAGGTGACCAACGTTTTTATCGGTCCGGAGGAATGTACTATGGCGCACTGTTCAATGATTCTGTTGGAAGGTGATTTTCGATTTATGGACAAAATCATGTGTTATGGAACGGCCAATCTGGAGTATTTTCAAAACAGTTGCTGGACATTTGCACTAGAAAAATTCTGTTGCTCCAAATCGTGTGTCGTTGAGCGAACATGGTATATATGGCTGAGATAAACATTGATTTGGAACATTCTGTTTCTAGAGAAAATTATGTTGACAATCGCAGACTACAGCCTCAGAATCTTCAGTTTATACCAGATTATTTTTTGCAATGACACTGGGAAGTGGGGAAATTAACGAATAGCATATTGTAGAAACGCTTCGTAAATGAAAGTACGAAGATGAAGACATTTTAAGAGTACACTCCGCTGTTAAATCGGCAATTAACGTACGACACTCATTTAACTTTTGAACGATGGAATTGTAGTGATTATCGTCTGGACGATCACGTTGGAACCATAAGACTATTTTGATCGTGTAAATTTTCGCAGAATTTAATTTAACCGCCTTCATTTGAAATTGCTGCTTAGTTGTGGAAAAAGGTCGAACAGCTCATTCAGCAATCAAATTTCCGTTGAATACGCATATTAAAGAACTTCCAACGTGCAAACTGTCGAAGAACTGTGCCGGTGATCATGGTTGGGCAGTAACGTAAATTGATCGTTCGGTATGAATATACGATAAAGTCTTTGAAGAAATTAGACCGCATAATGACTAGACAAGCGATTTTTATGCAAAAGTATATTTGGAGAGAATGATTGTAATTGAATGACGACTTCACACAAATGATTCTCATGATCTAAATATTAAACAAGTAAGGAAAGGCTAAAATCGGAATACAATTCAATTCGGTAAAAAAGTGAAAACGGGAAGAATTTTTGTATGTTTCCTAATCATAGGCTAATATGACGTGGTCCAAATTGAGAAGAATAAAGTGAATAACTTTCGCAATAAGTTCTTCCAGTTCAAATATAACGTGTTATACTCAATTTGAAGAAATTCGGTGAAAATACGTGGTTTCTGGGGCGGAAAAAGTCAATCCGGTATCGAAATTTGTATGGGAGCTATATGTAAATCTCAACCGATCTGACCTATTTTCACCATTGGTGTTTCTAGTTGAAATATAAGATATTTTGCAAGATTTGAAGAAGATCTGTTAAAATATGTGGTTTCCAGAGCGGAAAAAGTCAAATTTGGGAGCGAAATTTGTATGGGAGCTATATATAAATCTGAACCGATCTAAAAAATATTCAACACAGGCTTTTCTAGAGTAAATATAAGATATTTTACAAAATTTGAAGAAGATCTGTAAAAATATGTCGTTTCTAGACCAGAAAAAGTCAAATCGAGAGCGAAATTTGTATGGGAGCTATATATAAATCAGAACTAATCTGATCCATTTTCACTTTGGGTGTTTCTAGTTGAAATATAAGATATTTTGGAAGATTTGAGGAAGATCTGTTAAAATATGTGGTTTCCAGAGCGGAAAAAGTCAAATTGGGAGCGATATTTGTATGGGAGCTATACATAAATCTGAACTGATCTAAAAAATTTGCAGCACAGGTGTTTCTTGTGGAAATATAAGATGTTTTGCCAAGTTTGAAGAAAATCTGTTGTAATATATGGTATCTAGAATGAAAAGAGTCAAATCGGGAGTGAAATTCGTATGAGGGCTATATCTAACTCTGAATCGATTTTCTTCAAATTAATTAGAGTTCGTCCTTATCCCGAAAAACTTCGTTGTGCAAAGTTTCATTTGGTTCTGGCTACAATTGCGACCGGACGGACAGACAGACAGACGGACATTGCTAAATCGATTCAAAAAGTGATTCTAAGTCGATCGGTACTAATAACAATGGGTCTATCTCGCTTCCTTTTGGGTGTTACAAACAAATGCACAAAGACATAATACTCTCGTGGAGTGTATAAAAAATCGATATAACCAATGTTATATTAGCAGATGTTGCATAGATTCAAAATGCAGTGATAAAAAATATAATTTGCATAAAAATCCGCTGTCTATTAACGATTTTTTGGTGATTTTTACCAAACACAAACCTCCAGTGACTCCAGGGCCTACTCCACCCAATAAACTAAATGAATGCTCGAATACGTCCTTTTTGTGGAAAACATCACGACATTTAAACATTTTTCTCGTTCCACGTTTGCTTAATCATTTGAAAGCGCTTTTCAAAAATTCACACGACGATCACAAACAGACTAATTGAAATATGGACAGGAAAATTTTTGTCGGGTCAGCTAGTTTTAAATATAAACTACCACTATTTTGGTCGAAAGCCAAAATAGTGGAGTCGATGTTACACTTCCAACTTTATACTGAAATCGACTTGCCCAACAATCATTTTAAATGGACGACATTTTTTGTTTTTGAAAAAAACTTGCGCTACTCTTTAATCAGATCATATGATATTTGAAATCTAGAAACAAGCCATTGCCTATACTACATAGAGAGTGAGCATTGTTTTTGGCCGAATACGCCTCTTATGTTACAACAAAATTTGCGAATCATTTCGTTGCATTTATTTAGTTTCCTACTGTATGTAGAGAAAGTGTGTGTGTATATATATATATATATATATATATATATACGCACAAGAACTTACTGGCTCTCACACATGTGTACACAACAGAACAAACATTATTTATGAGTTTTAACACACATACACACACCGGCACACCCATAGACACACAGATCCATACATACACATGTGTTTAATACAGGGATAGACAAAAGAACATGTTCCCAGTAACACATATACAAACACACAAATTCACACACCAGAGCGAGTATTAACTTCGAACATGAGCAACGAGGAAGAGGAAATCTTACTTCGTCCTTGTGCGATACTCGATATGCGATGTGCTATGGGTGCGAGTGTGTGTGTATGAGTGGCTGGCTGGCTGTGCTGTCAGTCACTCCAAGTAATGTTCGCTCATAATGTTTACACAACCACAAAATGTGTCAATGTTATTCTTCATCATCATCATCATCCTCGTTCTCGTCATCTGTTCAGTTCAGTGGAACAAAGCGAACGAACGAACGTTGTTGAATTTTCAGTTTCATTGTCTTGTGAAATATCCTTTGAAATGCCAACATTAATTTCGTTTTGCAAATTGGAACATTTTGTTTTTGTTACGCATTGCATGTACCTACATACATACATATGTATATCGGAGAGGAGGGAGAACAGAGCAGCTTCACGAGTATTATTTTAGATGCAGTAGCCAAGGTGAGTATTGTCCTCAACTCTACGACAAATTCAGTGTCAATTCCAAGTAATCTCTTCGAAAATAAGCCTCTAAAATACAGAAACATCACATTGTCTGTATGAAAGCATCCATTTAGTAGGAATGGATGCTTTCATTTAGTAGGAAAACATGGTGTGATTGCTTTTGATTTGGTATATTTTTACAACATGTTGTTTTAGTTTGTTTATGTTAGTTTCAGGCCAAATGCGTGTAACGTGCATAAATAATCTAACTATATTCACTTCTAAGTACAAACAGTGTCGGCCGATCACAATCGAAATAGGCACATTATTAGTTGCAGATTGGTGGGGAAAAGGACGAAATCGGCCCCCAAAAACCCCTAATATTTCGAATATTTTAGCAGATTTTTTTGAGGATTTTTGCCATGTATTTAAGATTAATTCATTTATCCCATGAAAGCGCACCATAAAATTATCCATACTTTTGGGGAATGAAATGGGACAAAAGATGGTACCAGTAAAGCGTTAATTGCTAGTAAGGTCACATTTGGTTAAGGTGACCATCCATCCCGCTTTTAGCGCGACTATCCCGCTTTTTCATTCCCAGTCCCGCTTAATGTTTCCATCCCGCATAATCCCGGTTTTTTTACAAAAAGTCCCGCTTTTACGTTTTTGTCGTCTAGTTTTTAGGCAAGATTTTACAAAAAGTCCCGCTTTTACGTTTTTGTCGTCTAGTTTTTAGGCAAGATTTAAGATCATTAATAGTAATTTAATCTATACTTTTATAAAATATAATTCAATGCTGCTTCACAATATGCAAATGCAATGCTTCACAGTATTACCGATTCTTGTCTGTCGACTTTTTTACAGTTTTAAATAAATTGTGATGTTTCTTACTTGATAAGTCGAAAATTTTAAATATCTTTAAGATCATTCCCGCAGCAATCTTCACAAAATTTGTTTAAATACCCTAAATATTTATACACTCCACAAGAGTATTATGTCCATGTGCATTTGGAGATAGACCCATTGTTAATTATACCGATCGACTTAGAAACCACGAATTTTCATCGAATTCCTGCAAAGTTAACATAACACGTTATATTTGAACTGGAAAAACTTATTGTGGAAGATAGTCACTTTATTCCATGTTTGGATATAGCACAGATACAAATATTCTTATCGATTTGGCAAATCGGACCAGGTCATATTAGCCTATGATTAGGAAACTTATAAAAATTCTTCCCGTTTTCACTTTTTTTACCGAGTTGGATTATATTCGGATAGAAAGTGGATCATATAGTCGGCCCAGCCCGATTTTAGACTTTCCTTACTTGTTTTTATTTATTTAGATATTTTCAGTCATTGGTAGGGAAAAACTTGATGACTCTCGTTCAATTTTAACTATCTAAAAGTACGATACGGCTTATAACACCATGCGACAGCATTTTGTGGACCTGAACAAGACCATATACATATGAAACTATAAATAATATGTAGAAGAACCGTGTGCTCAGTTTTTCATTTGGTGATCTTTTCTCCTTTTTTCGTACTTATAATTTTCAAAGGACGTATTTGTCTTAATAATTTATTTTCGTACTTTCGAGGACATCGGTATCAAATGAATGAGAAGAATATATGTTAAAAATACTAGAAGTTCCATGTCTCTATATGTATTATTTTAGCACTAACAACCATTTCAAATTTTACCTATTAAATAGTAAAAGATGAATAAACTAAATAAATAATGATTGAAATTTGATATTGTTGTTAATACTAAACTAATTCAGGTAGAGACATTATATATAAAATATTTTTAACAGACATTCTTCTCTTTCATTTGATACCCATATCCTTTTATATGAATCGCTAAAATATGAAAATAAATTATCCAAACATCTATATCCTTTGGAACTTAAAAAGGTGAAGGGATGACCAAATGAAAAATTGAGTACACAGTTTTTCTACACACAATCTCTAGTTACACATGTGTATTATCTTGCTCAGGTTCAATAAATGTAAAATTGTCGCACAGTGTAATGCAACTAGTTTTTATTTTACTTTTTGGTCGCGTTACATTTGGTACGTACTTCACTCTAATCGTAAGACACGTAACAAGAGGAATTTATTCTTATAAAGGGTCCTCCATCTAACGTTTTTGAATGAATGAAATTATTTGAATGAAATTATTTTCCATTATTAACCGGAAGGATTGTACTTTCAAATAAAAAAGAAATTTGAGAAAATATTCAGTAGTTTTTTTATAGCATTTTCAAAAAAACCATATATATATATTTTCAAAAAGCTTAAATACCATAAATATTATCAGTAGATCGTGGGTGCTACAGTTGGTTGTATTTCCATTTTATTTTAATTCCAAAAGTAAAAATTTTGAAACTTCATTGTTTCACGTACATAGTACAAAATAACCTAACTTAATGATTCAACCAATTTTAGCCGAAAAAGTAAAAAGTACGAATTTGGAAAAATATTTTTTATTTTGTGTGTCTATGCAGTCAGAGAAATGTATACACCGAATTCCATGATTCTAGCTGCGGCCATTTTGTTGGTATCATTTGTATCTCCTTTTTCCTATTTTACCCACATAAGACTTTTTAAAATCTCTTTATCTTACGTGTCTACGCAATTAGAAGTATGTACACACCAATTTCATCATTATAGATGTAGCCGTTTATTGCCATTTTTATCCCTCTGTTCCCATTATATCCCTTGAAAGTACGAATTTAGAAAAACCTTTTTATTTTTCGTGTCTATGAAGTCAGACGAATGTATGCACCAAATTTCATGACTCTAGCTGCCGCCGTTTCGTTCGTACAATTTGTATCCCTTTTTTTCATTTTACCTCCTAAAAGTACGAATTTCGAAAAGTTCCTGTATTATACGTGTCTATGCAATTACAGGAACGTATACATCGAATTTCATTATTCTAGTTGCAGCCGTTTGGTTGGTACCATTTTATCCCCCTATTCCCATTTTACCCCTTAAATGTACGAATTTTGAAAAAATAAATACTTTTGTATTATGTATCTACTCGATTAGTGGAATGTACACACCGATTTTCGTGTTTTTAGCTGCTGTCGTTTGATAGGTACCATTTTTATCCCTTTTTGTCCCATTTCTCCCCCAACGAAAAGAATTCACTTTATGGAGCTCGTTTTTGTTATAGGGGAATGTGCATACCCAATATCAAGTAAGTACAAGCAGACATATTGAAAAAATATGCTTAAATACTCTAAAATATTAGGGAATATTATGGGCATTTTTAAACCTTGTGAGGGAAAAAATTTTCCCTTTGTGCCGATTTCGCCAAGTTTCAATCCCAACCTACAGTGGTTACCTTAAATCGGGGGGAGAAATTTGTATAAATTTTGTATTTGTATTTGCTATATCTAAATCTGAACCGATTTGACCCATATTCACCACAGATGTGAAATGTGAGGTGTTGTGTCAAATTTCATCAAAATCGCTTAAATTATGTGGTTTCTACAACAAAGAAAGTCAAATCAAGAGCGACATTTTTATGGGAGCTACCGTGAGATGATATCCAACTTTTTTTTGCCCAAAATGCAAGAGCTTGACTTGCATGACATGTGGTTTCAACAAGACGGTGCCACATGCCACACATCACGCGCAACAATGATCTTATTGGGAGGCGAGTTCGGTGAACATTTTATTTCACGTTCGGGACCGGTCGATTGGCCGCCTAGATCGTGCGATTTAACGCCTTTAGACTATTTTTTGTGGGGCTATGTTAAAGTTCATGTCTATACAGACAAGCACGCTTCAATTGACGCACTAGAAGACAAAATTGAAGCATTTATTCGTGAGATACCGGCCGAAATGTTGGAAAGAGTATGCCAAAATATGAGTCAACATTTGCATGAAATAATCTTCAAACATTAAATTATATGGACCGTACTATCGATACAAATAAAGATTTCATGAATTTTTCCGAATTTTATGTGTTTTTTTTTTTAAAACTTTCCTATAGCCTTTAAAAAATCACCATTTACATGGCAGAGACATTTGTAACATTATTGTTATCGAAGTAAGGAAAGGATAAAGTTGGTCGGGGCCGACTACATGATACCCTACACTTTCTACTTCACTACAATTCAATTCGGTGAAAATCGTGAACGTCATTTGTATGGGAGCAATATATAAATTTGAACCGATCACATCCTCTTTTACCATGGATGTTTCTAGTGTAAATATAAGTTTTCCTGCCGAATTTGGCAAAAATCGATTAAGGTATGTGGTTTCTACAGTGGTCAACCTCAAATCGGGGGCGAAATTTGTGTGGGAGCTATATCTGAACCGATTTGAAAAATTTTTACCAGATATGTACCAGGTTGAAATATAAGGTGTTACGCTAAAAATCTGTTAAAATTTACGGTTTCTAGGCCGGAAAATGTCAAATAGGAACCGACATTTGTATGGTGGATATATCTAAATCTGAACCGATTTGACAGATGTTTCTAGATGAAATATGAGGTGTTGTGCCTCAAAGGCAAAGAAAGTCAAATCGGAAGCGAAGTTTGTATGAGAGCTATATATAAATCTGAACCGATTTGACCCATTTTCACCAGAAATGCATCTTGTTGAAATATGAGGTGTTACGCCAAATTTGGAGAAAATTTGTTAAAATTTGCGGTTTCTAGGCCGGAAAATGTCAAATAGGGAGCGAAATTTGTATGGTGGCTATATCTAAATCTGAACCGATTTGACCCATTTTCACGACAGATGTTTCTAACTTAGACATATATTATATGATTCGTCCCGGTCGAATGTAACGACTTCTAACCTGTGTTACCTCCTCTTCCATAACCAATTGCCAAAACCTTCTTATTTTTATACCATCCACCTCCAGGATGGGCGTATACTAACTTTGTCATTCCGTTGGTAACACCTTGAAAAATAGACCTATGATCCTATAAAATATGTTTATTCTTGATTGTCATAATTCTAAGACGATCTAGCCATGTCCGTCCGTCCGTCTCTTGAAAGCACGCTAGCATCTAAACGAAAGGAGCTAGGAAGTCCACATTTTCCATAAATACGTCTTATACTCGTAGATCGGTTGGGATTGCAAATGGGCGAAATCGGTCCAAAGGGAAAAATTGTTCACTCACAAGGACTAAAAATACCACATATTGACATATTGTGACCGCTGGTACTAATATGAACACTGATTTAAGTCAAAGACATACATTCGTTGCGAAAGTTCTGACGAGATGGGGTAGCGCCCATCGAAACTGCGCAGTCAACTTTTAGCTGCAACAATAAAGGTCTCACTTTGCCTTTTTGCTAATTTTGGGTTCTGCTGAAGACTTCAGCACAACCTTTGGTCTTAAACCAAAATAAATGATAAGACATACAACATAACAGACCAACTATATATACAAACAACAATTTAAAAATATATATATATAATATAATAAATTAAAAAATATATATAATAAATAATAAATTAAAAATATATAAATCTAAAGTAACAACTATGTATTAAAAATGGCTATATTTTATTCTGCCGATAATACTGAGGAGTGCAAACCATGGTTAAGGGAATGTAAGATTCGCCCGGCCGAATGTAACGACTTCTCACTTGTGTTACCTCCTCTTTCATAACCAATTGCCAGAACCTTCTTATTTTTATCCCCCCCCCAGGATGGGGTTATACTAACTTTGTCATTCCGTTTGTAACGCCATGAAATATAGACCTAAGACCCTATAAAGTATGTATATACTTGATCGTCATAAAATTCTAAGACGATCTGGCCATATCCGTCCGTCCGTCTCTTGAAAGCACGCTAGCATCTAAACGAAAGGAGCTAGGAAGTCCACATTTTCCATAAATACGTCTTATAGTCGTAGATCGGTTGGGATTGCAAATGGGCGAAATCGCTCCAAAGGGAAAAATTTTTCCCTCACAAGGACTAAAAATATCCATAATAACTAATATTTTAGAGTATTTAAGGATATTTTTTTTTATATATCTGCTTTTACTTATTGGGATATTGGGTATGCGCATGCCCCCTATAACAAAAACGTGCACCATAAATTGATTCTTATTCGTAGTGGGTGAAATGGGACAAAAAGGGATAAAAATGGTACATAATAAACGACAACAGCTAGAACCATGAAATTCGGTGTGTACATTCCCATAAATGATTAGCTACATAATATAAAAATATTTTTTCCAAATTCGTACTTTTAAGGGTTAAAATGGGAATAGAAGGATAATAATGGTACCAACCAAACGGCTGCACCTTGAATAATAAAATTCGGTGTATACATTCCTCGGATTGCGTAGACACTTAAAATAAAGGAATTTTTTAAAATTCGTATTCGTAAATGAAAAAATAGTACCAACCAAATGACCGGAATATAAAGAGTGATTTTTTTGAGGTTAGGATTTTCATGCATTAGTATTTGACAGATCACGTGGGATTTCAGACATGGTGTCAAAGAGAAAGATGCTCAGTATGCTTTGACATTTCATCATGAATCGTCTTACAAACGAACAACGCTTGCAAATTATTGAATTTTATTATCAAAATGCGTGCTCTGTTAAGAAAGTTCATTGCGCGCTTCCATTTTATGGTCAGTTTAATCGACCCACTGAAGCGGCTATTCGGGCTATTGTGACTAAATTTCGCACCAAATTTACATTGTTGGACATTAAACCACCAACACGCTTACGTAGAGTGCGAACTGAAGAAAATATCGCAGCTGTATCGGCCAGTGTTAATGATGACCACCAATTTTCGATTCGTCGCCGTTCGCAGCAATTGGGTCTCTGTTGGAAATGCCAAAATTGGACTAAGCGGATGGACTACCTAAGACGCAGCCGCGGTCAACATTTAAATGAAATTATCTTCAAAAAGTAAATGTCATGGACCAATCTAACGTTTCAAATAAAGAACCGATGAGATTTTGCAAATTTTATGCGTTTTTTTTAAAAAAGTTATCAAGCTCTTAAAAAATCACCCTTTACATAGGTTATAGAATATACAAGGTGGCGCAAAAGTAATCCTCCTATCAGAAAATGCTATACATTTTTCGATTGGCCTAATGTCTGTTCTGTTTGTGTAGTACACACGCTACACTGCTCCAGAATGCGGAATATTTGTGACTATTTATTTGACCAATAACACTACTCAACAAAATGAAAAAAATTTCATGTACTCCGGAAGCGATAATTTTTTCTGTGTAGATAACCTTGACATGAGCTCGAAAAACGCAATACAAATTTTTTTTTCGTTTGGTTTTTGTTTTATTTTTTTTTTTTAAATTTTAATTTTTTTTTTGGTTAATTTGTTTCGTCCGGCATAACTCGGGAACCACTAGCCCGATTTAATTGAATTAAATTTAAAAAAAAAAAAATTACAATTCCCTTAATCTGTTCATATATTGTTTTCCTATACAAGAAACAGTTTCCAAGTTAAAAATGAATATATAAAGGAAAAAACTTATTTTTTGCCTAAAGATTAAAATTTTTTTTTTTAAAAAATCCATAAAAAATCCAAAATGAAAAAAAATGTCAAATCTTATTACTTTTACGTAAAGTCACATAACCTATGAGCAAAATGAGACAAAGATCATGAAAATCGATGCACGCGTTTCGCTTTTATTCGCAATTGAGTAAAGGTATGAATTTCAAAAATTTGCTCGACATATGCACAACTTTGTCTATGGTAAGGTTTTTTATTTTTTATTACAAAAAAATTAAATTCTTTTATATTGTTGTGGGTCTGTTTCTCTTATCAGGAACCAGATATAGTCCCCCATCATAGCTTCGTTCCAAAATCCTTGGTATCGGTGCTCAATTTCTTTCATTTGCTGATGAAAACGCTCACCATGCTCGTCACTCACATCGCCCAGGTTGTCCGGAAAGAAGTCCAAGTGCGAGTGTAGAAAATGTATCTTAAGCGACATATTTGCTCTAATTTTTTTATAATTTTGGAGTAGTTGTTCGACGATCTCTCTGTAATTTGAGCTTTTGTTGTTTCCAAGAAATCCGGAAACAATTTGCCGAAATGAGTTCCAAGCTGCAGCTTCATTTGGTGATAAAATGTGCTCAAACTGTTGGTCTTGCAACAACTTTTTAATTTGCGGACCGTCGAAAACGCCTTCCTTAATCTTTGCCGATGAAAGGTGAGGAAAAATGGTTTTTAAATAGGCGAACGCTTCGCCATCTTTGTTGATAGCTTTCACGAAGTTTTTTATGAGTCCGAGCTTTATGTGAAGAGGTGGGAGAAAAACATTTTCCTTTTTTATGAGTGGTGTATATTTCACGTTGTCGCTGCCAGGGATGAAGTTAACTCTTTCTGTCCAACTCCTCCTGGTGTAATGATGTTGACGATCGCGGCTGTCCCAAAGGCAGAGAAAACAACAGTACTTTGTGAATCCACTTTGTAATCCACAAAGGATACCGATAACCTTAAGGTCGGCACAAACTTTCCAATCGTGCCTCTCTCGTAGTTAAGGCACTTTAGTAGATTGTCCATGACTTCGTATGTTTCCTTGGTGTCAACGGCATGAGCAATTGGAATCGAAGGTTTCTCGTTGCCGTTGTGCAGTAAAATTGCTTTAAGGCTCTGCTTGTTGCTGTCGATGAAAAGACGCCACTCTCCTGGATCGTAAGAGTACCCGAGTTCACCAAATAATCCGGGAATGTCCTTACAAAAACAGATGTTGTCTTTTTTTGTGTAGTACCTTGCGTATGGTTCATGACGCTTCCTGTAGATTGTTGTCACCACACCAGGAGCCAAGAAACCGAACTGTTGCATGCGCGATGCATGCAACTCTGCATCTTCCTTGGAGAGTTTCAATTCTCTAACCCAATCGTTCAGTTCTGCTTGGGAACATAAGCGTTGACCTCCATGCAATGTATATGTTGACTCGCATTCTGATGTGGTTTCTACTGTCTCCGGATCTGATGTTGGATGTATCGCCTCATTATTAGATGCCCATCTTGAAACGGACGGTTGCGGGTCCACTGGTTCTTCGGAAAATGGCACTGGAAAATTCACTGTTGAAACAGCAGCGTAAGTCCATCGTATATTTTTTCCCACGCCTGTTTTTTTGCTAAGACAGAAGTAGCAATCTGTTACATGGCAAAGCGGAGCTCTCCAGAAACGTATTCAGAAACGTATTCAGAAACGTATTCTCCGCACATGTAACAAAAATTACTTGGATTGGTATTGCATTCAAATCCTCGCGAACGTTTGCTCATTTTAACTATCGCGTTCGTCGACACTTGTTGTATGAGTAAAATCGATCAATGAAGACCTATTTATACTGTGTATTGTTTAGTATTTTACTGACAGGTACTTATAAATGGGTGTATATTTTTTTACGGTGGCTACATACCTGTTTCACCATGTGTGAGTCTTAAATTTTCCGAATAATGACCACCCTTAAATGTGGGTTGCATTTCTGTAAAAAAATCATACAGGTAGCCAACGGAAAACCCAAATAATTAAAAAAGTCCCCTTTCCTTTTTTCCTTTTAATTGTTCACGCACATTTATTAGCGTTTATTACTTTGCTTACGCAATCATAAAAATTAAATAACCCTTTGTTTATTCCGTTTTGTTAATTCTGAGAATCAAAAAAAAAAGAAAAAACCTTACCATAGACAAAGTTGTGCATATGTCGAGCAAATTTTTGAAATTCATACCTTTACTCAATTGCGAATAAAAGCGAAACGCGTGCATCGATTTTCATGATCTTTGTCTCATTTTGCTCATAGGTTATGTGACTTTACGTAAAAGTAATAAGATTTGACATTTTTTTTCATTTTGGATTTTTTATGGATTTAAAAAAAAAATAAATCTTTAGGCAAAAAATAAGTTTTTTCCTTTATATATTCATTTTTAACTTGGAAACTGTTGCTTGTATAGGAAAACAATATATGAACAGATTAAGGGAATTGTAATTTTAATTTTTTTAAAATTTAATTCAATTAAATCGGGCTAGTGGTTCCCGAGTTATGCCGGACGAAACAAATTAACCAAAAAAAAAATTTTAAAATTTAAAAAAAAAAAAAAACAAAAACCAAACGAAAAAAAATTTTTTATTGCGTTTTTCGAGCTCATGTCAAGGTTATCTACACAGAAAAAATTATCGCATCCCGAGTACATTTTGACTGTTGACTAGTGTAATCGGTCGGTGACTTTGGCACAACGTGAATTTCGTCGCAGATTTCCTAGCCGTCCAACGCCTACTGGTGAAACACTGCGACGTTTAGCCGCTCCTCGAAGAGAGAGATGCTGCCAGGCGTGGCCGACCCCGGAGTAGCCGTTCTGCAGAGAATATTGCTGCTGTAGCCGAGGATGTCATGGAAGCGCCGTTGACATCGACCAGACGACGTGCCACGCAAATGGGTATCAGTCGACGGTCTTTACAGCGAATTTTGGTACAAGATTTGAAGATGTTTCCGTACAAAGTTCAGACGGTGCATCGGCTGTTAGCTGCTGACCGCCAATCGCGTCTAACATACGCTCAAGCCATCCTTAATCACCACCAACAGGAAGATGATTTTTCATCAAAAATAATCATGAGTGATGAGGCCCATTTCCATCTTAGCGAGTACGTAAATAAGCAAAATTTACGCAACTTGATGAATTGGGATTGGAAAACATGTGGTTCCAACAGGACGGTGCAACGGCACACACTGCACGTGCCACAACCGATATGCTGAAGGATGCATTTCCCGGGCGCCTAATCTCCCGTTTTGGCGATTTGCACTGGCCAGCAAGATCGCCTGACTTGACCGCTCCAGACTTCTTTTTGTGGGGCTTTTTGAAGTCGCGGGTTTATGTCAACAAGCCTCAGACTCTTGCAGCTCTTAAAGACAACATCCGTCAAGAATGTGAGGACCTATCGCCGGAAGTTTTGGCCAAAGTAATGGAAAATGCCATAAAAAGGGCTCAAATGACAATCAACTGTGGCGGCGGCCATTTACATAACATCATATTCTCGACTTGATGTAAAAAAAATTAAAAGACCAAATAAAAATAATCCACAAGAAGAATCAAAGTTTTTCATTTTTTTTAATTACAGCCAAAAAACATCGGAAGGTTATTTTTGCGCCACCTTGTATAGGTTTTTTTCAAATTCGTACTTTCAAGAGATACAATGGGTACAGAGGGATAAAAATAGTACCAACTAAACGGCTTACTAGAATTATGAAATTCGGTGTATTCATCCCTCTAATTGCGTAGAAACGTAAAATAAAGAGATTTTCGAAAGTCGTACTCTTAAGGGGGTAAAATGGAAAAAAGGGGATATAAATAGTACCAACCAAATGGCCGCAGCTAGAATCATGGAATTCGGCGTTTACATTTCTCTGACTGCATAGACACACAAAATAAAAAGATTTTTCCAAATTCGTACTTTTTACTTTTACGGCAAGAATTGGGTGAATCATAAATGTAGGTCATTTTGCACTATGTACGTGAGATAATGGATTTTCAAAATTTGTACTTTTGGAATTAAAATAGAATGGAAGTACAACCAGCAGTAGCACCCACTATCTACCAATATTTATGGGATTTAAGCTTTTTGAAAAGGGATTTAAGCTTTTTGCAATGACTTGAAGAATTATTTCGATATAGTACGCGTGGTTTGAAATAATACAAATATTATATTTATTTTTATACCCTACACCACTTCGTGGTCTAGGGTATTATAAGTTAGTTTCGCGCCAAATGTTTGTAACACCAAGAAATAATCGAGCTAGACCCACCTTAAAGTATACCGATCGGCTTAGAATCACCAGCTGAGTCGATTTAACGATGTCTGTCTGTCCGTCTGTCCGTCCGTCCGTCCGTCCGTCCGTCCGTCCGTCCGTCCGTCCGTCCGTCCGTCTGCTGTCCATCTAAGCTTGTTCGCACTCTACAGGTCGCAATTGTTGTCCGATTTTCATGAAACTTGGCAGAAGTTATTTTTTCTGGCCAATGACCATCGGTATTGAATTTGGAGGAAATCGGTGCAGATTTAGATATAGCCCCCATACAAATGTCGCTCCCGATTTGGCATTTTCCGCTCTAGAAACGACATATTGTACCCGATTTTCTTTAAATTTTTCAGAACATCTTATAATCCAACTAGAAACACGTATGCGAAAATTGGGTAAGATCGGTTCAGATTTAGATATAGCCCCCATACAAATGTCGCTCCCGATTTGACATTTTCCGCTCTAGAAACGACATATTGTACCCGATTTTCTTTAAATTTTGCAGAACATCTTATAATCCAACTAGAAACACGTATGCAAAAATTGGGTAAGATCGGTTCAGATTTAGATATAGCCCCCATACAAATGTCGCTCCCGATTTGACATTTTCCGCTCTAGAAACGACATATTGTACCCGATTTTCTTTAAATTTTGCAGAACATCTTATAATCCAACTAGAAACACGTATGCAAAAATTGGGTAAGATCGGTTCAGATTTAGATATAGCCCCCATACAAATGTCGCTCCCGATTTGACATTTTCCGCTCTAGAAACGACATATTGTACCCGATTTTCTTTAAATTTTGCAGAACATCTTATAATCCAACTAGAAACACGTATGCAAAAATCGGGTAAGATCGCTTCAGATTTAGATATAGCCCCCATACAAATGTCGCTCCCGATTTCACTTTCTCCGCTTTAGAAACCACATATTGTACCCTATTTTCTTTAAAATTGGCACAACATTTTATAATTGAACTAGAAACACCTATGCTGAAAGTGGGTATGATCGGTTCAGATTTAGATATAGCCGCCATACAATGTCGCTCCCGATTTGACTTTTTCCGCTCTAAAATCCACATATTGTACCCGTTTTTCTTTAAAATTGGAACAATATCTTATAATCCAACTTAAAAACCTATGGTGAAAGTGGGTAAGATCGGTTCAGATTTAGATATAGCCCTGATATATTTCAACTAAGAAGACATATTATAAAAGTCAAATATATGGGTCCATATTTTGGTATAACCCCCATACAAATTGGGCCCCCATTCCACTCTATTACATCTCTAGAACCCACATCGTGCATTAAATCTCGATATAATTTTTCATATCATGTCATATTTCAACTAAGAATACCTACTTTGAAAGTGATCTATATGGAACCTCTTTTTAATGTAGAGCACTTACAAATGGCCCCATTTTAATTTTTACCCCTCAAAAACGCAAATTTTACATCGATTTTTTTTTCAAATTTTGCAGATTATATTATATTTCAGAATACAAAGTCAAATATATGTGTCCACTCTTTGGAATAACCCAATAACCCATTCTACTCTAATACAGCTCTACAAACTACGTCTTACATCGCATCATGATATATTTCACTTATGAATACCGGTGTTGTTATAGGTTGTTGTATAATTTGTATTTGTCTGCCGGAAAATTGGATCAATTATTTACCATATTCGTTAAATATGACTAAAGATGAATTTATACTGTATAATTTATATGAACTACATAAAATTGCTACCATGAAACACCTGGGTTTAGTAATAAAGGCGATGTATATACGCAGGGAGTGGTGTAGGGTATTATATAGTCGGCCCCGCCCGACTTTAGCCTTTCCTTACTTGTTTCGTTTGTATTTTTTTGGTCTGTAATCAATATTTGATTTGAATTATATAATTATAAGGGATATTATGGCTGTTTTTCTACAAGACTGGATAACTAAGCTGTGATAACAAAAATCTAAATAAAATGTTAAAATTTCACTCAAAATAAAAAATTCTTTTTTAAAATTGTCGCCAAAACCAATGTCAATGTGTGTGTGAAACTAATTTTGAAATAATAATTTTGTGTTAAAATTTTTGACTTAGCCTGGATAATTATCCAGTGTAAGTCAAAATGATGGATATCGATGCTAAGTCCAAAAAAGTCGACACAAAATATTTTTTTGAAAATTTCTTTTGATACATATATTTATATTGTAGTTGGCGACAATGTGAAAAAATAATTTTTTATTTTGAGTAAAAAATTAAATTTTTATTAACGTTTTTGTTATCGCAGCTTGTTATTCCGGCTTAAAGAAAAACAGCCCTATTGTCCTGGCTCAAGACCATTTGCATATATATTTAATAGAATGCAAATTTATTTACAAATGGCATGCTTGTAAGGTGGCATGTGTGCTTTATTACTGGGTGCGATTTTTTAAACGCACATACGGCAAGTGAGTTGTGCTTCTCGTTCGTTTGTGAGAATCATTTCCATAAAGAGGCCGGGTTTGATGTTGGAAAGTCGCTGCGAAGCCACTTGAAAAGACCTTTGACATGGTCGAAATCATGATAGTGGTAGTTTGTAGCCAAGTAATAAATGTCACCATGTCACTTGTAAATAAATTTGCATTCTATTAAATATAGATGCAAATGGTCTTGAGCCAGGACAATATCCAAGTTCAAATCAAATATTATATTTATTTATAAAATTATTTTTTCAATATTTGTTTTGGTTTGGCTATATTAAAAAATATAAATTTTCCTGTAATATTACTACACTTCTACGAAAATCGACAGCCTCAGTGGAATCCAATCCATGGTCGATGGTGTATATAAAGTTCGGCCCGGCCGAACTTAACGCCGTTTTTACTTGTTTTTGATTGACAGAGTTATTATACTAAATTCATTTAATTTTCGCTGAGTCTATTTTTGGGTTTGGATAATTTATGCAGTTGTATGATCGCTTACAATCGAACATCGTATAGGCAAATACTTTTACTTTTCCTGAAAACTTGTGAAATGTGAGTTTCGTCAATTGGCATTTCAGGTGACGATATACACTTTATGGGGTCTCCGATGAATGTTTCAAGGTGTGGAAAACGAAATGATAAAGTGAATATACACTATGTTATGTGGAGGGTATAAACAAATTGTTGAAATGAAAAATATTGTCAATCCACTTTAAAAAAATTCCAAAATTACTACTTTGCAAAATGATAAAATATAATTGTTAAGATCACATTTTGGTCAATAAAGAAGATTACAATTACATACGATCTCTTGTTTCATGTGTTGCTATATAGTCTTGTTTAAGTCCAACAACTGTTGTACCAATTTTTTTTGGAAAATATGCAAATTGAGATTTTGTGATGCCATTGAATTGTGTTTCCCATGTAAGTACTTGCTAAGATGTCTGACTGTTCGTTCGCCTGTCCGCTGTCTATATTTTTATTGAGCACCTAACAATTTGCCCTCCCCCTCCACTCGATTTCAAATGACTGTGTCAACATTTCATGAGATATCTCAGTGACAAGAATATTGCTCGTAAATGAAACTATTCATCCATAATCATAGTCGGAGAGCAAATAATGTGCTCAGGTTGAGTGCTGTGTACCATACACAGATGGCCTCGACCGCCTACAGACTGTTCTTATTTGTCTTGTGTTCTTTATTCTTAACGAAGACAAGTGCAAAAACGACTGAAGTAGAATAAAACAAACTTCAATAAAGTGTATCATGTGTGTGTGTGTCATTTGCAACATATTCTTGTGACCATGACAACAAAACAGTTGGTAAATTTAAGAGCTTGATAACTTTTTTTTAAGAGCTTGATAACTTTTTTTTTTTAAAAAACGCATAAAATTTGCAAAATCTCATCGGTTCTTTATTTGAAACGTTAGATTGGTCCATGACATTTACTTTTTGAAGATAATTTCATTTAAATGTTGACCGCGGCTGCGTCTTAGGTGGTCCATCCGCTTAGTCCAATTTTGGCATTTCCACGTTTTTGAGTAACAGAGACCCAATTGGTGCGAACGGCGACGAATCGAAAATTGGTGGTCATCATTAACACTGGCCGATACAGCTGCGATATTTTCTTCAGTTCGCACTCTACGTAAGCGTGTTGGTGGTTTAATGTCCAACAATGTAAATTTGGTGCGAAATTTAGTCACAATAGCCCGAATAGCCGCTTCAGTGGGTCGATTAAACTGACCATAAAATGGAAGCGCGCAATGAACTTTCTTAACAGAGCACGCATTTTGATAATAAAATTCAATAATTTGCAAGCGTTGTTCGTTTGTAAGACGATTCATGATGAAATGTCAAAGCATACTGAGCATCTTTCTCTTTGACACCATGTCTGAAATCCCACGTGGTCTGTCAAATACTAATGCATGAAAATCCTAACCTCAAAAAAATCACTCTTTAAATGAACATGTGTAAACATGACGATGGGGCAGTATGATATGAAGGGGAGTTCAGATACTCGATTCGGTTTTGAAGATAAATGGATAGAAATGAATGATTTTTCAAAGAATATTGAATTAATTTGAGCATAATTTTTCCCCTGAATAGAATCAGACTTTTTGCATGTCATACATGTCATTGTCCTTTTCATAACCCCCTCGTTCCCTATCATTTTTCAACTTCTACCGTATCCTTGGCAAAAACGTAGACAATTTGCATTTTTATTGACATATATATGGTTCACACACATACATATACATAAAAATAATGCAAACAGTACCTACTAAGTTTGCACAATATTTGCCTTTGCCGAAAAGCCAATATACGTTGCCTCACCTCATCCCATCCGCTTTCCAGAACCCACTGTTCGGTAATAACAATAACAACAACGAAAAGATTTTCTTTCATAATGAATGTAAATGATTTTTATTGATTTTCCTTCAACGTTTTCTCCAATTTAAAATTTAACAGCACATGCACACACTACCTACCGATCCACACGCACACTGGGTTGCTCAACATTTTCCATAACGATTTAATTTCATTAGTAATTTAATATTTGCCAGGGTGCATGGTGTGGCATGGTATGAAACCAACCAACGCAAAAACGTAAACTTTATATTTTTATCTCTGCGCAAGTGTGGGTGTTGGTACAACGAAGCATGTTATCGTATCAAGGAAAAGTTTTCCTTGTTTCCTTGTACCTTAACCTGGGAGTATGGGGTAGAAAGGTGCTACTAACAGGCGGCGGTGGCCTCCGGGTAGAGGGTGTTTATTACACAGAGTTCTTTCTTATTTGAAGGCTGTCCTGTTCCTATTTCATTTCACTTTCATTCCACCTAACAAGCTGTCAAAGTTCTATAATACTTGTCAAATAGTATTTTTAAGCATTATTTTTCTAGTATTTTTAAGCAAACCAGATATTTGTTAGAAAATTAGGTTTGAGTTGGTTGACGCCAGTCCTTCGATACCTCGCACTGATTACATGGAAAGTTGATTAATCACAAAGCTCTTTTAATTTGAAATACTTACTTTCATTCTTAAATAAAAGGTTAATATTGAAGATTTAGTTTTAGTGTGTCATTTTTGTTCTGCTTAATTTCTGTCGTTCTTTATTCAATTAGTTTTGAATTTTGTAAAAATAAATCAAACAAGGATCCAAAATTATTTTCCTCTACACATTATAACCAATAATAATATAAAACAAGTAAGGAAAGGCTAAAGTCGGGCGGGGCCGACTATATAATACTCTACAACACTCCCTGCGTATGTACCTCGCCCTCGCTTTGATTACTAAACCCAGGTATTTCATGGCAGCAATTTCATGTAGTTCATATAAATTATACAGTTACTATAAATTCATCTTTAGTCATATTTAACGAATATGGTTAATAATATGGTAATTGATCCAATTGTCCGACTGACAAATACAAATTATACAGTAGTAATAGGATGAATCGGACCGACATTTCAAAAGGGGGACTATAACAACATTTTGGGCCTGGTCCAAAACATGGGCCTATATATATCTCATTAACGGTAGGTATTCCTAGTTGAAAAATATCATGATCTGCAAAATTTGATGACGATACGATGTAAGATGTAGTTTCTAGAGCTGTAATAGATCAGAATGGGGTCCCATTTGGGTTATACCAAAGTATGGACATATGGGCATCTCCCAAACAAGTAAGGAAAGACTAAAGACGGACGGACTTTCTATCTCATTACTATTCAATTCGGTAAAAAAGTGAAATCGGGAAGGATGTTTGCATCCTGTATAAAAATGTTGTGCCAATTTTAAAGAAAATCGGGTAAAATATGTGGTTTCTAAAGCGGAAAAAGTCAAATCGAGAGCAACATTTGTATGAGGGCTATATCTAAATCTGAACCGATAGTACCCACTTTCACCATATATGTTTCTAGTTCGATTATATAAATGTTGTGCCAATTTTAAAGAAAATCAGGTACAATATGTGGTTTCTAAAGCGGAAAAAGTGAAATAGGGAGCGATATTTGTATGGAGGCTATACCTAATCTGAACCGATCTTACCCAAATTCCACATAGGTGTTTCTAGTTGGATTATAATATGTTGTGCCAAATTTAAAGAAAATTGGGTACAAGATATGGATTTTAGACCGGAAAAGGTCAAATCGGGAGCGACATTTGTATGGGGGCTATATCTAAATCTGAACCGATCTTACCCACTTTCGCCATAGGTGTTTCTAGTTTGATTATAAATTTGAGGAAAATTGGGTACTATATGTACTTTATAGGGCAGAAAAAGTCAAATCGGGAGTGACATTTGTATGGGGGCTATATCTAAATCTGAACCGATCGCAAATTCAATACCGATGGTCTTTGGCCAGAAAAAATAACTTCTGCCAAGTTTTAGGACAATCGGACAACAATTGCGACCTGTAGAGTGCGAACAAGTTTAGATGGACAGCAGAAGGACGGACGGACAGACAGACA
The DNA here is from genome assembly GCA_947397865.1 of Polietes domitor. Lineage (NCBI taxonomy): Eukaryota > Metazoa > Arthropoda > Insecta > Diptera > Muscidae > Polietes > Polietes domitor. The sequence continues at coordinate 78,781,542 of OX377621.1, read as the reverse complement.
TCGTTAAATCGACTCAGCTGGTGATTCTAAGCCGATCGGTATACTTAAAGGTGGGTCTAGCTCGATTATTTCTAGGTGTTACAAACATTTGGCGCGAAGCTAACTTATAATACCCTAGTCCACGAAGTGGTGTAGGGTATAAAAATTGTATATTTATTTATAAAATTAATTTCTCAATTTTTGTATTTGTTTTGATTTGGCTATATTAGAAAAAAATTGTCATTTACCTGTAATATTACTGCAGTTCTACGAAAATCGACAGACTCTGTGGAATGCAAACCATGGTGGAGGGTATATATAAACGTCGTTTTTACTTTATTTGAAATTTCTGCTTTATATGTACTTGAAATTTGTTGCGTATATTCATCTTGTAGAATAAAAGCACCAAAAAATAAATAAAGGTTTTAGGGGGCGAAATGAGACAAAAAGGTATAAAACAATACGGCATAGCTAGAAACATGGAATTTGGAATTTCCCTTTATTTGTATTGATACGTAAAATGGAGGGATTTTTTTTTCAAAATGCATACTTTTAAGGGATACAATTGGAAAAGGGGGTAAAACTGGTACCAAACAAACTGCTGAAGTTGAAATCATGAAATTCGGTGTGTACATTCAAACTGACTGTGAAGATGATATATAAAAAGTATTTTTTCGAAATTTTTACTTTTAGGCAGCATTGGGGCGAATGGGTATTAAATTGTACCAACCAAATGGCAGCAGGTACAATAATGAAATTCGGTGTGTACACTTCTCTGACAACGGTGACGCGAACAATAAAAATCTTTCGATATTCGTACCATCAGGATCTAAGTGATATTAAATTTGGCTGTAGCCGTTTGATTCATTCAGTATTATCACTCGCCTGTCTTCGTAGACGCGGAAAAAGGTACGAATTTTTCTAAATTCATACTTATAGGGTCAAAATGGAAAAAGGAGTGAAACTGATACCAATCAAACGGCTGTAGCTAAAATCATGATGTATGTGAAAATAAATTCGAACACAACTAGCAAGAGCACAGAGCACTGTTAGGAGTTAACAGAGGAAACAAATTCTGACGGTGGGTAACTATGAGAGTTTATAGTATCCAAACGGAAAATATTCGGTGAATAAAATTTATAGCACAGATAGCCCTGGACGTGTCCTATCCGAATTTGGCCCCGCCACATATTTCAGATGTCTCTCAAATTCATACAATCTTGAATTTTGTAGATGGATTGGGTCCACCTTTCTAATGATGTCTAAATGATGAACATTACAAGGAAATTGAAGCCGCAGTGCTCATTTTCACAAAAATGGAATCAGTGGCATTTGTATACCCTCACTCTATAGAGTACCCTCCATATATCATTTGGGACAGAAAAAAAGTGTAACACATTGAAGGAGTGACTTAAGACCCCAAGAATTTTTGACCAAATCCGTTTCATAACTTTTTAAGTTGTTTGAGCCATGTCCGTCCTTCCGTCTGGCTGGTGCACACGATAACTCTCGAAAGGAGTCGAGGAATCAATTCAAACTTGGCACATGGTAATATTTTCCCACACTTAGTTTAAGTTCGAAGATAGGCGAAATTGCCACGCCCCTTCTGGTACCTCCCACACAAATAGCTCATATTCCAATGATAAATTAAAACCACTGAAACTTCCACGCGGATATTCGGAATCAGCTATATTTTGGTATTTGATAATGTTTTTATAGCCACTTTAAGTGTACTAAATATGAAGGGTTTTGCCACGCCTCTTCCGGTACCTCCCACACAAATCACACAAAACTACGTAAAATTAAAGCTGTTATAACTTCTATACTGATGACCGGAATACCACGAAATTTTATATTTTGCAATGGTTTTAGAGTGTTTACATTCGCATGGAATATGGGCGATATTGCCACACCCCTTTTGGTACCTCCCGCACAAAGTGGCATAAACTTTGGTTACAATAAAACCGACACAACATCCACACGGGTAGTCCAAATCAGTTGCATTTTGATATTTGACAATGTTTTCATAATCACTTTAAACCAAAAAAAATACTTATGGTTTAGCAATGCCCCTTCTTGTATCTCCCACACAATTGTCTATGTCCTAGGTAAAGTTAAATCCTTCATAACTTCTATACTGGTGCATGGAATCCACTATGACTTGATATTTGATCATGTTTTTACAATTGTTTTACAAATGTAGAAGCTGGGGCCATGTGACACGAACCTCCAGTACCTTAAACACAAATTATAGTTGGGTTATATGACGGTGTTCCCAATTCTAAGAAATTCGGATAAAATATTTAATTTTCAGAGCGGAAATCGGGAGCGACAATTGTATGGGCGCTATGTCTAAAGCTGAACCGATCTTACCCGCTTGTACCACCGATATTTTTAGCCGCATTATAAGATGTTGTGCCAAATTTGAAGAAAATCGCTTACAATATGTGGTTTCTCGAGCGCAAAACGTCAAATCGGGCGCAACATTTGTATGTGGCTTATATCTAAATCTGAACAGATTTGCGTCAAATGAAATATCCTTCGTCCTTGATACACAAAACTTACTTGTGCCAATTTTTGTTAAGATCGGACAATAATTGCGACCTGTACTTTGATTACAACAATAGATGGACAGACGGACATTGCTAAATCGACTCAGAAAGTTATTCTAAGAAGATCCGTATTATAAACGACTGGTCTAACTCGTTTCCTTTTGGGTGTTACAAATAAATGCACAAAGACATAATAGTCCAACAATATGACCAAGGAGATATTCTAAGGCAAGAATAAAAATTTACATTTAACGTGCCTTCAAGGATCTACAAAATCAGAAAAGAATTGTGGAAAAATTCAACGTAAACAAGTAAAAACGATGTTAAGTTCGGCCAGGTCGAACTTTTTATACCCTCCACCATGGATTGCATCCTCAGAGGCTGTCGATTTTCGTAGAAGTGCAGTAATATTACAGGAAAATATCATTTTTTTAATATAACCAAATCGAAGCTAATACAAATATTGAAAAAATAATTTTATAAATTAATATAATGTTTTTATTATTTCAAACCACGCTTATAATGCAAGACTATTATACATATCGAAATAATACTTCAAGTCAATTCAAAGAGTAAATATACGACAGCAATCTTCAAAAAACTTAAATACCACAAATATTGGTAGATAGTGGGTACTACATTTAGTTGTATTTCCATTCTATTTTAAGTCCAAAAGTACAAATTTTGAAAATACATTATCTCACGTACACAGTACAAGATAATGATTCAATCAAATTTTGCAGTAAAAGTAACAAAGTAAAGTACAAATTTGGAAATATCTTTTATATTGCTTGTCAATGCAGTCTGAGGAATGTATACATCGAATTCCATGAATCTAGCTGCGGCCATTTGGTTCGTACCATTTTTGTCCCCTTTCTCCTATTTTACTCCCTTAAAAGTACGACTTTCTAAAATCTATTTATTTTACGTTTCTACGTAATTAGGGGAATGTACACACCGAATTTCGTGCTTCTAGATGCTGTCGTTTGATAGGTACAATTTGTATCCCTTTTTGCCCCATTTTACCCCCTACGAATAAAAACCACTTTGTGGTGCACGTTTTTATTATAGGGGGAATGAGCACACCCAATATCAAGTAAGTCCAAGCAGACATATTGAAAAAAAGTAAAAAAGCGTTAAGTTCGGCCGGGCCGAATCTTATATACCCTCCACCACTGAGTGTATTCCGTAGTATTACCGGTAGATTAGAGGCTGTCGACTTTACAAAGAAGTGAAGTAACTACTAATATATATATATATATATAATACTGCAATTGTAATCAAAAAGTGAACATGAGGGAGCAATCTTCAAAAATGTACTCTAAATATTAGGTGTATTGTCAGTCGTCATTAGAGAGAGAAAATTTCTACAAACAGAGTGACTGTATCATTTTGATAGGAAAAGTACAAACTTTAAAAAATTCCATTATGTTTCGCGTCCATATTGGAATCAACACATCTAATTTCATGATTCTAGGTACATCCGTTTGCTTGGTACCACTTTTACCATTTCATAAATTTTTTACCCTAAAAGTACGATTTTGGATTGTGCGTGTCTACGAATACAGACAAGTACAACCACTGAATTTCATGATTCTAGCTACAGCCGTTTGCATGGAACCAATTTTACCCGTTTTGATTATAAAGGTACGAATATCAAAAGATATCTTTATTTTTCGTGTCTACGCAGTCACAGCAATGTACACACCGAATTTCATTATTCTAACTGCAACCGTTTGATTGGTACCATTTTTATCCCTTTCGCCCCATTTTCAGCCTAAAAGTACAATTTTCAAAAAAAAACTTTATGTTTCACATCTACACAGTCAGATAAATACATACACCATACGATTTCGCCCACTTTCAATCCCAAGCGATCTGCAACCATTAGACACATTTACGGAAAATTTCAACCTCCTAGATCATTTCGTTCGGAAGTTGGCGTTCTTTCAACAGACAGACAGATAGACGGACATGACAAAATCGTCTTAGCATTTTACCAGGATACAGAATATATATACTTTATGGGGTCTCCGTTGAATATTTCAATGTGTTACAAACGGAGTGACAAAGTGATTATACCCTCATCCGGGAGGTGGAGGGTATAAGAAGTCTTAAATACTCTAAAATATTAGGGGATATTATGGGTATTTTTAGACCTTGTGAGGGAAAATTTTTTCCCTTTGGGCCGATTTCGCTCATTTTCAATCCAAACCGATCTACGACTATAACCCACATTTATGGAAAATTTGGACGTCCTAGCTCATTTCGTTTAAATGCTACCGTGCTTTCAACAGACGGGCGGACATGGCTACATCGTCTTAGAATTTTATGACGATCAAGAATATATATACTTTATAGGGTCTCAGGTCGATATTTCAAGGTATTAAAGAGTGATTTTTTTGAGGTTAGGATTTTCATGCATTAGTATTTGACAGATCACGTGGGATTTCAGACATGGTGTCAAAGAGAAAGATGCTCAGTATGCTTTGACATTTCATCATGAATAGACTTACTAACGAGCAACGCTTGCAAATCATTGAATTTTATTACCAAAATCAGTGTTCGGTTCGAAATGTGTTTCGCGCTTTACGTCCGATTTATGGTCTACATAATCGACCAAGTGAGCAAACAATTAATGCGATTGTGACCAAGTTTCGCACTCAGTTTACTTTATTGGACATTAAACCAACCACACGAATGCGTACAGTGCGTACAGAAGAGAATATTGCGTCTGTTTCTGAGAGTGTTGCTGAAGACCGTGAAATGTCGATTCGTCGCCGTTCGCAGCAATTGGGTTTGTGTTATTCGACCACATGGAAGATTTTACGCAAAGATCTTGGTGTAAAACCGTATAAAATACAGCTCGTGCAAGAACTGAAGCCAAACGATCTGCCACAACGTCGAATTTTCAGTGAATGGGCCCTAGAAAAGTTGGCAGAAAATCCGCTTTTTTATCGACAAATTTTGTTCAGCGATGAGGCTCATTTCTGGTTGAATGGCTACGTAAATAAACAAAATTGCCGCATTTGGAGTGAAGAGCAACCAGAAGCCGTTCAAGAACTGCCCATGCATCCCGAAAAATGCACTGTTTGGTGTGGTTTGTACGCTGGTGGAATCATTGGACCGTATTTTTTCAAAGATGCTGTTGGACGCAACGTTACGGTGAATGGCGATCGCTATCGTTCGATGCTAACAAACTTTTTGTTGCCAAAAATGGAAGAACTGACCTTGGTTGACATGTGGTTTCAACAAGATGGCGCTACATGCCACACAGCTCGCGATTCTATGGCCATTTTGAGGGAAAACTTCGGAGAACAATTCATCTCAAGAAATGGACCGGTAAGTTGGCCACCAAGATCATGCGATTTGACGCCTTTAGACTATTTTTGTGGGGCTACGTCAAGTCTAAAGTCTACAGAAATAAGCCAGCAACTATTCCAGCTTTGGAAGACAACATTTCCGAAGAAATTCGGGCTATTCCGGCCGAAATGCTCGAAAAAGTTGCCCAAAATTGGACTTTCCGAATGGACCACCTAAGACGCAGCCGCGGTCAACATTTAAATGAAATTATCTTCAAAAAGTAAATGTCATGGACCAATCTAACGTTTCAAATAAAGAACCGATGAGATTTTGCAAATTTTATGCGTTTTTTTTAAAAAAAAAAGTTATCAAGCTCTTAAAAAATCACCCTTTACAAACGGAATGAAAAAGTTAGTATATCCCCATCCTGGAGGTGGAGGGTATAAAAATCCATTGAAGACTGTTCCTAAACCACTGTTCCTATGTGAATGTGAAATTCACAATATTTGTAGATATTATAGTTGATTTAATATCATAATTTATTTAATTGAACATATAGGAAGAAAATGAAAAAATATATCCTATATATACCCTATGTTTTATGGTGTATACAGACAGGAGTAGTATCACCTAATGCATATGAATAAAAAGCAGTATTTGCGTTGAAACACTGAAACTCTCAGTTTGTTTTTCCTTTCAGTTTCCCACATAAATGAAAGTGCCATAGAATAACTTCACCACAACTTTAAACTTAAACTCGTTAACTTCCTTCGTCAGACAGCTCAGCTCAGCCAACCATATGCCCCACTAATAGCACAAAATTCTTTTTACACTGAAAATCGCAAAATCGCAACGAATGTACAAACTTGAGGTTTGTTTAATGGTCTCAATATCAGGACACGTTTGAAATTAGAAATATCAGCTTAAGGAAAAGTTGCTTTCTTACGTGCCACACAAAATGTGTTGAATGTTGCCTAGACAGGCGACTCGTTTTACTCGGGTTAGGCAGCAGCAGCAGCAGCGTGACAGGCCGTTAAAGAGAATTCGCACAGCACACACCGACGGGAAGCACAAAACAGAGCAAACTCAAAGTCAGTTGTAAGTTTTGCCAAGACATACCCCCCACCCCACTAAGCGATAAAGGAAGAAACTCTGGCTGACTTTAAATCTTGCAACGGTGAGGGCAACAAAAAATGAAAACTGAAAACTAAGGAAGATGATTTTTGCAGGTTGAAGTATGACGATTATGATGGAGGACATAAAATATCAGCTCATTAGAATTGTGAAGTGGTCACGCTCAAAATTTCAAAGGTAGACGTTTCTTGATAGAAACGATTTGTTTTTTACAGGTCATAATAGTAAAGTTGTTTTATCTTTTGGTAATTTTCTTGGCTTTTTATTTTTCAGACAATAAATACAAATCACTGTGGCATGTTACAACGTCGAGCAAAATGTGCAAAACAATAAAACTTTATTATCCGGCGGTAACGAGGAGCGTTTTGCGACGAGTTTATGGTTTAAATGGGCAGGCCTTCCTAGTATACGTATTCTATAAATTCGTGTCGACTGCCTCAAGAAACTGAATCAGGTACGTTAAACGAAATTTAGCAAAGAAAAGAATCAGCAAAACAATAATTCGTATTTGAACAAGTAAAAAATGTAGTTTTAGACACTTCCTAAAAAATTAAAATAAAAAAGAATCAGAGAAGAATTTTCTAATTGATTAATGTTCAAACTAAATTATTATGAAAAAAATCACAGAATTTTATGGTGTTTTTTACCATCCACCACATTGGACATTAAAAAAAATTAATTAAAAACATGTAAAAACGGCGTTAAGTTCGGCCGGTGCCGAACTTTATATACCCTCCACCATGGATTGCATTCCACAGAGGTTGTCGGTTTTCGTAGAAGTGCAGTAATATTACAGGAAAATATAAATTGTTTAATATAGCCAAACCAAAACAAATTCAAATATTGAAAATATAATTTTATAAATAAATATAATATTATAATTATTTCAAACCGTTATTTATTTCTTTAAAAAAAAAATATTCTTATATTTATATTTTCAAAAAGCTTAAATACCATAAAAATTGGTAGATAGTGAGTTCTACAGTTGGTTCCATTCTATTTTAATTCCAAAAGTACAAATTTTGAAAATCCATTATCAGACGTACATAGTGCAAAATAACCTAACTTCATGATTCAACCAATTTTTGTCGTAAAAGAAAAATTACGAATTTGGAAAAAAAACTTTTTATTTTGCGTGTCTTTGCAGTCACAGGAATGTATACACCGAATTCCATGACTCCATCTATGTTTATTCCTCTGTACCATTGTATCCCTGAAAAATCAGTTTATTTTCTGTGTCTACGCAGTCAGAGGAATGTATACTCCGAATTTCATGACTCTAGCTGCGGTTATTTCATTGGTACTATTTATACCCTACACCACTTCGTGTAGGGTTTCGCGCCAAATGTTTGTAACACCAAGAAATAATCGAGCTATACCCACCTTTAAGTATACCGATCGGCTTAGAAACACCAGCTGAGTCGATTTAACGATGTCGTTCTGTCCGTCTGCTGTCCATCTAAGCTTGTTCGCACTCTACAGGTCGCAATTGTCGTCCGATTGTCATAAAACTTGGCAGAATTTATTTTTTCTGGCCAAGGACCATCGGTATTGAATTTGGAGGGAATCGGTTCAGATTTAGATATAGCCCCCATACAAATGTCGCTCCCTATTTCACTTTTTCCGCTTTAGAAACCACATATTGTACCAGATTTTCTTTCAAATTGGCACAACATCTTATAATCCAACTAGAAACACGTATGCAAAAATTGGGTAAGATCGGATCAGATTTAGATATAGCCCCCATACAAATGTCGCTCCCGATTTGACATTTTCCGCTCTAGAAACGACATATTATACCCGATTTTCTTTCAAATTGGCACAACATCTTATAATTCAACTAGAAACACCTATGCAAAAATTGGGTAAGATCGGTTCAGATTTAGATATAGCCCCCATACAAATGTCGCTCCCTATTTGACATTTTCCGCTCTAGAAACGACATATTGTACCCGATTTTCTTTAAAATTGGCACAACATTTTATAATCGAACTAAAAACACCTATGCTGAAAGTGGGTATGATTGGTTCAGATTTAGATATAGCCCCCATACAAATGTCGCTCCCGAGTTGACTTTTTCCGCTCTAAAATGCACATAGTGTACCCGTTTTTCTTTAAAATTGGCACAACATCCAACTAAAAGACCTATGGTGAAAGTGAGTAAGATCGGTTCAGATTTAGATATAGCCCTCATACAAATGTTGCTCCCGAATGTTTAACCGATTTTGGCCAAATTTTACATATTATATTTCACCAATAAACAGATATGGTGAAAGCGTTTCACATCGTTCCAGGTTTCAATATACGTATGGGGGTATATTTCCTTTCCGATTTAACATTTTTTGTCAAACACATACCTTTACAGGATGCAAAAATCCTTCCCGATTTCAATTTTTACCGAATTGAATTGCAATGAGAATTGTTTGGGTGATGCCCATATGTCCATACTTTGGTATGACTTTGGTATACTACTGTATAATTTGTATTTGTCTGTCGGACAATTGGATCAATTACCATATTATTTACCATATTCGTTAAATTTGACTATAGATGAATTTATAGCATATAAATTATATGAATATAATTTATATAATTTGTATGAACTACATAAAATTGCTCCCATGAAATACCTGGGTTTAGTAATCAAAGTGAGGTACATACGCAGGGAGTGGTGTAGGGTATTATATAGTCGGCCCCGCCCGACTTTAGCCTTTCCTTACTTGTTTTATCCCGTTTTTTTCAGTTTACGAATTTCGAAAAATCTGTTTATTTTAAGTGCCTACGCAATCAGAGGAATGTATACACTGAATTTCATTATTCCAGGTGTAGCCGTTTGGTTGGTACCATTTTTATCCCTCCGTACCCATTGTATCCCTTGAAAGTACGAATTTGGAAAATAACCTTTTATTTTTCATGTCTACGTAGTCAAAGGAATGTATACTCCGAATTTCATGACTCTAGCTGCGGTCATTTGGTTGGTACTATTTTTATCCCCTTTTTCTATCTTGATCCCAAAATGCACGAATTTCGAAAAATCAGTTTATTTTCCGTGTCTACACAGTCAGAGGAATGTATACACCGAATTTCATTATTCTAGGTACATCCGTTTGTTTTGTACCATTTTTATCCCTCTATTCCTATTTGACCCCCTAAAAGTACGAATTTGGAAAAAATACTCTTATATTATGTATCTACTCAATTAGAGGAATGTACACACCGAATTTCGTATTTCTAGCAGTTGTCGTTTAATATGTACCATTTTTATCCCTTTTTTGCCCAATTTCACCCCCTACAAACAAGAATCACTTTATGGTCCACGTTTTTGCTATAAGGGGAATGCGCATACCAAATATTAAGTAAATAGAAACAGACATATTCATATTCATGCCTAAATACGCTAAAATATTAGGGATTATTATGGGTGTTTTTAGTCCTTGTGAGGGATACATTTTTCCCTTTGGGCCGATTTGGCCCCGTTTCAATCCCAACCGATCTACGCATTTATTGAAAATTTGAACGTTCTAGCTAATTTCGTTTAGATGCTAGCGTGCTTTAAACAGACGGACGGACGGACATGGCTAGATCGGAATGACAAAGTTAGTATACCCCATCCTGGAGGTGGAGGGTATAATAATATTTTTAAGATTTAGAAGAAATCAAAATTCGTACCACTCCACAGCTATTCAGAAAGTGTTAGAATATTCAATTCCGTATAAATAAGGATTTTTGAACGGGACTACAAAGGAATAATTTCATGTGAAGCGATCATAAAAATGTTGTCTCTTCCTCCGATTTTGATGAAATTTTCCAAATATGTACTTTTCTATGTGGCGAATATTGCCGTACTTCCCGGTTTTCACAAAAATAAGAAATTGTAGACACTAGAGTGATTCGAAAATAAAGTATTTATACCCTCCACAAGGGTATTATGTGCATTTGTTTGTAATACCCAAAAGCAAACGAGATAGACACATAGTTTATTATACAGATCGGCTTAGAATAACTTTCTGAGTGGACTTAGCAATGTCCGTCTATTGTTGTAATCAAAGTACAGGTCGCAATTATTGTCCGATCCTAACAAAAATATTCAATTTGAAGAAAATCTCCGCTCTAGAAACGACATATTTTAGACGGATTTCTTTAAATTTTGCACAGTACCTTATGGTCCCACTAGAAACTTCACCGTAGCTGTTTAAGATGGATAATATCGGTTCAGATTTATATATAGCCCCCTAAAAATGTCGCTCCCGATATGATTTCATTCCACTCTAGAAACCGCAAACTTTAACCGATTTTACATACATATTATATTTCACCTATAAACATGCACACGCCGTTCCAGGTTTTAATATACCCAAATTTTCTTTCCATTTATATTTTTTGTCAAGCACATAATAGTATGTATAGAATAGTATAGAATATACAAAATTAAACATAAAAAAGATTTTTCCCGAGACACGATTCGAACCCGAGACCTTGTGGGTGCAAAGCGGACACCTTACCTCTGTGACCCCATACTAAAAATTCGTATGTTACACAGAGTAGGACAATTTGTGTGTAGGGTGCTAGAAGGTTCGTGGCACATGGTTCCACATTTTTAAACTAGTTGGAGTCCGTGCATCAGTATAAAAGTTGTGAAGAAATTAATTTTACCTAGGATACAGACAATTGTGTGGGAGGTACTTGGAGAGGCGTGGCTAAAGCGTAAATATTTTGTATGTTTAAAGTGATTATAAAAACATTTTCAAACATCATATTACAAATGATTATGACTACCCGTATTGATGTTATATCGGTTTTATTGTAACTAAAGTTTTTGCGACTTTGTGTGGGAGGTACCAGAAGGAATGTGGTAATATCGCACCTATTCCACACGAATGTAAACTCTATAAAAGCATTACCAAATGTGAAATCTCACAGTATTCCGATCATTCGTACAGGAGATATAAAAGATTTAATTTTACCTAGTTTTGGTTAGTTTGTGTTGGAGGTACTGAAAGGGGTGTGGCAATACCGCCCATATTTCACACCATTTTAACCTCTATAAAAACATTACCAAATGTGAAATCTCATAGTGTTCTGATCATCCGTATAGAAGATATAACAGAATTAGTTTTACCTAGTTTTGGTTGATTTGTGTGGGAGGTACTGGAAGGGGGTGGCAAAACCCGTCATATTTAGTAAAAGTTTAAAGTGACTACAAAAACATTATCAAATACCAAAATATAGCTCATTCCGATTATCCGTGTGGAAGTTATATGGATTTTAATTTTTACTTAGAATATGGACTATTTGTGTGGGAGGTACCAGAAGGGGTGTGGCAATACCCTCCATATTTTGCACGCTTAAAGTGATTATAAAATCTAAACTAAAGTCTATTCCTAATATCCGTGTGGAAGTTACATTGGTTTTAATTTACCATCTTCGAACTTTAACTAAGTTTGGGGAAAATATTACCATGAGCAAAGTTTGAATTGATTCCTTAACTCCTTTCGAGAGTTGTCGTGTACACCAGCTTGCCAGACGGATGGACGGACATGGTTCAAACAACTTAAAAAGTCGTGAAACGGATTTGGTCCAAACATACTTAGGGTCTTAAGTCACTTCTTCAATGCGTTAAGCTTTTCTCTGTCCCAAATGATATATACCCTACTACTCAGTATAGTGAGGGTGTAAAAATTAACTTTATTATTAACTTAATTAATTTTTCTAGTCAGCTAATTTTCTCTAGTTTAAAAAAAATTATGAAATCTTAAAAAAAATATTTTTTTTCTCATTTTCTATTTATATTATAAACAAGTAAGAAGGCGTTAAGTTCGGCCGGGCCGAATCTTATATACCCTCCACCACGGAGTGCATTCCACAGTATTACCAGCAGATTAAAGGATGTCGACTTTACATAGACATAGCACAGTACCATATTACGAAAATTGTGATATTTTTATGCAAATTACTATAATTGTTTACTATTTCAAACTAAAAATCGACTACTATATATAAATAAAATGATGTGATTGTGACAGTGAACACCGAATTTCATGATATCAACTTTAGCGGTTTGAAAGCTCCCATTTTATCCCTCTTTTTTAATTATATCCCTTAAAAGTACGAATTTCGAAAAATCTCTCTATTTTACGTGTCTACGAATTATTGGGACGTACACACCGAATTTCGTGATTCGAGCTGTTGTCGTACCATTGGTACTATATTTTATCCCTTTTTGTCCCATTTCGCAAGCTAAAACTTTTATTTTCTTTGTGGTGCTTCCAAGCTACAAAGTATAAAAGTATAAATTTTGAAAATACCTTATCTCTCACGGACGCAGTATAAGACAACTTCATGTTTCTACCATTTTTTGTCGTAAAAGCAACAAAATAAAGTACGAATTTGAAAAAAAAAATATTTTACGTGGCTATGCAGTCAGAGGAATGTATACACCGAATTCCATGATTCTATCAGCGGCTATTTTGTTGGTATCATTTTTATCCCCTTTTCAAATTTGGCCCCCTCAAGAGTACGACTATCTAAAATCTCTTTATTTTACGTATCTACACAATTAGAGGGATGTACACTAGGGCGTACCTCAAAAAAAAGTTCGCCGTACACCTTCGAATATGAAGTATTATTGAAAGGTAGTTTCAAAACAATTTTTTTTATTTTTTTTATGCCGAACGTAGGGGTCGCGCTTTTACATTTTTCTATATAACTTCTGCATTTATAAACGGATTTTAAAGTGTGATACATCGATGTTTTTGTCTCGACGAGGCCGATTTTTTTGTCTTTGAAGTCATTGAGCTCAAGCACCCCCTTCTGGTACTTACCCATCATATCTCAGTTGCTACTACCCTAATGTACCACTCTAATATCAGAAAATTAAAGCTCGCATAAAATCATGAATCATGCTTGAGCTCAATGACTTCAAAGACAAAAAAATCGGCCTCGTCGAGACAAAAACATCGGTGTACGGCGAACTTTTTTTTTTTACTTGTAACCTGGTACGCTCTAATGTACACATCGAATTTCATCATTCTAGCTGTATTCGTTTAGTTGGTACTATTTTTATCCCCAGTAACCATTGTATCCCTTGATAGTACGAATTTGGAAAAAACGTTTTATTTTACGCAGTCAGAGGAATGTATACTCCGAATTTCTTGATTCTAGCTGCGGTCATTTGGTAGGTACTATTTTTATCCCCTTTTTCCATTTGAACCCCAAAAAGTACGAATTTTGGAATGTTCTTTTATTTTACGTGTCTACGTAATCAGAGGAATGTATATATCGAATTTCATTATTCTAGGTGCAGCCGTTAAGTTGGTACTATTTTTATCCCTCTATCCCCATTTAACCCCTTAAAAGTACGAATTTATAAAAAATACTCATATATTATTATTAGAAGAATGTACACGCCAAATTTCGTGTTTCTATCTGTTGTCGTTTGATAGGTACCATTTTTATCCCTTTTTGTCCCATTTCGCCCCCTACAAATAAAAAACACTCTATGGTGCCCTATTATGCTATAAAGGGAATGTGCATTGCAAATATCAAAATATCAAAAACATACTGAAATACTCTAAATATTAGGGGTATTTTCAGTCCTTGTGAGGGAAAATTTTTTCCTCTGGGCCAATTTCGCCCACTTTCAATCCCAACCGATCTGCAACCATAAGACACATTTAGGGAAATTTTGAACCTCCTAGCTCATTTCGTTCGGCCGCTATCGTGCTTTCAACAGACAGACAGACAGACAGACAGACATGGCTATATCGTCTTAGAATTTTACCACGACCCAGAATATATATAATTTATGGGGTCTCCGATGAATATTTTAAGGTGTTACAAACGGAATGACAAAGTGAATATAGCCCCGTATAAAAATAGACAAAAAATTATATAAACGTGCAATAAGTCGACTAATAAGATCATCATTAAGCAATCTAATCATCATTTGTGGAGGATGACTGGAAGTTATAATTTTATTTGTATGGACCGCGATCCATCCTAATGTACATTATGATGAAAGAAAAGTGGAAATATATTACATATTAGAAGGAACATTATATAAATGATGTAAGAAGGGTGTTAAGTTCGGCCCGGCCGAACCTTATATACCCTCCACCTTGTATTGCATTTCACAGAGTCTGTCGGTTTTAAATAGAAGTGCAGTACTATTACAGGAAAATGTTACACTATATTAACCAAAATATATATAACCAAACCGAAACAATCAAAAATATTTAAAAAATCTATATATATAAATCAATGTGTGTCTGTATGTTGCGTATAGGACGCCAAACCGATGGACCGATTCGCCTGAAAATTTTACTGTATCTAACTTGTGGCCAGAGGATGGTTCCTGGATATACTAGATCATGATAGGACAAAGGAGGTGGTATCTCCCACACAAAAAATATTTTAAACTATCAAAAATTACTCATTTGATCTTCCAAAGCATACGAAGTAGGGGAATATGGAAAAATGAACCCGTGCAACGCCGAGTACAAAATACTAGAAATTTTATAAATAAATATAAAATTTTATGGTTTAATACCAATATGCTTATACTTATATATATATGGAAATCATAGTTCATGTCAATTCAAAAAATAAATTTAAGGAATTTTCAACTACAGTCGTTTGGTTGGTTGCATTTTATGTACAAATACAAATTTTGAAATTCCATTATCTCTCATTTACACAGTGCATGTCCTACGGGAAATTAGTGGCAATTGCTATAAACGTACCTAGCCTGAGATAGGTCGATATAGGTATGTCACAGAACTGGTCACAAAGTGTTAATAAATTGTACTTTCACTTCACATTTCATATGTATATTAAATAAAAACATTGTATATGTTTAAACATACAATAAGATATATTGTCGCATATTAATAAAAATAGATGCAAATTCCGGAAAAAGTGTGTTAATCTCTTCAAATATATACCATATTCGTTAAATCTACATGTCAGCATTATGGCTACCTCGACGCAATTAAACAAAATAGATAATAAAGATAATATTATACTATAATTTGCAAGCCAAGGGTGGTTCAATTCATGTTCTTTGAGATCGGTTTTAAGACTTGTCTGTACAAAAACCATCGGACTTGTCTCTTGAGGTGCGGTTCAAGTCATGTCCTTTGAAACCGATTCCAGGTCATCAAGGACCACCAGGACTAGTTCTGAGACAGTTCATTTTCCCGTAGGGTGATAACATAACTTCATGATTCTACCCATTTTTGCCGTAAAAGTCAAAAGGTACAAATTTGGAAAAATATTTTTAATTTTGCGAGTCTATGCACTCAATTAGTACATTATACACCGAATGTCGTGTTTCTAGCTTTTGTCGTTTGATAGGTACCATTTTTATCCCTTTTTGCCCCATTTCACCCCCTACAAATAAAAATCACTCTATGGTGTACGTTTTAGCTATAACCAAATATCAAGCAAATATAGACAAGTATAGTCAAAAAACATGCTGAAATACTCTTAATATTAGGGGTTATTGGAAGTCGACTTTTCGACTCATTGGCAATCGATTTCGACTACCACCTACCAAAAATCGATTACTCGATTAGTAGAAAGTCGATGTATAGATCCCTAGTGGATGGTATACAATTCAAATGTTAGAGATCTTTCTTTCGTATCATAACAAATATTCCGACCGTCTCCAATTCTATACTAAGTGTTTTATTTAAAATCTAAATGATTTATCCTTGAACTCCTATATCGCTTAAAAGATATGGATTTTAGTTCTATTAGATGTCGTTTAGAATCGACCAAACCATGCATATGTTTAGCTGGTCCAAAATCAATTATTTTGAAAGAGCTAAGAACTCTGTGTACTTTTTGAAAATTAACAGGAAAAAGCATCTTTTTTATGCAACTTTTCTGAATGAAATTTTTTCCATTAAAAAATTTTCTTCATTATTTGCTTTGTTAAAGCCTGGAAAATTTCTGTATCTTTTCGAGTAATATAAGTATTTGGCCCATGTTTCCTACTGCAGTGAGCGACACAGTGTTTTAGTTCCAATTTATTAAATGGATTCATTCTATATCAATAAGTTCTTAAAATCTAGGAAAATAATATATAATATTTTAATATATTTATGATGCATTTTTACGTAATTGCTAGCCATATTTTGCACAATAAATTAAATTTACTAGGACATCGAGCTTGAAAATATTATTTACTTGTAACATTTTAAAAAATTTAAAAAAGCGACGACACAGAGTATGTCGTTTGGACGCCATTCTTTAATAAACGACAGCGCCATAACATTCATTATTCTCTTTGCTTTCATTCGCTTAATTTTCTATACCCGCCTATTTAGTCATTAACCTTCATCAAAAATACTCCGGCTCTGAATATGGGGGGAAAATGACAATTATTTTTGTGATTTCAAACTATAACAAATTTTAAAAAGATAAATAAATTTTTAATTAGAAACATCCTTTAAGAAGTTCAAATTAAACATTTCACAACGGATGACATTCTCCTACACCCTTCCCTCAGTTCCTTCGCAGTTTTGCAGTTTCTGTTTCGGCCCAAAATCCTTTGCCTAACTACAAATAAATCTAATTATTGTAAACAACAGCAACAACTACTGACAGGAAAGGAAAAGAAAAGATGTCAAAAATCCTTAAACACAAACAAGGATATGGAAACAACAACAGCAACAACAAAAGACAACTTGTTGTATTCCTTAACTCAAGTAAAATGGGAAAAGTAAACTTCATTCGTTCGTTCGCTCGCTCGCTTGTGCATAAAATAAAAATTTCATTTTAAATGAAAATTATGTTGACAAAATGTAAACAAAGAGAAGAGGAGAAGAAAGACAACGTGTTTGCGATTAGATAATAGTATGAGGAGAACAATCACGGGTACAATTGTATCAAGGTTATTCTCGGTAATTTCTTGTTCTGAAACTACGGGGAATACTATTTAAGTAATAGACCTTTCCTACCTTTCCGATAGAAACATGAAAATTTAAGTATATTTAACAGCTAATCTCGTCCTCAATTTGACACTTATATGTTTATCGTAGGGTGCGAATCGCCATTTTTATTATGAAATATAACTAACTCATGTATGTATGGTGTTATTTTGGGTAATTTTTCATAACTTTTGGGCGATTTTTCGTAGCTGCCTCAAATGGAGAAAAAACGGGTATATCGTCCAAAAAAATATAAAGAAAAGTGGACGAAATCAGGAAGGGATTTTTCGAAAATCGTACTTTTAATAGGTAAAATGGGATTATAGGGAATAACGATAGTAGCACCGCCATGTCCAAACGGCTGGATGAAGTCCCTAGAAGTGACATTTGCAAAATTGGAACTTTTAGGGTGTTAAATGGGTCAAAAAGGGACAAAAATGGTACCAACAAAACGACTGAAGCTAGAATCATGAAATTTGGTTTGTACATTTCTCTTATAAAGGGTGGTTAATTGGTAAGGGCTGATGTTGAATGTGAACCACACCTAAACGTCAAGTTTTTTTCTGCATTTAATTTGACTTTTTTTATTTGATAATTTCAGACTAACTCAATTTGAACCATGGAAACATACACAATCGAAGAAAGAAGTGACAATAATTTCCTAAATAATTTTTGTTTTATTCAAAATCAACATCGTCCCTTAAAAATTTACCACCCGTTAGATTAAAGGTCAGATATGAATCTTTAGGGGGTGGAAGGAATAACAAGTAAAAACGGCGTTAAGTTCGGCGGGGTCGAACTTTATATACCCTCCACCATGGATTGCATTCCACAGAGGTTGTCGGTTTTCGTAGAAGTGCAGTAATATTACAGGAAAATATAATTTTTTTAATATAGGCAAACCAAAACAAATACAAATATTGAAAAAATAATTTTATAAATAAAAATAATATTTTAATAATTTCAAACCATTATTTATTTCAAATCAAAAAATAAATATTCTTATATTTATATTTTCAAAAAGCTTAAATACCATAAATATTGGTAGATAGTGGGAGCTACAGTTGGTTGTATTTTCATTCTATTTTAATTCCAAAAGTACAAAAAAATACATTATCAGACGTACATAGTGCAGAATAACCTAACTTCATGATTCAACCAATTTTTGCCATAATAGAAAAGGAACAAATTTGAAAAAAAAACTTTTTATTTTGCGTGTCTATGCAGGCAGAGGAATGTATACACCGAATTCCATAATTCCAGCTGCGACCATGTGGTTGGTACCGTTTTTACCCCCTTGACGTTTCTACGCAATTCGAATTTCATCATTCTAGCTGTAGTCATTTAGTTGGTACTATTTTTATCCCTCTATAGCATTGTATCCCTTGAAAGTACGAATGTCGAAAAATTCGTTTATTTTCCGATTCCTACGCAATCAGAGGAATGTATACTCCGAATTGCATGACTCTAGCTGCGGTCATTTGGTTGGTACTATTTGTATCCCTTTTTTCAATTTTAACCCCAAAATGTAAGAATTTTGAAAAAAATTTTTTTAAGGGAAACTCAGAATTTCATGACTCTAGCTGCGGTCATTTAATTGGTACTATTTTTATCACATTTTTTCATTTTAATCCCAAAAAGTACGAATTTCGAAAAACCTGTTTATTTTAAGTGTCTGCCCAATCAGAGGAATGCATACACCGAATTTCATTATTCCCTATCCTATATGTATCCCTTTTTTCAATTTTAACCCCAAAATGTAAGAATTTTGAAAAAAATTTTTTTAAGGGAAACTCAGAATTTCATGACTCTAGCTGCGGTCATTTAATTGGTACTATTTTTATCACATTTTTTCATTTTAATCCCAAAAAGTACGAATTTCGAAAAACCTGTTTATTTTAAGTGTCTGCCCAATCAGAGGAATGCATACACCGAATTTCATTATTCCATGTGCAGCCGTTTGGTTGGTACCATTTTTATCCCTCCGTACCCATTGTATCCCTTGAATGTACGAATTTGGAAAAAAACCTTTTATTTTTCATGTCTACGTAGTCAAAGGAATGTATACTTCGAATTTCATGACTCTAGCTGCGGTCATTTGGTTGGTACTATTTTTATCCCCTTTTTCTATTTTGTCCCCAAAAAGTACGAATTTCGAAAAATCCGTTTATTTTCTGTGTATACACAGTCATGTCTACGTAGTCAAAGGAATGTATACTTCGAATTTCATGACTCTAGCTGCGGTCATTTGGTTGGTACTATTTTTATCCCTTTTTCTATTTTGTCCCCAAAAAGTACGAATTTCGAAAAATCAGTTTATTTTCCGTGTGTACACAGTCAGAGGAATGTATACTCCGAATTTCATGACTCTAGCTGCGGTAATTTGATTGGTACTATTTTTATCCCCTTTTTTCATATTAACCCCAAAAAGTACGAATTTTGAAAAATCCGTGTATTTTACTTGTCTATGCAATCAGAGGAATGTATCGACCGAATTTCATTATTCTAGGTACAGCCGTTAGGTTGGTACCATTTTTATCCCTCTTTTCCCATTTTACCCCTTAAAAGTACGAATTTGAAAAAAATACTTTTATATCATGTATCTACTCAATTAGAGGAATGTACACACCGAATTTCGTGTTTCTAGCTGTTGTCGTTTAATGTGTACCATTTTTATCCCTTTTTTGCCCCATTTCACCCCCTACAAATAAGAATCACTTTATGGTGCAGTTTTTTGCTATAAGGGTAATACGCATACCAAATATCAAGCAAATATAAACAGACATATTCAAAAAACATGCTTAAATACGCTAAAATAGTAGGGATTATTATGGGTATTTTTAGTCCTTGTGAGGGAAAAATGTTTCCCTTTGGGCCGATTTCGCCCCATTTCAATCCCAACCGATCTACGACTATAAGACGCATTTATGGAAAATTTGGACGTCCTAGCTCCTTTCGTTTAGATGCTAGCGTGCTTTCAACAGACGGACAGACGGACGGACGGACATGGCTAGATCGTCTTAGGGTCTCAGGTCAATATTTCAAGGTGTTACAAACGGAATGACAAAGTTAGTATACCCTCATCCTGGAGGTGGAGGGTATAAAAATCGTAATACCTCCCTGACCAAACGGATGGATGGTGTAGAATCGTGAAATTCATCTTATAGATTTAATGCGACAAAGATAAAAATTTTGCAAAATTCGTACTTTTTGGGGGTGAAATTGGGTGAAAAGAGATAAAAATGGTACCAATCAAACGAAAAAAATGGTAAAAGTTTTTCGAAATTCGCAATTCTACCAGGTACATGGCAAAAGGGGGATAAAAAGGTAATGACGTTAAAATCATGAAATTCGGTGTGTACATTTCGAAATTGGTAATTTTATGGGCATTGAAAGAGATAAAAAGGGTACCATCTCCCCGGCCAAAAGGCTGGAGGACATTTGCCGCATGAATGCGACGCAAAAAAATAATTCTGATTTTTTGTACTTTTTGGGAGTGAAATTGGGTAAAAAAGGGATAAAACTGTAACGAGCATGAAATTCAATGCATATAAATACAAAAGAAAACAGATTTTACGGAATTTGTACTTTTTTAAGAATAAATGGTAAAAAGAGCGTGAGTCAAAAGGAACACAACATAAACGGATTTTTTTCCAAATTTGTACGTTTACGAATACAAGTGGTACAAAAGGGAATTAAAATAGTTCCCAGCCAAAATGTTACCAACATAAATAGATTTTTCGTAATTTGAGAGAGAAAAATGGTACTGACCAAGGCAAACTAGTACTAAAGCGTGATTAAGCTATTACCTTTTTGGCAACCCTGGTTTAAACAGCTGACGCACGTTTCGTGTTTTGTTTCACTGTCAAACATCTTCAGTTTGGTCTATAATTTAACCATGAATCGTCTTACAAACGAACAATGCTTGCAAATTATTGAATTTTATTATCAAAATGTGTGCTCTGTTAAGAAAGTTCATCGCGCGCTTCTTCCATTTTATGATCAGTTTAATCGACCCACTTCGCACCAAATTTACATTGTTGGACATTAAACCACCAACACGCTTACGTAGAGTGCGAACTGAAGAAAATATCGCAGCCGTATCGGCCAGTGTTCATGATAACCATCAATTATCGATTCGTCGCCGTTCGCAGCAATTGGGTCTCTGTTACTCAAAAACGTGGAAATGCCAAAATTGGACTAAGCGGATGGACCATTTGAGGCGCAGTCAAGGTCAACATTTGCATGAAATAATCTTCAAACATTAAGTTATATAGACCGTACTATCGATTCAAATAAAGATTTCATGCATTTTTCTGAATTTTATGTGTTTTTTTGTGAAAAACTTTCCTATAGCTTTTAAAAAATCACCCATTTAGAATCGTATTTAAGTTCAGATTTCCACTCATAATCTGAATTTTCGTTTTGTGGACGAAGTGGGCGTGTGACAATAGCGTTTTTTGAGCTAGAAGGTTGAAACATGGAACATATATATTACTGACCACAAGAAAGATCAACTTGATGCCGAAATTTTGAATTTTCGTTTTGTGGGTGGAAGGGGCGTGGGCTAGAAGGCTGAAACTTGAAAATATACTTTGTGCATTCCTTTGTAACACCCAAATGGAAGCGAGATAGACCCATTGTTAATTATACCGATCGACTTAGAATCACTTTTTGAATCGATTTAGCAATGTCCGTCTGTCCGTCCGTCTGTCCATCTATTCTTGTAATCACGATACAGGTCACAATTGTAGCCAGAACCAAATGAAACTTTGCACAACGAAGTTTTCTGGGACAAGGACGAACCCTACTTAATTTGAAGAAAATCGGATCAGATTTAGATATAGCCCCCATACGAATTACACTCCCGATTTGACTCTATTCACTCTAGATACAACATATTACAACAGATTTTCTTCAAAATTGGCAAAACATCTTATATTTCAACTAGAAACACCTATGGTGAAAATAGGCCAGATCGGTTCAGATTTGTATATAGCTCCCATTCAAATTTCGCTTTCGATTTCACTTTTTCTGGTCTAGAAACCACATATTTTTACAGATCTGCTTCAAATTTGGAAAAATATCTTATATTTCAATTAAAACACCCATGATGAAAATGGGTCAGATTGGTTCCGATTTATATATAGCTCCCATACAAATTTCGCTCCCGGATTGACCGCCACAGAAACCACGCATTTTCACCGAATTTCTTCAAAATGAGCATAACACGTTTACTTGAACTTATTGTGAAATTTAGTCACTTCATTCCATGTTTGGATATAGCCCCGATACAAATATTCCTTTCGATTTGATAAATTTGGTCAGGTCATATTAGCCTATGATTAGGAAACATAAAAAATCCTTCCCGTTTTCACTTTTTTACCGAATTGAATTCGGATAGAAAGTGGAGTGTATCATATAGTCGGCCCTATAACTTCTGTTTGAAGTAACACTTTTGTACCAATATTTGGACTAGTTTATTTAGAATTTTATAAAGAAAAAAATATGTATAAGATGCACGACCAATATGATTTTATTTTAATTTATTATCATTTATTTTATTGTCAGCCAGATATCTCTTAAACAAATGGCATATGTAAGCACATATATTATAGATATTTATGAGCACTATCAACGTGCAAATTATCTTTGCAATTGGTACTTCTGACAGTCATTTCAAAATTTGACATGCCCGAGGTGACCAACTGTGGAGGGTCACCCAGCAGCCCCCATATCAACTAGGAACCCAAAACATTTCAAATCATCTGGAAAACAGCTCTACTCTATGCATGTGCAATTTCGACAAGACATATATTATTTCCAAAAAACTCGATTTGGAATCACTGTGCACTGTACACTAGTAGTCCCCTAAACCATCTTAGACTAATTGATTCTAACTATTAAATAAGGATTGTTCAATCGCGAGGTCAATTATTTTTAAATAGTTAAAATGGGAAAGGTCGAATAAATATAAATATTAAAAAATCTAAACAATTTTCTCAAATTAAAAAGTTTTTTGTGGGCTCTGATTATGCTCGCTGATATCTTAATAGAAAATGTTTATAAATGAACATGGTAGTCCTATATTTAAAAGCAAACTATAGTTGTTGCTGTAGTTAACTGAACTTTTCCACTTCCCGCACTTCCTCAGTGGCACTATCAAAGCGATATATCTATGCAACTTATTACTTTTTGCATGTGGAGTGCTACCATGTGGATGTGCCTCATGTGTCACATCCATCCTGTGGAAAAACTTTTGAATGTGTTGCAAGTATTACAATATTACTATTTAAGCAATGTAAACATGCAAAGCAAACTTTTAAATATCAAAACAAAATACTTGCCAAAGTAACTATTAGATATTCATACATACGAGTACATACATATGTACATAGATACGACAAACATAAAATATGTCGTACCTACATGACTGCATATCTATATAGTATATTTATATATAACGACAGATGGAATGCAAACGGCTGTTGCTACAGATACAACAAGTGCATGTCTTCACAAAATTTAAAAAGAAAACCAATCCACAAGAGTTTTTATTAATTAAATTCCAACGTATGTAAACTGTATTAAAAGTAAATAAAACTATTGCTAAGTTATTTAGTGTCTTAGCCAAGGATATACATACATATGAATATATGCACAGTGGGCTTTGGGCAACTCTGCTAACTCCAATTTACATTCACTTTACATTTAGCCTTCGCCAACACTTTATTAAATTACCTATGTTCTGTTTAAATGCCAAATCTAGCCCACTGTGCTATAGATATTGTTGTCATAAAGACACCGACATTGCGAGACAACATGTCCCAGAACATCGACAACAACTAGATTGTTAGATTGGTACTACTAAAAGAATGTAATAAAATATTAATATTAAAGGAAGTTTGAATCCCGACAGCCTCATACCACTCCAGCTGCTCCAACTACCACTCACCCGCAACATTCTTCCACTTTGTGCGAGGAAGTAAACTTTATGGTGTGAATGGCTTTAAAGTTGTGAGTGTCATACGTACGCACGTGCGAACAGACAGACACCTGGAATTATTTGAAATTACAGGCGGTGGTATGAGAAAAAGTATATTGTTGCATGCACCAGACGGAACCTGGATAGACCCAACACACATATCTCTCATCTGAACTGAAAACATAATTAATCAAATTAATTAAATCAATTAAAAATTAATTGATTTAGAGCGTGTAAAGATGCGCTTTTAATTTAAAAGATTTTTCCAATTCGGTGTTGACAGTGTTTGGCGGCAATGTTATTGTGTGGGGACTAAACATAAATCGACTTTTCGAAATTAGTATTTTTAAGGGGCGAGTGGGATACAAATGGTACCATCTAAAGTATTACAGCTAGAATTGTGATGTTTGTTGTGTAAATTCCACTCACCACATGGGACCGCAATATAAATGCATTTTTGTACTTTTAAGGGGTGAGAGGTACAAAATAAAAAAGCGATACAAATGGTACCAACTAAATTATTGCAGCTAGAATCGTTAAATTTGATATATAAATTCCACTGGCCATGCAGAAGCGCAGTAAAATTGAATTGAAAATTGTTCTTTTAAGGAGTACGCGGGATATAAAGGGATAAAAATGGTACCAATTTACGTAATTGAGCTATATTCGTGAAAATTAGTTTTTACATTTCTCTGACAACGAAGACTTTCAACATAAATAGACTTTTCGAAATTTGTACTTTCAAGGGACGAGCGGGACATAAAGGGATCAAAAATGGTACCAAACAAAGTATTACAGCTAGAATTACGATATATTGCGTATAAATTCCTCTCATCACATGAAAGCGCAATATAAATGCATTTTTATGCCCTACACAACCAGGACGGGGGTATACAAACTTTGTCATTCCGTTTGTAACACCTTGAAATATCGACCTGAGACCCTATCTATATATAAAGAGTGATTTTTTTGAGGTTAGGATTTTCATGCATTAGTATTTGACAGATCACGTGGGATTTCAGACATGGTGTCAAAGAGAAAGATGCTCAGTATGCTTTGACATTTCATCATGAATAGACTTACTAACGAGCAACGCTTGCAAATCATTGAATTTTATTACCAAAATCAGTGTTCGGTTCGAAATGTGTTTCGCGCTTTACGTCCGATTTATGGTCTACATAATCGACCAAGTGAGCAAACAATTAATGCGATTGTGACCAAGTTTCGCACTCAGTTTACTTTATTGGACATTAAACCAACCACACGAATGCGTACAGTGCGTACAGAAGAGAATATTGCGTCTGTTTCTGAGAGTGTTGCTGAAGACCGTGAAATGTCGATTCGTCGCCGTTCGCAGCAATTGGGTTTGTGTTATTCGACCACATGGAAGATTTTACGCAAAGATCTTGGTGTAAAACCGTATAAAATACAGCTCGTGCAAGAACTGAAGCCAAACGATCTGCCACAACGTCGAATTTTCAGTGAATGGGCCCTAGAAAAGTTGGCAGAAAATCCGCTTTTTTATCGACAAATTTTGTTCAGCGATGAGGCTCATTTCTGGTTGAATGGCTATGTAAATAAACAAAATTGCCGCATTTGGAGTGAAGAGCAACCAGAAGCCGTTCAAGAACTGCCCATGCATCCCGAAAAATGCACTGTTTGGTGTGGTTTGTACGCTGGTGGAATCATTGGACCGTATTTTTTCAAAGATGCTGTTGGACGCAACGTTACGGTGAATGGCGATCGCTATCGTTCGATGCTAACAAACTTTTTGTTGCCAAAAATGGAAGAACTGAACTTGGTTGACATGTGGTTTCAACAAGATGGCGCTACATGCCACACAGCTCGCGATTCTATGGCCATTTTGAGGGAAAACTTCGGAGAACAATTCATCTCAAGAAATGGACCGGTAAGTTGGCCACCAAGATCATGCGATTTGACGCCTTTAGACTATTTTTTGTGGGGCTACGTCAAGTCTAAAGTCTACAGAAATAAGCCAGCAACTATTCCAGCTTTGGAAGACAACATTTCCGAAGAAATTCGGGCTATTCCGGCCGAAATGCTCGAAAAAGTTGCCCAAAATTGGACTTTCCGAATGGACCACCTAAGACGCAGCCGCGGTCAACATTTAAATTAAATTATCTTCAAAAAGTAAATGTCATGGACCAATCTAACGTTTCAAATAAAGAACCGATGAGATTTTGCAAATTTTATGCGTTTTTTTTTTTAAAAAGTTATCAAGCTCTTAAAAATCACCCTTTACCAATATTTATGGTATTTAAGCTTTTTGAAAATATAAATATAAGAATATTTATTTTTTGAATTGACTTGAAGTATTATTTCGATATGTAAAAGTATTGGTAGCCTTGCCTTATAAGCGTGGTTTGAAATAAAAAATAAAAATAATAAAATTATTTTTTCAAAATTTTTATTTGTTTTGGTTTGGCTGTATTAAAAAAATTGACATTTGCATGTAATGTTACTGCACTTCTACGAAAATCGACAGCATATGTGGAATGTTATCCACGGTGCAGGGTATTTAAAGTTCTGCCCGGCCGAATTTAACGCCGTTTTTACTTACTGTACTTTTAAGGGGTGAGAGGCACAACAGGGATAAAAATGGTACCAGCTTAATTGTTGCAGCCGGAATCGTGAAGTTTGATATTTAAATTCCGCAGTAAAATTGGATTTTTCGAAATTTGTAATTTTAAGGGGCGCGCGGGACAAAAAGGGATACAAAAGGTATAAAGTCCTTTAAATGAGTAAATGCGGAACATAAACGGATATTTCAAAATTTTTAATTAAACGGAGAATGAGGGACGAAAAGGGATAAGCGTGGTACCAAATAGAGTACATGCTTTTAGGGGTGAAGCGAAAACACATGTTACCTATAGTGATTTTCTTAGGGGAAGAAGTTCAAAACATATTTTTTTGTTCGAAACCGGGTAGAGAATGATGAAAATGGTACATACGAATGGAGTTCAGCTAAAATAGTGCAATTCGACTAGCACATTCCTTTGGCTGTGTATGAGTGCTATCTATCTAGAAGGTTTCGAAATTATTATTTTAGATTTATCTATATCCACCAAAATAAAATTCAATAAATACTATCCAAAAACAAAGAGGGATACAGCTGAAAAAAAATAACTGGCTTTTTTGGATGTTGCACATTTGATTATCTTCCTTAATCAGTGTACTCTGTCGAAACTGTTAGCGGAACCCCGTAAGATGCAGTCACGGACCCACAAGCATTCATGGAAGACATATGAAAATTACTGAGTTAGATTATATTAACATTTTCCCAGAAATTTTGAATATTTACAAAATCTACGAAGAATAATTTAAGATGGAATGACAACACGTGTGTTCTCCTTACAATATTGAATGTCGTAAAAGTCAACACCACCCACTCTGTTGAAGAGGATGGTACACAAGTTAGAGAGTAAATATAAAATTAGTTATTCCATATGTTAATAAATAACCTTCAAAAGCAACCTTGGTCATGAAAACATTGTCTTTGTGCCATGGTCCCCAAGACAATTATCATTTGAGTGCATCGCAAAGAATAGATGGTCTCTAATGTTTGTCTATAGAACACTTAACGTCCGTTTGTGGTACCATCACAAAGTGGCCAGAAGCTTTTTGAAGACAAAGCGATTTCATCAAAGCTAAATGCCGCTCGCATACAACCATTTGCAGACACAAAGGATTTAGATACCTCAACAGCTTCGCGGAGGTATAAAATATAGATATAATAAATGTTATGTACCAAAATTCAGATGTTTTGTAGACTTTTTATACCCTCCATCACAGGATGAATGTATTATAATTTTGTTATTCCGTTTGTAACACCTTGAAACATCGATCTGAGACCCTAAAAAGCATATAAGACGATCTAACCATGTCCACCCCTCCGTCTGCTGCATCTGACGGAAAGGATCTATGACATCCTAATTTTGCATGAATACGTGTTATAGTTGTAGATCGGTTGGGGTTGCAAATGGTCGAAATCGGTGCACAGGGAAAAATTTTCCCCTCACAAAGAAAGTGGATAAAAGTTGTACCAACCAAATGGCCGCAGCTAAAGGGTGATTTTTTAAGAGCTTGATAACTTTTTTTAAAAAAAAAACGCATAAAATTTGCAAAATCTCATCGGTTCTTCATTTGAAACGTTAGATTGGTCCATGACATTTACTTTTTGAAGATAATTTAATTTAAATGTTGACCGCGGCTGCGTCTTAGGTGGTCCATTCGGAAAGTCCAATTTTGGGCAACTTTTTCGAGCATTTCGGCCGGAATAGCCCGAATTTCTTCGGAAATGTTGTCTTCCAAAGCTGGAATAGTTGCTGGCTTATTTCTGTAGACTTTAGACTTGACGTAGCCCCACAAAAAATAGTCTAAAGGCGTCAAATCGCATGATCTTGGTGGCCAACTTACCGGTCCATTTCTTGAGATGAATTGTTCTCCGAAGTTTTCCCTCAAAATGGCCATAGAATCGCGAGCTGTGTGGCATGTAGCGCCATCTTGTTGAAACCACATGTCAACCAAGTTCAGTTCTTCCATTTTTGGCAACAAAAAGTTTGTTAGCATCGAACGAACCATTCACCGTAACGTTGCGTCCAACAGCATCTTTGAAAAAATACGGTCCAATGCCACCAATACCAATACCAATACCAGCGTACAAACCACACCAAACAGTGCATTTTTCGGGATGCATGGGCAGTTCTTGAACGGCTTCTGGTTTCTCTTCACTCCAAATGCGGCAATTTTGTTTATTTACGTAGCCATTCAACCAGAAATGAGCCTCATCGCTGAACAAAATTTGTCGATAAAAAAGCGGATTTTCTGCCAACTTTTCTAGGGCCCATTCACTGAAAATTCGACGTTGTGGCAGATCGTTTGGCTTCAGTTCTTGCACGAGCTGTATTTTATACGGTTTTACACCAAGATCTTTGCGTAAAATCTTCCATGTGGTCGAATAACACAAACCCAATTGCTGCGAACGGCGACGAATCGACATTTCACGGTCTTCAGCAACACTCTCAGAAACAGACGCAATATTCTCTTCTGTACGCACTGTACGCATTCGTGTGGTTGGTTTAATGTCCAATAAAGTAAACTGAGTGCGAAACTTGGTCACAATCGCATTAATTGTTTGCTCACTTGGTCGATTATGTAGACCATAAATCGGACGTAAAGCGCGAAACACATTTCGAACCGAACACTGATTTTGGTAATAAAATTCAATGATTTGCAAGCGTTGCTCGTTAGTAAGTCTATTCATGATGAAATGTCAAAGCATACTGAGCATCTTTCTCTTTGACACCATGTCTGAAATCCCACGTGATCTGTCAAATACTAATGCATGAAAATCCTAACCTCAAAAAAATCACTCTTTAGAATCATTAAATTCGGAGCACACATTCCTCTGACTGCGTAGACATGAACAATTAAAAGGTTTCTCCAAATTCGTACTTTCAAGGGTTACAATGAGAATGGAGGGATAAAAATGGTACCAATTAAACGGCTACTGCTAGAATGATGAAATTCGGTGTATACATCCCTCTAATTGCTTAGACACGTACAATGAAGAGATCTTCCAAACTCGTAGTTTAACAGTGAAAAAAATACTACTTTTTTCAAAAGGTGTTTTCATTCAATCCTGAAATACTCTATCGATTTTAATGTGTTATATCTTTTTTGAAGGTAATTTCAATTACTTTAAAACTATTGAGGTGGTGTGTTATAGATTTTTTAAGGTTTTTGCAATTTTAATTCTTTTATTTTGATTTTCGAAATGATTACACCAATCCATTTTGTTGAAATTTTAAAGTAGTGTGCATAGATCTATTTCTAAGCGACTATGTGAGTTTGAAAGTGGTGAAATGATGGCTTCTATTTTTACGATTTTTTTTTTTCGATTTTTGTTTTACAATCGACCAGAATTACAGTGAAAAGTCATCAAAATTATAATGTTTTCATTAGTTTATAAAAACAATGTATAAAAATAATAAAAAATCCAAGAAAAATAGCTGATCGTCCAGAGGATAATCACTCCAATTCTATCGTTCACAACTGTAATGAGTGTCGTACGTTAATTGCCGATTTAACAGCGGATCGTGCTCTCAACATATTTTCATCTTCGTGCTTTCCTTTAAGAAGTCTTTCTTCAATATGATATTCGCTAATTTCCCTACATCGCAATGTCATTGCAAAAATTAATCCGATATTATGAGCCGATAGTCTGCGCAATGCAAGGGTGTGAAGATAAATTCGTAAGTTAAATATGTCCCACACCCAAGACACAAACCAATTTAGCTTGTGGAACGTATTTAAAAAATATTTTTTTAAATAAAAACACTAAAAATAATAAAAATAAAAGGAATTATGTAATTATTTTTTAACAATATTTTCCGTTCCAATTATTTGAATGCATCAAATCAGTCAAAAGTCCAAAAACTATACAAAATAGGCCATTTTAGGCCATGTATTGTTGTGACATTGAAGAGCCGATATCTCGAAAACTAGAATACATGAATCGGGTATTCCAAAGGCAATTATTTAGCCCTTGATAAGTAGAATATTTGGCAAAAAAGAGTTGGTCCAAATTCCGTTTGAGATCGGAGATATATAGGTTTTTCAGATATCGGGTGTATATATATCGAATTTTGATTGTCCGATATCTCGAAAAGTAGAATACATGAATCGGGTATTCCAAAGGCAATTATTTAGCCCTTGATAAGGATAATATTTTCCAAAAAAGTCCTGGTCCAAATTCCGTTTGAGATTGGAGATATATAGGTTTTTCAGATATCGGGTATATATATATCGAATTTTGATTGTCCGATATCTCGAAAACTAGAATACATGAATCGGGTATTCCAAAGGCAATTATTTAGCCCTTGATAAGGATAATATTTTCCAAAAAAAGTGTTGGTCCGAATTCCGTTTGAGATCGGAGATATATAGGTTTTTCAGATATCGGGTATATTTATATATCGAATTTTAATTGTCCGATATCTCGAAAACTAGAATACATAAATCGGGTATTCCAAAGGCAATTATTTAGTCCTTGATAAGGATAATATTTTCCAAAATAGTCCTGGTCCAAATTCCGTTTAAGATCGGAGATATATAGGTTTTTCAAATATCGGGTATATATATATCGAATTTTGATTGTCCGATATCTCGAAAACTAGAATACATGAATCGGGTATTCCAAAGGCAATTATTTAGCCCTTGATAAGGATAATATTTTCCAAAAAAAGTGTTGGTCCGAATTCCGTTTGAGATCGGAGATATATAGGTTTTTCAGATATCGGGTATATTTATATATCGAATTTTAATTGTCCGATATCTCGAAAACTAGAATACATAAATCGGGTATTCCAAAGGCAATTATTTAGTCCTTGATAAGGATAATATTTTCCAAAATAGTCCTGGTCCAAATTCCGTTTAAGATCGGAGATATATAGGTTTTTCAAATATCGGGTATATATATATCGAATTTTGATTGTCCGATATCTCGAAAACTAGAATACATGAATCGGGTATTCCAAAGGCAATTATTTAGCCCTTGATAAGGATAATATTTTCCAAAAAAGAGTTGGTCCAAATTCCGTTTAAGATCGGAGATATATAGGTTTTTCAGATATCGGGTATATATATATCGAATTTTGATTGCCCGATATCTCGAAAACTAGAATACATGAATCGGGTATTCCAAAGGCAAATATTTAGCCCTTGGTAAGTAGAATTTTTTCCAATTCTACTCCAATTTTTTCGGGTGTATATATATCGAATTTTGATTCCCCGATATCTCGAAAACTAGAATACATGAATCGGGTATTCCAAAGGCAAATATTTAGCCCTTGGTAAGTAGACCAACTCTTTTTTGGCAAATATTCTACTTAACAAGGGCTAAATAATTGCCTTTGGAATACCCGATTCATGTATTCTAGTTTTCGAGATATCGGCTCTTCAATGTCACAACAATACATGGCCTAAAATGGCCTATTTTGTATAGTTTTTGGACTTTTGACTGATTTGATGCATTCAAATAATTGGAACGGAAAATATTGTTAAAAAATAATTACATAATTCCTTTTATTTTTATTATTTTTAGTGTTTTTATGAAAAAATATATTTTTTTAAATACGTTCCACAAGCTAAATTGGTTTGTGTCTTGGGTGTGGGACGTATTTAACTTTCGAATTTATCTTCACACCCTTGCGCAATGATCCAATTCGTCCTTTTTTATACTCTCACTCTACAGAGTAGGAGGGTATATATCATTTAGGACAGAAAAAAGTGTAACGGATTGAAGGAGTGACTTATTACCCTAAGTATGTTTGGACCAAATTGAAATTTGATATTTAGCAATGCATTTTTAGTGGTTACATTCGCATGGAATATGGGCGAAATTGTCACACCCCTTCTGGTACCTCCCACATAAAGCGGCATGAACTTTGGTTACTATAAAACCGATATAAATCCATACGGGTAGTCAAAATCATTTGCAATTTGATATTTAAAAATGTTTTTATAATCACTTTAAACCTAAAAAATATTTACGCTTTAGTCACGCCCCTTCTTGTACCTCGCACAATAGTCTCTATCCTAGGCAATATTAAATCCTTCATAACTTCTAAACTGATGCATGTAATCCACTATGACTTGATATTTGATCATGTTTTTACAATCTATATATTATATATATGACTTATCATTGACCAGCCCCCAGACCAAACGGCTGAAGCCAGGGCCATGAAATTTTCAGTGTAGCTTCCAAATATGACGTAGACGTCGTTTTACGAAATTCGTATTTTTAGGGGGTAAAATGGTACAAAAAGGGATAAACATCGAACCTTCGTCCTGACTAAACGGCAGTAGCTACAAACATGAAATTCGGTGTGTTCCTTGCAATGATCACGTAGACGAACTACAAATAGGGGTTTTTCGAAATTTGTACTTTTAAGGGAGGAAAGGGACAAAAAGGGATAAAAATGGTACCAATTTAAGTATTGCAGCTTTATTCGTGAAAATCGGTATCTACATTTCTCTGACATTTGTATTGTGGTTATAATACCAGTTTTTCCGGATACTTTCAAACATCCAAAATTACAATTACTTTATAATATAGGTTAGCAATGTAAGCTAAATTTTTTCTGAGGATGTGTATTTGGAAGTAATCAATAAAAATCTCAATTTTGGATTTTTGTGATGTTTTGATGATGATTCTTTTACCCGATTCTTATTAAAATTGTTGTTTTCGACGACGTTTACTTTGCTCGAAAAATCGAATACAATGCTATTCGATTAAATTGCATTAAATATAGAAATAGGTTCTTCAAAGATTTTATCAACTCCACCCTGTGTAAAAGGCTATATAAATATTTGCCATCTAAGCACACTTACTTAACAGACTGTGTGTGTATGTGGACACCCACACACCGCCCACGTAATTATATGCCACTAGTTCCAGCCAGGAAACCTGGAGGAAACCAGGAACAACAGAAATTAAGTTACGTTTCGTTGAGTTTAAGAAGAAAAGGAAGCACGTGTATGTATAACTAAGTGCGTACGTGTTTGTAAGTTTGTATAAGTACAGCGTACAAACACATTCACATACATATACAAATAAAGGAGGAGACGCCACAACAACAAGACAAGAAGTGTAAATATAAACACAGGTGTTGCCGTCAACCTCAATATTCCCATAAAATACATAATCTTGCAGAAATTAAAACATCGGAAATACGCAGACAGTGGGTGGAAAAAGCTATTTTTATGGAAATACTTTAGTAAAAAGACAAAATAATAAATTAAAAACAGATAAGATAACTCTATACAGAAGGTCACTGATGATTATCCCCACACAGGATATGAAAAAGGTCTATTCAAAGATTCCTTTTTTTTTGATTTTTTCAAAAGAAATTTGGATTTTGAAAAAAATTCTTTTCAAATCCCTATCCCTATTAATATTATAAAACCATAGTGTAAGCCTGTCTGTCTGTTTGTTTGTTCCGCAATCACGCGTAAACAGCTGAACCGATGTTGTTGAAATTTTCAGTACAGATGCGTATATACCTCGTTTTTATTACTAAAGCGATCAATTTTATGATCAATTTATGGGAACTATAACAACACTTCGGGCATGTGCCAAAACATGGGCCTATACAGTTCTTATTCACGGTAGGTATTCCTAGTGGGAATATATCACGATCTGAAAAATTTGATCGAGGTCCGATGTAAGATGTAGTTTCTAAAGCTGTAATAGAGGAGAATGGGGGTTATACCAAAGTATATATATATATCTGACTTTAATAGTATATATTCTTAGTTGAAATATAATATAATAATATATAAAATTTGAAAAACTTCCGATGTAAAATGTGGTTCATAAAGGAGTAACAATAAAATTGGGGCCCATTTGTAAGGGCGCTACATTAAAAGTGGTTCCATATAGATCAGTTTCATAGTATGTAATATTAGTTGAAATATAATATAATCTGCAAACTTTGAAAAACTTTTGATGTAAAATGTGGGCCCTAGAGTGGTAATAATTAAAATGAGGGCCATTTGTAAGGGCGCTACATTAAACAGTGGGCCATTATAGATCACATTCAAAGTAGGTATTCTTTCTTGAAATATAACATGGTCTGCAAAATGTTATCAAGATCTAATGTAAGATGTGGGTTCTAGAGCGAAAAATAGTGTAAACTGGGGGCCCATTTGTGTAGGGGCTATACCAAAACTTTGACCTATATAGCTGGCTTTCAAAAGAGGTGATTCTTGTCTAAATATAACATTGTGTGGAAAATTTGATCAAGATCCGATGTAAAATGCGCATTTTAGAGCAGTAATATTGTAAATCGGAGGTACATTTGAATGGGGGCTATATCATAACATAGCCCCATGTGATCCACTTTCCCGTGAGCTGTTTCTAGTTAAAATATAATACGATCCTGAAAAATTGGTCATGCTCCCATGTAAAATGTGTATTCTAGAGCAGTAATATGTTAAATTATAGGGATATTTGTATGGAGGCTATATCTAAATCTGAACCGATCATACCCACTTTCAGCATAAGTGTTTCTAGTTCGATTATAAAATGTTGTGCCATTTTTAAAGAAAATCGGGTACAATATGCGGCTTCTAAAGCGGAAAAGTGAAAACGGGAGCGACATTTGTATGGAGACTATATCTAAATCTGAACCGATCTAACCCGCTTTCGACACAGGTATTTCTAGTTATATTATAAGGGGTTATGCAAAATTTGAAGAAAATCGGGTACTATATGTGCTTTATAGGGCGGAAAAAGTCAAATCGGGAGCGACATTTGTATGGGGGCTATAGCTAAATCTGAACCGATTCAATACCAATCGTCCTTGGCCAAGAAAAGTAACTTCTGCCAAATTTCATGACAATCGGAACACAATTGCGACCTGTAGAGTGAGAACAAGCTTAGATGGACAGCAGACGGACGGACGGACGGACGGACGAACAGACAGACATCGTTAAATCGAATCAGCTGGTGAGTCTAAGCCGATCCGTATACTTAAAGGTGGGTCTAGCTCAATTATTTCTTGGTGTTACAATCATTTGGCGCGAAATATATTACTGACCACGAGAAAGATCAATTTTGATGCCGATATTTGGAATTTCGTTTTGTGGGCGGAGTGGGCGTGGCAGTAGTGTTTTTTTTGAGGTAGATGACAGAAAATTTGAACTAAAGAGTGATTTTTTTGAGGTTAGGATTTTCATGCATTAGTATTTGACAGATCACGTGGGATTTCAGACATGGTGTCAAAGAGAAAGATGCTCAGTATGCATTGACATTTCATCATGAATAGACTTACTAACGAGCAACGCTTGCAAATCATTGAATTTTATTACCAAAATCAGTGTTCGGTTCGAAATTTTTTATCGACAAATTTTGTTCAGCGATGAGGCTCATTTCTGGTTGAATGGCTACGTAAATAAACAAAATTGCCGCATTTGGAGTGAAGAGCAACCAGAAGCCGTTCAAGAACTGCCCATGCATCCCGAAAAATGCACTGTTTGGTGTGGTTTGTACGCTGGTGGAATCATTGGACCGTATTTTTTCAAAGATGCTGTTGGACGCAACGTTACGGTGAATGGCGATCGCTATCGTTCGATGCTAACAAACTTTTTGTTGCCAAAAATGGAAGAACTGAACTTGGTTGACATGTGGTTTCAACAAGATGGCGCTACATGCCACACAGCTCGCGATTCTATGGCCATTTTGAGGGAAAACTTCGGAGAACAATTCATCTCAAGAAATGGACCGGTAAGTTGGCCACCAAGATCATGCGATTTGACGCCTTTAGACTATTTTTTGTGGGGCTACGTCAAGTCTAAAGTCTACAGAAATAAGCCAGCAACTATTCCAGCTTTGGAAGACAACATTTCCGAAGAAATTCGGGCTATTCCGGCCGAAATGCTCGAAAAAGTTGCCCAAAATTGGACTTTCCGAATGGACCACCTAAGACGCAGCCGCGGTCAACATTTAAATGAAATTATCTTCAAAAAGTAAATGTCATGGACCAATCTAACGTTTCAAATAAAGAACCGATGAGATTTTGCAAATTTTATGCGTTTTTTTTAAAAAAAAAAGTTATCAAGTTCTTAAAAAATCACCCTTTATATATTGTTGACCACGAAAAAGATCAATTTGATGCAGATATTTGAAATTTCGTTATGTGGGCGGAAAAGATCAATATGAAATCTGATTTTAATTTTAACTTTTTTTTACCTGGCGAAGCGGTCTGGGTTCAGCTAGTGTAATTATAGTTCTTTACATTTACAGTTTTCATACCCCGCCTCCTCATAACAACGAAGGTAGATCTGGACCATATGATGGTTAATTAAGTAATATGTAGCGTAATTCAAATACATTTTGATTAAGCTCTTCATCTTTAATTTCGACTAAAGTATGATGCTCAATGTAAAAACTAAAACTTCTATAATTTGCCAAAATTATATGAATTATACGAATTCGTGTTGCAACAAATCTTGTCCGAACACTGTGCACTCCGCAAACGTTACTCAACACAAATGTTACTCGTATACAAAGAGACAAAGATTACAAGAATAGAATAGAACCATAGACACCGAGAATACGGACTACGTGCGAGTACGCCGAGTGCAATAAAGTCAGAAAGTCATTGGAATGAAAAGCAAATGCTAAAGAATTTTTTAAATGTGTTACGGTTTCCCTGATGCGTTACGGCGTTATGACAACAGGCTGCTTTGGCGGTTGTACGCCTGCTTCCGCATGGCGTAACAATGACTGCCATGAGGACGACGCGTCGCAAGCAATTAGTCGAAGAAGAAGGGGGAAACGTGAATATGTTTTAAACTCATCCAGAACTAAGAAGAACATAACACTTCGTTGTTTATTTTTCTTAAATAATTCTTGGAGAAATAAAATTTTAGAGGCTCCTTTTGGTAGAGCAAAATGGAACAACGATTTATGAGTTATTAAAACAAAATTAGGTACCACGCTGATTTCCTTAGACAAAAGCATTAACACGAAAATGTTGACTCAACTCTATATTTATTATCCTAGAGTAGTTTAACTTATCTCAAATATTGTGTTAGGGTGAGTTTTTCTGGGAGTGTTTAGCAACATAATAGGAACTCATCTACACTTAATAAAAATCCATATCCCAAATAAATGTAGATTTCTAAATAGGTTCAAATATTACATTTCAACTTCATAACGTTACAAATATATGGGTCATTCCACGACAAATCGGACAGTTAAAGAAATATATTTTTGATTTCCCTCCTTTTTTATATTTTTTAGTAGCCATTGAAAACATCTCCTGGTATACTTTGAGTTTTTTTCTTTTTACTCGTTAAAAAGATATAGCTTTTTTAAAAATCGTTAAATAGTAGTTCTTTTTTCAGTCTTTTGCTCTTAACTTCTTTAATAATGGGCCGAATTAGATATTCTTTTTATACCCTACACCACAGGGTATAATGTCCTTGTGTTTGTAACACCCAAAAGGAAACGAGATAGACCCATCTTTTATTATACCGATCAACTTAGAATCACTTTTTGAGTCTATTTAGCAATGTCCTTCTGTCTGTCTGTCCGTCCGTTTGTCCATCTATTCTTGTAATCAAAGTCCAGGTCGCAATTGTGGTTAGAACTAAATGAAACTTTGCACAATGAAGTTTTATGGAATAAGGACAAATGCTATTTAATTTGAAGCAAATCGATTCAGATTTAGATATAGCTCCCATACAAATTTTGCTTCCGATTTTACTTTTTCCGCTCTAGAAACCACATATTTTAACAGATTTTCTTTAAATTTAGCAAAATATCTTATAGTTCAACTAGAAACGCCTGTGGTAAAAATGTGTTAGATCGGTTCAGATTTATATATAGCTCCCATACAAATTTCGTTCCCAATGGGCCAAATGGGCCAGATCGGTTCAGATATATATATATAGCTCCAACACAAATGTCTCCCCCGATTTGATTATTTCCGCTCTATAAACCACATAATTTAACAGATTTTCTTAAAATTTGGCAAACCAGATCATATTTCAACTACAAACATCCATGGCGAAAGTGGGTCAAATCGATTCAGATTTATATATAGATCCCATATAAACGATCTAATTCTTTCCGCTCTAGAAACCCCATATTTAATAGATCAAATTTGGGAAAGTGTCTTATATTTCAGAACAACTATGCTAAAAATGTGTCAGATCGGTTCAGATTTATATATAGCTCTTATTCAAAGTTTGTGTTATTTTTTTTTTTACAAATACAGATAGAAGTATGAAATCTGTAGTATATATATACCCGGTTCAAATGTAACGACCTTTTTATGCCCTAACCCACAGGGTATATTAATTTTTATTTAAACATCTATTTATATGAAAATTTTGAGCCTTGCTTGAAATTGGGCCTATATTAATTACTATGTTTTTTCTGAAAATTTGGGAAAAATGAATTCTCTAATCTCCACTGTATGCTTTATCTCTTCAGCTATTTTGAGTTGAGTTCTTTCCTCTAATATTTCCAATATTTAAGTATTTTAAAAAAAAAAACGCATAAAATTTGCAAAATCTCATCGGTTCTTTATTTGAAACGTTAGATTGGTCCATGACATTTACTTTTTGAAGATAATTTCATTTAAATGTTGACCGCGGCTGCGTCTTAGGTGGTCCATCCGCTTAGTCCAATTTTGGCATTTCCACGTTTTTGAGTAACAGAGACCCAATTGGTGCGAACGGCGACGAATCGAAAATTGGTGGTCATCATTAACACTGGCCGATACAGCTGCGATATTTTCTTCAGTTCGCACTCTACGTAAGCGTGTTGGTGGTTTAATGTCCAACAATGTAAATTTGGTGCGAAATTTAGTCACAATAGCCCGAATAGCCGCTTCAGTGGGTCGATTAAACTGACCATAAAATGGAAGCGCGCAATGAACTTTCTTAACAGAGCACGCATTTTGATAATAAAATTCAATAATTTGCAAGCGTTGTTCGTTTGTAAGACGATTCATGATGAAATGTCAAAGCATACTGAGCATCTTTCTCTTTGACACCATGTCTGAAATCCCACGTGATCTGTCAAATACTAATGCATGAAAATCCTAACCTCAAAAAAATCACTCTTTAGATTTTCTTTTGTAGGGGTGAAATGGGACTTAAAATTGTAAAAATGGTACCTATCAAAGGACAACTGCTAGAAACACGAAATTCGTTGTGTACATTCCTCTAATTGAGTAGACACGTAAAATAATAAAATTTTCGAAATTCGTACTTTTAAGGGTGTAAAATGGGAATAGAGGGATAAAAATAATACCAACCAAGTGGCTGAAGCTAGAATAAGGCAATCAAACCGCTGAACTAGAATAATGAAATCAGTGCATATTTCGCTCTGGTTGCGTAGACTAGAAATATAATGTGGTATTTCGATAATCGTACTTTTAGGGTCAAAATGGGCAAAAAGGTATAAAATTATTTATTTTTTTATATTTTAAATTATCTCAAACCCTTGGTAAACTACGAACCGTTAAATATGTAGACCAATCTACATCGCGATGTCGTAATGGGACCTCTCAATCGCGCGACCACTTGTCTTCTTAAACCCAACAGAACAAAATAATATCCACCCTGGAATGTTACCGTAGAACATTCCAAATCCTAAACGGGATTTAATATTATGTAGTATTTTATAAGATTCGTTTACATATTGTTAGGCTCTTAAGGAGCAGATGCAATATCAAACAAATAAAGTTAAAAACAAAATTAGGAAAAACTGTACGAAAGGGGATACAAATGACACAAATCAAGCGAATCTTGAAATTTATATTTATTCTTCTTTCTTTATATTATTCTTCTTCATAAGAAAGTCAGAGTAATTCGACAAGAAAAATTAATTAAAAAATTATTTGATAAAATTTCAACGCATTTGACGCAAAAAAAACATTTTTTAATGACTTTTCATTGCCTATTCGATTTTGGTAGCGCCGACTGTAAATTTTGAAAAATTGTAAAAGAAATTGTGTATATTTCAATGAGAATAGCAACTCAACTCAGGAACTCAAAATTAGATTCATTATTGATATTCTGTCATAGATTAACATTTTACTTCAGCAATAACTTTTTTTCGATAAATATGTATAAATTTTGCTTTTTAATCTCGATAAGAGAATTGAACAGATTTTGCAAAATAAAATAAAAAGTGGGAGGAATAAATAAATTGAAATAAAATAATGAGATTACAAAATTTCAGCCTAGCCAATTTCGAGAAATAACGCGTTCACCAAATGTTTCCTTCAATAAGTCGACATTCAAAACAGTATGGACCAACGATTTTCAGAATTAAATTACATTGGCCAAAATGCAATAACTTTAGAATTGAAATTAGAACTAACACCTAATTAGGATTTTTTAGATATTTACATTGCAAAACAGTTCTAGTTTAAAAATTAGGCCAAAGTTGAGTTTTTTTTT
This sequence comes from Polietes domitor, assembly GCA_947397865.1. Lineage (NCBI taxonomy): Eukaryota > Metazoa > Arthropoda > Insecta > Diptera > Muscidae > Polietes > Polietes domitor. Next base: position 78,739,645 of record OX377621.1, on the reverse strand, counting down.
GATTTAGAAGAAAAGTAAAATTTTTATTTTTAAGTTGTCATGTTTGCTTGCTCTTAATGCGCAACATTTTTTGAGAATTACAGATTGTCACCTTTTTCAGATTTTGAAAATTGAAAAACGTAGCATATTTCTTCGACTGTTTCTCATACATTTTACGGGATTTTGCCCTCTGTCTGTGTCCTGCTGTCCTGAGTCTGTCTCAAATATAATTTGCTTGCAATATATATTTAAAAATATTTATTATGAAGAAAGGTGTGAATTTGAAAGAATAAAATACACACATATTTGAATTTTCTTGTATAATTTAAATTTTTTGTAAAACACAAAATTTATTGAATTTTGTCCGGATATGATCACCTTTTTATGATGCGCTCTTAATCTTTTATTTACATATTGGATCTCCTGCTATATACATATTGAATACTATACATAATTTATTCCATAACTAATTAGAAACAGAATTTGAATACGACACAGCTATATATCGTTTGACCTTAATACTTAATTTGATTCAATTATCTGACTACAATTGCGACCTGTACAAGAATAGATGGACTGACGGACGGACATTGCTCAATCGACTCAAAAAGTGCATGTTGTACAGTATTTGGTACCATTTTTATCGCTTTTTGTCCGGGTCCCCCCATTAAAAGTACATATTTTGAAAAACCATTTATGCAGCGCTTCTACGTTTTCAGAGGAGAGTATACAGAGAACGATTCCAGCTGATACCATTTTTATCCCTTTTTGTTCCCTTGTTTCCCCATTAAAATTATAATTTTCGAAAAATAAATTTATGTTGCGCCTCTACGTGGTCACAGGAGTGTATATGATGAATTTTATGATTCCACTTGTAATACTTTGGTTGGTATCATTTGTGTCCTTTTTTGTACCGCTTCCACTTAAAAGTACGAATTTCGAAAAAAAAAAATTTCGAAACCCAATTATATTGGGTTGTCAGAGGAATGTACACGCCGAATTTCACGATTCTAGCTGCAATACGTTGGTTGATATCATTTGTATCCTTTTTATCCCATTTACCCTTAAACGTACATATTTCGAAAAATGCAATTCCATTCAATTTTCAATTTAGTTGTCAAAGGAATATACATACGAAGTTTTACGACTATAGCTGCAATACTTAAATTGGAACAATTGTTATCCCTTTTTGCCTCTTTTCCCCTTAAAAGTACAAATTTCTGAAAATCACTTTTAGCACCCAAAAAAAGTGAAAAAGATTATCATGTTGTGATTCGGAGTAGTGAAAATTGGAATCTTCACCAATGAATTGAACATGGAGTTGTCATAGGAGGGATGTCCTTTATTTTGAAAGGCTTAAAAGTTATTTTAAAGTTTTGCAAAGGAACAATTTATTTAATGTGAACTAATATATAATGTAAATAAATACTAATTAAATTTGGTATTAAATAAATTGACACTACTTAATTTTACTGATATTATGTAGTATTTATTAATATTAATAAAAATATGAAATAATGCAGGATCTAGCTTCAAATTGTTCTGCTTTAAGGAAAGAAGAGCAGATTAAATGAAAACTTGACTAGAACCGATAAAGTGTGAATTTAACTAGATGTTACTGATATTATTATTAATAAATGTGTTGCACAGGGACTGGCACATCGAATATACCCTCTATCCTATGGTGTAAGATATACACAAAATAGTAGCAACCTCTGCTACAAATGACTATTGTCCAATATTATCTAAAATCTGTTTTAAACACACACAGTTCACTGACTTTAAAAACCTTTCACTGAACAATTTCCTAGTTCAAAGGAAAAATGTCAGTTGAATTCCACATTTCTTACACACAAAGAATTTCTCTACTTCCACCTCCTTTCTCCCGAAAATATCCGGAAAGTAAATAGACGACAGTAACGAATGTTGAAAATGTGATTTTGTTGACTTTGCTCAAGCGACCACAGAACCCACATTTCATTTGGGAAGGGAGGGAGGACGTCTGTGGGTTTGCCAAATGCTTAATGCTTTCAAGTCAATAGTTAGATGTTAAGGAAACGTATTTTAATAAATCGAAAGTTCATGATGCCGGTTCAAATGCTAACATCATTTATCATTTCGCACTAGTCAGCAGTCGGCAGCCAACAGCAGCAGCAGTAGTAGCAGAAGTGCACCCCAACAGATGTGTTGAGAAAGAAGTATGCTTGAGTTTATAATGCCAATGTGGCAATGCCTCCACAATATAAGGAGGGATTCAATTGACTTTCACTTAAGCATTTCCTTATATGTGCACGTACATATGTATATATGTGTGTGAGTAAGTAATAAGTATGTCCTTGAACGTGGCGTCTAGTAATAAAGTACTTAGCATTAGGATTAGGTGCATCGAGTGGATAGAGGAGTTGCTATACTGTGAGCCTCTTAAACAAACGCAATAGTGAGACAACATATTAAATAAACAAGTCAAAGATTAATTTTATTCGAAAACATTCACAACATTTATAATTGTTGTAGACTAAATACTAAGAAATTCATCTTGAAACTTATTTTTGATTGCAATCACATATATATATATATATATATATAATTGTTGTGGAGTAGGGACAAGGAACTCAATCATGGGACTTAAAGAAACTATTAGCTGTTAACAAAAAATTTATTTAAAAAAATTGTTTACTAAACAAATTACAAGGAATTAAGAATTAAATTTAATATTATATTTTATAACATTTGATATTTTTAACTACCCAGCAAAAAAATTGGAAGTACTTCCGTAGGAAGCACATTTTAATCACATCTCAAAATCCAAATTAGCATTTCTCCTGCTTTTGAGGAAGTACTTTAAAACAACGTCCAAAAAGTCGATAATATGTTAATATTCCGTAACATTTTACGAATAACATTTTCACAGCTGAATGGGAACGACTTTTTAGTATGGGGTCACAAAGGTAAGGTGTCCACTTTGCACCCAGAAGGTCTCGTGTTCGAATCTTGGCTCGGGAAATTTTTTTTAATATTTTTATAAATAAACAATTAAACATTGTTGTATAATTTGACAATTTTAAATTTTTTTATTAAAAAATACAAATTTTTAATATACTTAAAATATTTCATGTTTTTATTAATTATTGGTCCTGCATAATATCAGTAAAATTAAGTAGTGTCAATTTATTGAATACTAAATTTAATTAGTATTTATTTGCGTTATATATTAGTTCATATTAAACAAATATTTTGTTAAGTTCCCAATTGTCAGTTTTACAGAACTAAATGATTTGTTTTAGTTATTCAGCACTCACAACAGAGGATAGCTAAGATGGTTAGAGTGCCGTAGTAGCAATCAGAAGGTCCACTATTCTACCCCCGGTAGCGTCGGATTTTTTAAAACAGAAAGGGAAACAAATGAAAAAGTGGTTCCTTTACAACAATTAAAAATAACTTTTATAAAGGACATCACAACTCCTATCACAACTCCATGTTAAATTCATTGGTGGAAGATCCAACTTTTCGCTACTTCCGAATCACGAGATGAACATCTTTTTCACTTCTTTGGGTGCTCTCTTTTTGCTGGGTATGTAGATGCAAATTGCTTCAAATTCGGCAAAACAAAATATTTTTGTATCTTCTACCACAAAAAAGTTAAGATTTTTTAATTACCTATTTACAAAAGTCCTGATTTTCAGTCTACCCTGCTGTCTATAATTTCATATTTTTGTAACGATGAAAATCGGCGCGTATTGCCGTGGTTATAAGTGCATATAACTTTATTTACAATTGTTTGACACCATTTAAAAAATTAAAAGAAATTACTTTTATTTTTGGGACAGCCGAATGTATATGAGTAGATTGTGTGTATATTCTTTTCATAAAAATATTGTATAGGTATTTTTTGAAAACTTATATGTGGATTTTTTTGGGTAATATGAACGCTATTTAATATTAAGCAAATCGGTTTAAATGTAGATATAGGCATTTTAGAAGGCCTTCCCATTAGATGCTACACGATCGATAACTCATGCTTGCTTGCCTTCTTCGGATAGGCATGCTATAAGGCCTTGCGAGAGAAGGCAGCGCGGAAGGTGTTCAATTTAACGATGATTATTTTCTACACACTTTTGGTTGTAAACGCATAACAAAATTCTGTGGCTCATTCCTACTTCCCTTCTTTCGCCAGGCATGCTAAAAGGCCTGCCAAAAGAAGGCAGCGGCGAAGGTGTTCGCTTCGATTAAGGGTCGTGTGTTTCTATAAACATTTTGACACATACAGACAATAAAGTTCTGTAGTTTAGTAGGTAGCACTTCCGATTAACAATGCGAAGATCATGGGTTCAAATTCCAGCCGAGGCAAATAAAAATGTTGAAAGATTTAAATTTAAATTGAAAAAAATGAAAAAAGATTTAATTGAAAATTAATATACTGCTAATAACAAGGCCAGAAATATTAAAAAATGCTGTCATATGTTGCGCCTTATTTTTGGACCTTCTGGAAGGGCTTTTGTTGCAGGCCTTCCAGAAGGTCTTTGGTAGGAGGCCATCTAGATGGTCTTTTGTCGGAGCCCTTCTAGAAGGCCTGCAAATAGAAGCGAGAGGGAAGGCCTTGCTCTCCAATCTTACCCTGTGTTAATTTTAAATGAGTATAGAATGCAGCAAGCATGTCTTGCGCCTGCCTAAGAAGGCATTTGAGAAGGCCCCACTTTCAAAATGACACAGTCGTTTAAAAATAGACCTTCTTATACCTCCAACAGAATTGTTTCTATTCAAGGTAAAATTAATGCTTTATAACTCCTATACCGGTGCCTGAAATTCATTATGACTTCATATTTGATCATGTATTTACAATTATTAACAAAAGTGGAAGCTCTATAAATCAGCTTTTTCTTGAATAAAATTCACGGTGAGAATGGTATTTAGAAAAAACCTGCTAGAAATTAAAATCTGAAATTTTTGTCTTTCAACGGATAAATTGGGAGGGAAACTCCACATAATATGTTACAATAAAACCGTGAGACATGATTTCCCTCCCAAGAACGAGATTATATAGAAGTGAAACTATAGGTCACTAATAGGAAAACTCACACTCAGTTTTTTTTATTTCGTGGTCGTTTGTATTTTGTACATGACTTTTAATTTCCAAAGGATGTAAATGTTTCAATAATTTAGTTTCGTACTTTTGCGTGTCATACAATGGCGATATGGATATCAAATGAAAGAGAAGAACATCAGCTAAATATACATTAAATTTCATGCATCTATCTATGTGAATTTAACATTAACAATCATTTCAATTTTTCTCCTTTAAAAAGTTTATGTAGATTATTCATGTTTTAATTTTTAAGGCGGACAACTTTAAATGATTGAATTTTTTTCCAAAAATTAGCTTATATAAGATTAGAATGTGTTTACGATGCAAATAACCCCATATTTCAGTTTTTACTTCACATTTAACCCACTGAGTATTAACAGTATGAAAAAAATTTGCGGGCCTTAATGGGTTAGAAAATTCTAAAAATTGCAATTGGTTATCAATACCTCTCCAACGAGTACCTAAGAACATAAATCGAACTAAAGATGTGGAAGTTATTGCGGTTTTTATAAAAAATGCATCAAAAATTGCACTGAAATAGTATAAATCTGTCCTTTATACTGGCTCATATTGCAAGTTTTTAATATGGTTTGATAAGGCAGGGATCGAATTTCAATGAACGCGTTCAGCTCACGAACGGACAATGATAATAGTGATAGAAATACTTCGGGAGAACACATAAAACAATCCAATCTTTTGTTTTAGTCGGGAACATCAACATCATTTTTTCCTTCCTCACAAAAGAACGCACTCTAATGTACAGTGGTGGCCACGAGTTTAGCACACTTCACATGTATTGTTTATAACAGTAAATAATTTGTTCTGATAATGAACTCTGAGGCTAACATTTATTTTTAAGTGTTGCTTATGGTGTGATCAGTATGTCCTGTATTTTTTTCGTATTCTTTTTTGCCTTTTTCTCGTACACTTATCCATTTGCAAGTAATTCGCTGGACACAAATTTAGCACATTTGATAAAAGTTGTTATTTTCTGTCACTTTTTGCGTTTAAATTAATTAATTGGTATGCAACATAAAAACAACCTTAAATGGTCATCTTATCGTACGTAATATTTTAGAAAAAAAATACCGGTCAAAAAACATAAAAAGAGGTTTAAATATTTGCTTTTTAAAGCCGTGTCCACCACTGTATATGTTATAGATCGGTTATACTTGACCGTACTATGAAAATAAATCGGAGTTATGGGTCTAAACAAGTCTTAAATTAAAGTTTTTACTTACTTGCAATTGTTAAGCTGAGACATTCGATTATAATCGACTATTGGACTTTACTGGAAAACAAATTTAGTTCACTCATCAAAGTTTGCCATTACAAATTGCTCCTTTTTTGTTAAAACTGACAATTTTCAAAGCGGAATTTCTAGCAAATAACTTCAAAAATAAATTACGTATAACTTTATTTCACTGACTCATGCAAAACCGTACCGACAAGCAAACACAACGACCGAACACACTTCCCTTTCCGCTACACACGCGCAATTCTACGGTCCATAAGCAACAACAATAACGATAAACGAAACCAACCAACACGATCAAAAATCAATACACTTCCGTACACTCGTATTTACAAAGCAATTTCAGTGTCTTTCCCGTTTTGGTTCGAACATCGCAACAAACAACTCGCAACATTTTTGTTGCAGAAGCAAAAAACAGAACCAACACAAATGCAAAGGAGTGGACCAACTCCAACATTTCGCTTAATACATTTCCTTTTCGCTTCCGACCGCAACCGAACCGACATAACAACGATACGAACGAAGGCTTTGCACACTTGTTACGAACTGCAAATACTTTTTGGACTTCCAATTGTTTATTTTTAGAAAATCAAAGTAAATATGATTTGCACTGAATTTTCACAACGATCACGTGATGGCCAATTACTTTCGCGTAATTTTACACTATTTTTATTTGAAATTCGTTATGTTTTTACCACTCTATTATTAAAATTATTACTACGACGATATTTTACGCCCGAATTGCAAAATCACGAAACCACTTGTGAGATTCGACAAATTTGTAGTGCAGTGAGCGAAAGAGAGACGACTTATAAGTGATGCTAACATGTTATTTGATTGGAAAATTTCTAGCGATTTCAACGCAAGGTCGATTTACAAATGTCAAATTTCACATGCTGTCAGAAAAAGCTATTAGATCTTTAATGTTTGACACAATTGTTCTTTATTATATGAGTACAATTTCGGATGTATAAATGAACACTTAATTGTCATTTGCACGCAGGTTCGAAATTAATCTGATCGCCTTTTCCATGAAATTACAGAAATATTCGATTACTCTTCTTGTCGCAAGCTTTCGAGCCTGTTCGATTGGGCTAACTAGCTTCATTTTTGTATGGAATTTACTCGCTTAACAAGCGTACTACTCTCTTAGTAGTCTTGCTAAACCTTATCAAGTCTCTTAATTGTAAGCTAGTAAGCCCAGCCGAACAGGCCTGTTTTCTTCACATCATATATGTAAATCTATAGCAAAATTCAATAGAATACAGCCTGTTCACACTGACAACGAAATCAACCTTAATCACGGTGGTGTTAGCGCGACCGTATGGTCATCTTTAAATAATTACAGCACTATTCGGGTTAATCTAGAAATTACAAATTGAAAATTTTGTATACCCTTTACCATAGGATGGGTATGTAATTCAGTATGTAACACCTTGAAATATCGACTTGCGACCCTACAAAGTATATACATTCATATATTCCTGATCGTCATGAAATTCTAAGACGATCAGCCATTATCCGTTCGTCCGTCTATTAAAAGCACGCTAGCATCTAGGATGTCCAAATTTTGCACGAATACGTCTTATAAATTTAGTTGCAGATCGATTGGGATTACAAAGGGGAGAAATCAGTCCACAGGAAAATTTTTCCCTCACAATATTTATAGTATTTTAGAAAGTTTTTTGAATATGTCTGCTTACATTTTATTGATATTTGGTATGCACTAAAACGTGCACCATAAAGTGATTCCTTTTTTGTAGCGGGTGAAATGGGACAAAAAGGGATACAAATGGTACCTATTTAACGGCAACAGCTAGAAACAGCTATCTAAGTGAGTAGATTTATAATATAAAAGTATTTTTTCCAAATTCGTACTTTTAATGGGTAAAATGGGAATAGGGGGATAAAAATGGTACCAACCAAACGGCTGCACCTGGAATAATGAAATTTGTTGTATACATGCTTCTGATTGCGTAGACATGTAAGATAAAGTGAATTTTCCAAATTCGTATTTTTAGGGGGTAAAATGGAAAATGGAGATACAAATTTTGCCAACCAAATGGCCGCACCTAGAGTCATGAAATTCGGAGTATACATTCCTCTTACTGCGTAGACTGGAAAAATGAAATGTTTTTTCCAAATTCGTACTTGCAAGGGATACAATGGGGACAGAGGTATAAAAATGGTACCAACTAAACGGCAACAACTAGAATGATGAAATTCGTTGTATACGTCGCTCTAATTGCGTAGACTTGTAAAATAAAGAGGTTCTCGAAATTCGTAATTTAAGGGGATACAAATGGACCGGCCAAACGGCTACACCTAGAATCATGAAATTGAGTGTATACATTCATCTGAATGCATAGACACGCAAAATAAAACGGTTTTTCCAAAATCGTACTTTTTTCTTTTACGGCAATAATTGGTACAATCATGAAGTTAGGTTATCTTGCATTGTGTACGTGAAAGATAAAGTATTATCAATTTTTTTACTTTTAGAATTAAAATGTAATGGAAATACAACCAACCTGTAGCTGAAAATTCACCCACTCTCCCCCAAATATTTAGGGTATTAAAGCTTTTTTGAATATTGCTACCTTACATTTCTGAATTGAATTAAAGTATTATTTCGATGTATAGTACAAATATATTGCCTTATACGCGTGGTTGAAAATAATTAAAATTTTATATTTATTTATAAAATTATTTTTTTCAATGTGTTTATTTATTTTGGTTGACTTTATTAATAAAATTAACATTTTCCTGTAATGTTACTGCACTTCTACGAAAATCGAAAGGCTCTGTGGAATGCAATGGTGGAGAGTATCTAAAGTTCGGTCCGGCCGAAATTAATACCGTTTTTACTTGGTTTTTAATTATTATTTTATTTCTTTCAAAAAATAAATTTCAATGTATACGCAAACTTTTCAAAAATTAAAAAAAACTCATCCAATTTTCTTCGATTTTAATTCGAAAAATTATCAAACAGCTGTGCGTCATTCAGACACTTCTTTCAAAACAAAATATTGTTGGTTTTATCACAAAGTTTTGTGCAAATTTAATGCACATGGCTGTATAAATAAATAAATATTAAATTAAATAAGTATTAAATTAATTAACACTACTTAATGTTACTGCTATTATGTAGTCTTAATTATTAAAAACATGAAATATTTCATATACTTTAATACATCTATTAATTCGTTTTTGTTTAAACATTTTTAAATTGTTAAAATTATACAAATTCAAACATTGTTTATTTATAAAAGTAATAAAAAACAAACAAAAAATCCCGAGACAGAATTCGAACCCGAGACCTTCTGATAGCAAAGCGGATACTATACTTCTGTGACCCCATACTAAAAATTCGTTCCTATTCATTTGTGAAGAAGCTACTCATAAAATGTTACGGGATATTAACATATTATCGACTTTTTTGGAAGTTGTTTAAAAGAACTTCCTCAAAAGCGGAAAAAATTAACATTTGGATTTTCAGATGCGGAAGTACTTCCATTTTTTGCTGGGTATATATTGCAAATAAATATTAAATTGAGTTAGTATTGAATAAATCAACACTACTTAATGTTACGGATATTATGTAGCTTTAATAATTAAAAAAATGAAATATTTAATGTACTTTAATAAAACAATAAATTTGTATTTTTAAGCAAACATTTTTAAATTATTAAAATTATAAAAAATCAAACATTGTTTATTTATAAAAGTAATAAAAAAACAAAATAGATTTTTCCCGAGGCACGATTCGAACCCGCGACCTTCTGGTGGCAAAGTGGACACCATATCTCTGTGACCCCATATAAAAAATTCATTCCCACTCACATGTGAAAATCCTATTCGTAACATGTTATGTTATGTTATGAATCCCATGTCATGGGATATTAACATATTATGGAATTCTTTGGAAGTTGTTTAATAGGACTTCCTTAAAAGCGGGAAAAATTCACATTTGGATTTTGAGATGCGGAAGTACTTCCATTTTTTGCTGGATATATATTGCAAATAAATATTAAATTGAATTAGTATTGAATAAATGAACACTACTTAATGTTACGGATATTATGTAGTATTAATAATTAACAACTTGAAATATGTGATGTACTCTAATAAAACAATAAATTTGTATTTTTAAAGCAAACATTTTTAAATGGTTAAATTATTCAAAATCAAACATTGTTTATTTAGATTTTTCCAGAGCCACGATTCGAACCCGAGTCCTTCCATATGAAAAATGCATTCCCACTCACTTGTGAAAAACCTATTCTTAACATGTTATGTTATGTTATTAATCCCATGTTATCGGATATTAACATATTATCGACTTTTTTGGAAGTTGTTTAAAAGACTTCCTCAAAAGTGGGGAAAATGCACATTTAGATTTTTGAGATTAAAATGGGCTTCCTACGGAAGTGCTTCCATTTTTTGCTGGGTATAAATAAAAAATAACTTTTATTTTTTGGACAGCCTAATGTATGTATATGTTATAGATGGGTTGTACTTGACTATACTCGGACAAGAAATCTGAGTTTTTTACTTACTTGCAATTGTTAAGCTGAGGCATTCGATACTTTTACTGGAAAACACATTTAGTTCATTAATCAAACTTTGTCATTACAAGTTGCTCCTTTTTTGTTAAAACTGCCAATTTTCAAAGCGGCATTTTCAAGCAACTATTTTCACGAAATATGACAATTCGTCCAGCTGAAGTGAGCCTTAAAATAAACTTCGAATAACTTTATTTCACTGACTCATACAGACCGTACCGACAAGCAAACACAACGACCGAACACACTTCCCTTTCCGCTACACACACGCAATTCTTGCATTACGGTCCATAAACAACAACAATAACGATAAACGAACCCAACCAACACGATCAAACATCAATACACTTCCGTACACTCGTATTTACAAAGCCATTTCAGTGTCTTTCCCGTTTTGGTTCGAACATAGCAACAAACAACTCGCGCGTACAACATTTGTGTTGCAGAAGCAAAAACACAACCAACACAAATGCAATGGAGTGGACCAACTCAAACAATCCGCTTAATACATTTCCTTTTCGCTTACGACCGCGACCGAACCGACAAATAACAACGATACGACATTGCACACATTTGTTTACAAAGAACGAATTGCCAACACTTGCTCGAGTTCCAATTGTTTATTTTTAGAAAATCAAAGTAAATATGATTTGCACTGAATTTTCACAACGATCACTTGATGGTCAATTACTTTAGCGTAATTTTACACTATTTTTATTTGAAATTCGTTATGTTTTTACCACTTTATTATTAAAATTATTACCACGACGACATTTTACGCCCGAATTGCAAAATCACGAAACCACTTGTGAGATTAGACAAATTTGTTGTGCAGTGAGCGAAAGAGCGACGACTTGAAAGTGATGTTAACGTGTTATTTGATTGGAAATTATAACGATTTTTATATCCCTTTCAGACTGCATGCGAAATCAAGCGATTAGGTCGATTTACAAATGTTAAATTTGCCAAAAGACTTTTATAGCATTACCACACTGCATGCGAAATCTAACAGAAACATAAGGCCGATTTGTAAACTCAAAATCCCATACAAATTTGACATTACAGTTTTTTATCATATGATTACAATTTCAGATTAGAAACAAGTTATAAATGAATACTTATTTGTAATATGGGTCAAAATTAGGGTTTGGGGTTTCCCGGACTTTTTTCATTTCCCGGGAAAACGGGAATGGAAAGTTTCATCCCGGGAAAAAAATAATTTATTTTAGGTATGTCCAACATGATTTAAAATGTCAACATTTAGTAACTGGTGTGTTATTTTAACCTATTAACGCCCATCACACACGTCAGTGTACACTATTTCAAGGTTTTCGTACTTTTTTGATAGCTTTTAATGAATCTAATTCCTGATTATTATACTATAAACTGTTCGGTTGGGCTTACTAGCTTATTTTTTGTATGGAATTTACTACTCTCATAATCTTGCTGCCAGATTTTTCTTGTTGATTAATTAAAAAAAAAATGGATAACATTTTTGCCACCTTATCAAGTCTCTTAATTGTAAGTGATCGAGAAGGACAATATAATATAATAATAATCTAAAAATAAATACTTTTTATTATTGTAGTAATAAATAAAAAATAGGTTAAAATACTGACATATTACAAATTAGACGAATGTCTTCGTCAAAATATTTTACAGATTATCGTCAGAATTAAAGGCGTCATAAAATTGGCCATTTAAATCGCAGTCACAAGTGACTACACTAGATTCAAAATTTAAAAATGATAAAGGAAACAAATAACTCGTAGAATGTTATAATGTAATTAATTTAGAAGATTCGTATAAAATGTTTACAGAAACAAAGTAAAATATTCTAAAATGTAAAAGTAATATAAAAAAATAATATTAAATAAATAATTAGTTCTTACAAAGCGTTATTTCAAAATACCGTAGGATATATTTCTATTCATATTTGATTTCTCTTGAAAGTTACCAGGTGAAAAATTTTAAATGTATCCGAATTTTGTACAATTTCATACTGGTTTCATATGTACAGTAAATTGTTATTTAAGAAGATTTTCACCTTTTATTTTGTCGATTCTTCTAGAAAAACAAGAAATTTAAAGTATAACCAGCACGAGGGTTTAAGTATTGACATTTTGTCAGCCATAGTATGATATTTTTGTTTCACAATAAAGATCATGCAAATATACTCACAAAAAGTTTGTATTCCCCTAACTGGGTTTCGCAAAAAATGGGTACTTAGCGAATTTAAAATGTTCTGTTTGTAGTAATAAACAAATACCTATTATTATTGTCAGTAATTTAAATATATGAATTTGAAATATATCCAAAATATCTAATTTATATAGTAAATGTAAATTAATGCTCAAAATAATCAATAAAATATTTATTTAATATTTCCCGTATTCCCGGGAAATCAGAAATTTTTTCCCGGGAATTCCCGGAAAATGTTGGACGATTCGGGAATTCCCGGACCCCAAACCCTAAATGAAAAACGACAACAGTGTGAAACACAATATATATAATATTTTTCCAAATTTGTACTATTAAGGAATAAAATGGGATAAAAATGGTACAAACCAAACGGCTGTACGTAGAATAACGAATTTCTCTGATGGCGTAGACACGTGAATTAAATTCGTACTTTAGGGGGTAACATGGAAAAAAGGTATACACATTCAATCATGCAAATCGGTGCATACATTCCTCTGAGACACGAAAATAAAAAAGGTTTTTCCAAATTCGTTCTTTCAAGTGATACAATGGGATAAAAATGATACCAACTAAACGGCTACAGCTAGTATGATTAAATTCGGTGTCCACATCACTCGAATTGTGTCGACACGTCAAATAAAGAGATTTTTGAAAGCCGTACTTTAAGGGGTTAAAATGAGAAAAATAGGAAAATATTGTACCAACCAAACGACCGCAGCTGGCATCTTGGAATTCGGTGTATACATTCCTCTGACTGCATAGATACCAAATAAAAAGATTAATAAATATTCGTATATTTTACTCTTACGGTAAAAATGGGTGACAAAATGTCAAAGCAAAAAGTAATAAAAGTGCAAATGAACTATATCCGTGATAGATACTGAATATTCAAAAGTAGTACTGTTTAAAATCTATATATATATATAAATGAATCAGTGTTTGAAAGTTTGTTTGTTCTTTATAGCAGCCTAAACTACTGAACCTATCTTCTTGAAATTTTCACAGTATGTTCATGCTGAACCGGTGGTGAAAATAGGCTATATAATTTTTTGATATTATCAGTGGGCGTGGCACCTCCCACACACAAATTAGCATATTCGGAATACTATGGCTGTTTTTCTTTAAGACTGGATAACTAAGCTGCGATAACAAAAATCTAAATAAAATGTTAAAATTGCACTCAAAATAAAAAAATATTTTTTAAAATTGTCGCCAAAAGCAATATCAATGTGTGTGTGAAAACAAATTTTGAAAAAATAATCTTGTGTTAAAATTTTTTGACTTAGCCTGGATAATTATCCAGTGTAAGTCAAAATAATGGATGTCAAGGCTAAGTCCAAAAAAGTCGACACAAAATATTTTTATGAAAATTTCTTTTGATGCAGATATTTATATTGCAGTTGGCGAAAATGTGAAGAAATAATTTTTTATTTTGAACGAAAAATTAAATTTTTATTAAAGTTATTGTTATTGCAGCTTGTTATCGCGGCTTAAAGAAAAACAGGCCTACTATTGCAACTAGAGTCTTGAATTTTTGTGAAAGTTCACTAATTATTAGTCTGCACAGTTGTGCCAAAAATGGGCGGTATTGGAAAAGTGGGCGTGGCACCTCCCATACGATGTTAAAACCTATTATTGAATATTATCAGTTCTATGACACCTAGAGTGCTGAAATTTTGTGTAAGTGCATCTAACATCAATGCGCATAGTTGTGCCAAAAATGGGCGGTATTGGAAAAGTGGACGTGGTACCTCCCATACGAAGTTAAAACCTATTATCGAATATATTCAGTTATATGACAGCTACAATACTTAACTTTTCTGTGAGTGTATCTAGCATAAACCTGCGTAGTTGAGCCAAAAATTGGCGGTATTGGGAAAGTGGACGTGGTAACTCACATACGAAGTTAAAACATATTATCGAATATGGTCTATGACACCTAGAGTGCTGAAATTTTGTGTGAGTTGATCCAGTGTAAATAGTTGTGCAAAGATGGGCGGAAAGTGGGCGTGACCTTCCCATATAAGATTAAAACCGGTTTTAGAGTATATTCGACACCGAGATGGGCGGAAAGTGGCCGTGACCCTTCCCATAAGAAATTAAAAACTTTTTTTGAGTATATTCGACACCGACATTCCTATATTGTTGTGTGTGTTAATTTAGTTGTAACCTGCTTAGACAATATACAAATGGGAGGGATTTGAAAGATGTCACATTTTTGATTTGACTTTTGTAAAATTACACGTTTTCTGTGGATTTTCTTAGCACAATATTAAAGAAAGGTTACAAAAAGAGAAATATTCATACGTCAACAGCCGACTTAAGTCAAGAAAGCGGAAATTATATTAATTTTTTAGTTTTTTTGTTGTTTGATAAGTGAACAATTTGATTGATTTTCTATGTGTTTTGAATGTAATGTAATGTAATTTTAATGTTTTTTGTTTAGGTAATGTAAAGGGGAGAATCACACTTAACAAAAAAATCAATTTGATTTTTGGCATTTCTTCCATTATTCGCCGTAAACTAACTTTCTCCGTGGAACATATCCATTTATTTAGTTTCTCAGGCAAGTACCTTGATTATAATTATTTATTCTATTTATTATGAATTACAATACAAAGTAAATTTATATTCTAATTTTGGGTCCAGTGATTTAGTCGGGGTGACTAAGACCATTGAAGCTAGTTATTGCAACGACAGACCAGAGCCTATGGTGGGAATCGAAAACACGACCCCCACGCTGATAGCCGAGCACGTTACCAACTCGACTACCGGGGCGCTCGCCTTGATTATAATTGGTTGGTACATATATTACCGATCAGGAGAAAAATCAATATGAAAGCAGATTTTAATTTTACCGTTTGTTTTTTTTTTTGCCTGGTGAAGCGGGCGGGGGTTCAGCTAGTAGGATATAAATACAACCAACCAAACGGTTATAGGTAAAAATGCAACCACTATCCCAAATATTTGGGATAATTAAGTTTTTTGTAGATTGCTTCTTTATATTTAGTTTTTTAATTAACTTGAAGTTTTATTTCCATATATATAGCATAATATTATTGGTAGCCCTGCCTTATAAGCGTGATTTAAAATAATTAAAATTTTATATTTATTTATATATTTTTATTTGTTTTGGCTATATTAAAAAATAAAATTTTCCTTAATGTTAATGCACATCTACGTAAATTCAACAGACACTGTGTACTGCAATCCATGGTGGAGGGTATATAAGGTTCGGTCCGGCCATGATTTTCGTCCTTTTTGCTTGTATAAACTTAAATTGACTAATGTAGCTTTCTTTTAATACCAGTCATGTTAAAATATTATCACTGATTTGTATTTCACTGCCTTAAAAAGCTATAAGGTTGAAATCAAGCTGAGCCAGATTTCATATGGATATTTCCACATAAAGGGCAACCAAAATCGAAAAACTGCGTTTTAATTTTGCTCAAAAATATATGTGATTCATTCCATATCAAGCGGTACGTTTTTGACCTCGATAGCTGCGATTGTTTTGAAAGTTTGTATATGCATTCTTCTCATAAAATTATTGTATATGTATTTTTGAAAAAAAAAAATAAATTTTTTACACGAGTTATGACCAATTTAACAGTGAAAAAATACTACTTTTTTCAAAAGGTGTGTTCATTGAATCGCCTGTAACTCGTGAAATACTTTACCGATTTTAATGTGTTATACCTTGTTTTGAAGGTAATTTCAATTACTTTTAAAATAATGACGTGGTGTGTTTTATTTATTGATTTTTTAAAGATTTTGCAAGGCATAAAAACAATGAAAAGTAGTGACATGTATGCATTAAATGAATTAATTGAATGAATTAATTAAACTTCGAAGGTTTTGGCAATTAATGTCATTTTCAGTTGAAATTGCTTATACTAAAACTTATTACAAACGTTAAAAAGACAATGGCATTATGAAAGTAGTTTGCGGGATCTATACTGAATGCTTAAAAAACACTTCAGATATTTTAACATGACAGCTGTAACAAGAAATCTACTTTAGTCCATTTTGATTTAAAAATCGGCTAAACCTATATCTTGCACCTGTTCGATTGAGCTTGCTGGCTTAACATTTGTATGGAATTTACTCGCTTAACAAGAAAGTAGCTAACTACTCTCCTAGTTACCGAGTAAGGTGGTGCCAGATTTTTATCTCTGATTTATTTAAATAAAACCAATGGATACAAATGTTGCTACCTTATCAAGTCTCTTAATCGTAAGCAAGTAAGCTGAATCGAACAGGCCTATAGTGTTACAAATATGCTGTCGAAAATGGAAACAAAAATTTTTAAGATATTTTTTAGCTTCAAAAGCATACGATACGCATACGAATTTGACACTTGAATTCGAGTTATGGTTGATTTCCTTGTCAATGTGAACAGACTGTATTCAGTTTTACTATAGATATGGTCTGATAAAATTCAGGTTACCTAAAGCTCGCGACAATAAAAGTAATCGAAAAGGCGAACAGATTAGTTAATTCGAAGGCGTGTGCAAATTACAAATTCATTTATAGCATATTTACACTGCATGCGAAATCAATAGATTTCAGCTTGAAATGACAAAATATCGATTGGCAAACGTCAAATTTGTACGGGATCTGCCATTTGCAAATCGGTCTTATGTCAGTTCAGCTATATTTCGCATGCAGTCGGAAAAGGCTATTACCGAAAGCTCGCGACAATAATAATTCTCTAATTATAGGCCTGTTCGAGTGAGCTTACTAGCTTAATTTTTTTATGGCAAGAAAGTAGCTTACTACTCTCTTGGTTGTGTCGCCAGATTTTTCTTGTTAATCTATTTAAGAAAAACCAATGGGTAGCAACGTTACTTATCCTTATCAAGTCTCTTAATTGGAAGATAGTAAACCCTATCGAACAGGCCTTATATGAAAACAAGTAAGGAAAGGCTAAAGTCGGGCGGGGCCGACTCTATGATACATTCCACTATCTATCCGTATACAATTTAATTCGGTGAAAAAACGAAAACGGGAAGGATTTTTGTATCCTGTAAATGTATGTGTTTGACAAAAAATGTTAAATCGGAAAGAACATATGTATGGGGGAAAATTGAAATCTGGAACGAAATAGGTGAAATATAATATGTATAGTTTGGCCAAAATCGGTTAAACATTTGGGAGCAACATTTGTATTTCGGCTATATCTAAATCTGAACCGATCTTACCCACTTTCACTATAGGTTTTTGTACTTGGATTATAAGCTGTTGTGCCAAATTTAAAGAAAATCAAGTACAATATGTGGTCTCTAAATTCTGCACAGGTGCTTTTAGTTCGATTATAAGATGTTGTGCCAAATTTAACGAAAATCGTTTACAATATGGGGTTTCTAGAGCGGAAAATGCTAAATCGGGAGCGAGATTTGTATGTGGGCTATATCTAAATCTGAAGCGATCTTACCTAATTTCTGCATATGTGTTTCTAGTTGGATTATAAGATATTGTGCCAAATTTAAAGAAAATCGGGTACAATACGTGGATTCTAGAGCGGAAAAAGTCAAATCGGGAGCGACATTTGTATGGGGGCTATATCTAAATCTGAACCGATCTTACCCACTTTCACCGTAGGTGTTTCTAGTTCGATTATAAGATGTTTGGTAAATTTACAGAAAATCGAGTACAGTATGGGGATTAGATTCTAGAGCGGAAAATGTCAAATCGGGAGCGAGATTTGTATGGGGGCTATATCTAAATCTGAACCGATCTTACCCAATTTTTGCATAGGTGTTTCTATTTGTGTTATAAGATGTAGTGCCCAATTTAAAGAAAATCGGGTACAATATGTGGTTTCTAGAGCGGAAAATGTCAAATCGGGAGCGACATTTGTATGGAAGCTATATCTAAATCTGAACCGATTTGCCTCAAATTAAACAGCGTTCGTCCTTGATCCACAAAACTTATTTGTACCAATTTTTGTTAAGATCGGACTACAATTGCGACCTGTAATTTGATTACAGCAATAGATGGACAGACGGACAGACCGACAGACGGACATTGCTAAATCGACTCAGAAAGTGATTCTAAGTCGATCGGTATACTTAACAATGGGTCTATCTCGCTTCCTTTTGGGCGTTACAAACAAATGCACAAAGCCTAATACTCTCGTGGAGTGTATAAAGATAAAATATTATTCGATGACGCACGACAAATAGGTATTCATTTATAACTTTTTACAAATCTGAAATTATATAATTGCTGAATTTCAGCTACATTTGCATGCAATATGACAAGGCCATACGAAAGAACTCTTGTGCAAACATAAAAACTCGAATAGCCTTTTCAGATTGCATGTAAATCGACAAATTTGAAATTTGTAAATCAACCTTGCGCTGAAATCGCTTGAATTCGAATGCAGTCTGAGAAGGCTATAAAAATCGCTAGAAATTTTCAAATCAACCAACATATTAACATCACTTACAAGTCGTCGCCCTTTCGCTCACTGCACAACAAATTTGTCGAATCTCACAAGTGATTTCGTGATTTTGCAATTCGGGCGTAAAATATCGTCGCGGTACAAATTTTAATAATAAAGTGGCAAAAACATAACGAATTTCCAATAAAAATAGTGTAAAATTACGCGAAAGTAATTGACCATCAAATGATCGTTGTGAAAATTCAGTGCAAATCATATTTACTTTGATTTTCTAAAAATAAACAATTGGAACTCGAACAAGTGTTGGCAGTTCGTTCTTTGTAAACAAATGTGTGCAATGTCGTATCGTTCGTATCGTTGTTATTTGTCGGTTCGGTCGCGGTCGGTTGCTAAAAGGAAATGTATTAAGCGAAATGTTTGAGTTGGTCCACTCCATTGCATTTGTGTTGGTTGTGTTTTTTGCTTCTGCAACAAAAATGTTGTACGCGCGAGTTGTTTGTTGTGATGTTCGAACTAGAACGGGAACGACACTGAAATGGCTTTGTAAATACGAGTGTACGGAAGTGTATTGATGTTTGATCGTGTTGGTTTGTTTCGTTTATCGTTATTGTTGTTGCTTATGGTCCGTAAAGGAAGAATTGCGTATGTGTAGCGGAAAGGGAAGTGTGTTCGGTCGTTGTGTTTGCTTGTCGGTACGGTTTGCATGAGTCAGTGAAATAAAGTTATACGAAGTTTATTTTAAGACACACTTCAGCTGGACGAATTGTACATATTTCGTGAAAATAGTTGCTTGAAAATGCCGCTTTGAAAATTGACAGTTTTAACAAAAAAGGAGCAACTTGTAATGACAAACTTTGATGAATGAACTAAATGTGTTTTCCAGTAAAAATAATCGCATGCCTCAGCTTAACAATTGCAAGTAAGTAAAAAACTCAGATTTCTTGTCCGAGTATAGTCAAGTACAACCCATCTATAACATATACATACATTAGGCTGTCCAAAAAATAAAAGTTATTTTTTATTTATACTCAGCAAAAAATGGAAGTACTTCCGTAGGAAGCACATTTTAATCTCAAAAATCTAAATGTGCATTTTCCCCACTTTTGAGGAAGTCTTTTAAACAACTTCCAAAAAAGTCGATTATATGTTAATATCCCATAACATGGGATTAAGAACATAACATAACATGTTAAGAATAGGTTTTTCACAAGTGAGTGGGAATGAATTTTTCATATGGGGTCAAAGAGCTATGGTGTCCACTTTGCCACCAGAAGGTCTCGGGTTCGAATCGTGCCTCGGGAAAAATCTATTTTGTTATTATACCCTACACCACTTCGTGGGCTAGGGTATTATAAGTTAGTTTCGCGCCAAATGTTTGTAACACCAAGAAATAATCGAGCTAGACCCACCTTTAAGTATACCGATCGGCTTAGAATCACCAGCTGAGTCGATTTAACGATGTCTGTCTGTCCGTCTGCTGTCCATCTAAGCTTGTTCGCAATCTACAGGTCGCAATTGTTGTCCGATTGTCATGAAACTTGGCAGAAGTTATTTTTTCTGGCCAAGGACCATCGGTATTGAATTTGGAGGAAATCGGTTCAGATTTAGATATAGCCCCCATACAAATGTCGCTCCCGATTTGACTTTTTCCGCCCTATAAAGCACATATAGTACCCGATTTTCTTCAAATTTGGCTTAACACCTTATAATCAAACTAGAAACACCTATGCAGAAATTTGGTAAGATCGGTTCAGATTTAGATATAGCCCCCATACAAATGACGCTCCCTATTTCAGTTTTTCCGCTTTAGAAACCACATATTGTACCCGATTTTCTTTAAAATTGGCACAACGTCTTATAATCCAACTAGAAACACCTATGCAGAAATTTGGTAAGATCGGTTCAGATTTAGATATAGTCCCCATACAAATGTCGCTCCCTATTTCAGTTTTTCCGCTTTAGAAACCACATATTGTACCCGATTTTCTTTAAAATTGGCACAACATCTTATAATCCAACTAGAAACGCCTGTGCGGAAATTGGGTAAGATCGGTTCAGATTTAGATATAGCCCCAATACAAATGTCGCTCCAGATTTGACATTTTCCGCTTTAGAAACCACATATTGTACATGATTTTCTTTAAAATTGGCACAACATTTTATAATCGGACTAAAAAAACCTGCGGTGAAATTGGGTAAGATCGGTTCTGATTTAGATATAGCCTTCATACAAATGTTGCTCCCGAATGTTTAACCGATTTTGGCCAAACTTTACATATTATAATTAACCAATAAACATACATGGTGAAAGCGGGTCACATCGTTCCAGGTTTTAATATACCCCCATACAAATGTCCTTTCCAATTTAACATTTTTTGTCAAACACATACATTTACAGGATGCAAAAATCCTTCCCGATTTCACTTTTTTACCCAATTGAATTATAATGAGATAGAAAGTCCGTCCATCTTTAGCCTGTCCTTACATGTTTGGGAGATGTCCATATGTCCATACTTTGGTATAACCCAAAATGGGGCCCCATTCTGCTATATTACAGCTCCAGAAACTACATCTTACATCGGATCTTCATCAAATTTTGCAGATCATGGTATTTTTCAACCAGAAATACCTACCGTGAATGAGAAATATATAGATCCATGTTTTGGACCAGGCCCAAAATGTTGTTATAGGCTCCCTTTTGAAATGTCGGTCCGATTCATCCTATTACTACTGTATAATTTGTATTTGTCTGTCGGATAATTGGATCAATTACCATATTATTAACCATATTCATTAAATATGACTAAAGATGAATTTATAGTAACTGTATAATTTATATGAACTACATAAAAAAGCGAGGTACATACGCAGGGAGTGGTGTAGGGTATTATATAGTCGGCCCCACCCGACTTTAGCCTTTCCTTACTTGTTTTTTTATTACTTTTATAAATAAACAATGTTAGATTTTTTATAATTTTAACCATTTAACAATTTTAGCTTAAAAATACAAATTTATTGTTTTATTAGAGTACATCACATATTTCAAGTTGTTAATTATTAATACTACATAATATCCGTAACATTAAGTAGTGTTCATTTATTCAATACTAATTCAATTTAATATTTATTTGCAATATATATCCAGCAAAAAAATGGAAGTACTTCCGCATCTCAAAATCCAAATGTGAATTTTTCCCGCTTTTAAGGAAGTCCTATTAAACAACTTCCAAAAAAGACCATAATATGTTAACATTTTATGAGTATCTTCTTCACAAGTGAATAGGCACGAATTTTTAGTATGGGGTCACAGAGGTAAAGTATCCGCTTTGTTATCAGAAGGTCTCGGGTTCGAATCCTGTCTCGGGATTTTTTTTTGTTTTTTATTACTTTTGCGTCTGAATGACGCACAGCTGTTTGGACGCGCAAGCCTTAATTACCGCATAGAGAATTTTTCGAATTAAAATCGAAAAAAAATTGCATGAGTTTTTTTTTTAAATTTTTGAAAAGTTTGCGTATACATTGAAATTTATTTCTTGAAAGAAATAAAATAATAATTAAAAACCAAGTATAAACGGCATTAATTTCGGCCAGGCTGAACTTTAGATACTCTCCACCATTGCATTCCACAGAGCGTTTCGATTTTCGTAGAAGTGCGCGATGAACTTTCTCAACAAAGCACGCATTTTGATAATAAATGCAAGCGTTGTTCGTTTCTAAGACGATTCATGGTTAAATTTAGACCAAACTGAAGATGTTTGACAGTGAAACAAAACACGAAACGTGCGTCATCTGTTTAAACCAGTGTTGTTAAAAAGATAATAGCTAAAAAATCACCCTTTATATTTAGCCATGGGCATTACTTTAGCACAAAACTTTGTTATAAAACCAATCATATTTTGTTTTGAAAGAAGAGGCTTTTTTCGGCTTGATCATCGGAAGTCGTCGAAATGACGCACAGCTGTTTGGATGCGCAAGCCTTAATTCGCACGCAGAGAAATTTTCCAATTAAAATTAAAAAAATACATGAGTTTTTTTTAATTTATGAATAGTTTGGTTATACATTGAAATTTATATTTTGAAAGAAATAAAATAATTAAAAACCAAGTAAAAACGGCGTTAATGGATTCCATTCCATTGCATGTATTGCATTCTACAGAGCCTGTCGATTTTCGTAGAAGTGCAGTAATATTACAAAATAAAATATTGAAAAAAATAATTTTATAAATAAATATAAAATTTTAATTATTTTCAACCACGCTTATAAGGCACTATATTTATACTATATATCGAAATAATACTTCAAGTCAATACAGAAACTAAATGTAAGGTAGCAATATTCAGAAAAAACGTAAATGTCCTAAAAATTGGGGGACAGTTGGTGAATTTTCAGCTACAGCCGTTTGGTTGCTTGTATTTTCATTATATTTTAATTCTAAAAATAAAAGTTTTGAGAATCCATTATCTCTTACGTACACAATGCAAGATAACCTAACTTCATGATTGTACCATTTTTGACGTAAAAGAAAAAAGTACGAATTTGGAAAACTCTTTTTATATTGCGAGTCTATGGAGTTTGATGAATATGTTCATGATTCTAGGCGCAGCCATTTGGTTGGTCCATTTTTATCCCCTTTTCCCATTTTATTCCCCTTAAATTACGAATTTCTAGAACCTCTTTATTTTACATGTCTACGCAATTAGAGCGATGTACACAACAAATTTCATCATTCTAGCAGTAGCCGTTTAGTTGGTACCTTTCTTATCCCTCTGTTCCCATTGTTTCCCTTGAAAGTATAAATTTTCCTGTCTAAACAGACAGAGGAATGTATACTCCAAATTTTATGACTCTAGAATCATGAAGAAAAAATGAAAAGGTTTTTCCAATTTGGTTGGTACACTTTTCGTCGCCTAGTTCCATTTTACCCCCTAAAAGTACGAATTTCGAAAAATTCCTTTATTCCACGTGTCTACGAAATCAGAGCAATTCATTATTCTAGGCACAACCGTTTGGTTTGTACCATTTTTATCCCATTTTATTATATACAAATACGAATTTAGAAAAATATTTTTATATTGTTTATCTACTCAATTAGAGCAATGTTCACACCGTGTTTCACGCTGTTTTCGTTTAATTTGTACCATTTTTATTCCCTTTTGACCCATTTCACCCTTAGAAATAAGGATCACTTTATGATGCACGTTTTTACTAGAAGGGGGATGCGCATACCAAATGTCAATCAAATATAAGCAGACATATTAAAATCATTCTTAAATACTCTAAATATTGGGGGTTACTAGGTTTATTTTCAGTCCTTGTGAGGGAACAAGACAAGAAGAGAAATCGAATATTTCTGTAATTGCATGGAAAAGAGCGAACAGATTAATTTCAAATCGAAGCTGTGTTACATATTACAAATAAGTATTCATTTATAACTTGTTTGCTAATCCGAAATTTTTGTCATATTATACAAAATTTTAATAGACTTCTCACACTGCATGCGAAATCTAGCAGAAATAACATAAGATCGATTTTCAAATGTCAAAGTTGACTTTTATAAATCGACCATATGTCATTTCTGTTAGATTTCACATGCAGTGTGACAAGGCTATTAAAGTCTGTTGACAAATTTGACATTTGTAAATCGACCTAATCTCCTGATTTCGCATGCAAACTGAAAGGGGTATAAAAATCGCTATAATTTCCAATCAAACAACACGTTAGCATCACTTACAAGTCGTCGCCCTTTCGCTCACTGCACAACAAATTTGTCTAATCTCACAAGTGGTTTCGTGATTATGCAATTCGGTCGTAAAATATCTTCGCGGTAATAATTTTAATAATAAAGTGGTAAAAACATAACGAATTTCAAATGAAAAGAGTGTAAAATTACGCGAAAGTAATTGGCCATCAAGTGATCGTTGTGAAAATTCAGTGCAAATCATATTTTCTTGGATTTTCTAAAAATAAACAATTGGAACTCCAGTATTTACAGTTCGTTCTTTGTAAAGAAAAGAGTGCAGTCTTCGTTCGTATCGTTGTTATTTGTCGGTTCGGTCGCGGTCGGAAGCGAAAAGGAAATGTATTAAGCGAAATGTTTGAGTTGGTCCACACCATTGCATTTGTATTGGTTGTGTTTTGTGAGCTTCTGCAACAACTACTCCCAACGAAAATGTTGTACGCGCGAGTTTTTTGATGGTCGAACCAAAACGGAAAAGATTGGAGCGACACTGGAAATGACTTTGTAAATACGAGAGTACGGAAGTGTATTGATGTTTGATCGTGTTGGTTGGTTTGGTTTATCGTTATTGTTGTTGCTTGCGAACCGTATAGGATGCATTGCGTGCGTGTATCGGAAATGGAAGTGTGGTATAATTTGTTGTATCGTTGTGTTTGCATGAGTCAGTGAAATAAAGTTATGTTAAAAGTACACTTAACCTGGACGAACATATTTTGTGAAAATTGTACTACAAAATTCCGCTTTTAAAATTTAAAATGACAATTGGACAAAAGAGGAGCAGATTGTAATGATGGACTTTGACGAACTAAAAGTGCTTTCCCGTAAATGAATATAATTCAACGCCACAGTTTAACAATTGCATGTAAGTAAAAACTAGATATATTATGAGTATACATACATTAGGGTGTCCCAAAAAATAAAAGTTATTTTTTCACAGTCAAAAATCGCAAATGATACACTTAGAACCACTGCAACCCTTCGCTTACTCAAAGGTCTTCCGATTTTGGTGAAATTTGAACGATTTTTGAAAATTTTGACAACCCTGTAACATCGAAGTTTGGTGTATTTTGGAGGTTTAATAAACCAGTCATATCTTTTGTCCTGTGAAAAATATTGAGACAATTTTTATGCAAAAAAAAAAGTATTAGAACAAATATTTTTTTATTTTTTGTTATAAAATGAAGTTTATTCTTCGAAAAAAAAAATAAAAAATAATAATCACGAGAATGCTTACATTTTTAAGCTTTAGTTATAATGTTTTCTCAATAGTTCACAATTTGACCGTTTATACATAACAGCAACACTAATGCCAGTTTTTGAATGTTTATTTATTATACCGTCCATTCTGTTTGTAACACCTTGAAATATCGACCTGAGACCCTGTAAAGTATATATATGGGGCATTCCACGACAAATCGGACAGTTCAAAAATAAATAAATAAAACTTCGTCAATAATGGTCCGAATTGGATATTCCTTTTTTTAATATTTTTGTTTTTTTAAGTACTTAGAGTACAAACAATTAAAAAAATAAAGTTTAATTTTTTTTTTTGTTTTCCAAATTTTCAAAAAATTAAAAAAATATTAATTATTATAGGCCCACTTTCAACCAAGCCTCAAAATTTACAGAATAAATAGATGTTTAAATAAAAAAAATTTCAAGAAAATCGAAGAGTACTAACAATTAAAAATTAAAGTTTTTATTTTAAAAATCAAAATTCGACAAAAATTAAAAATTTCGAGAAAATCGAAGAGTACAAACAATTAAAAATTAAGATTATAATTTAAAAAATCCAAATTTGTACACAAAAACATTGTGAATATTTTTTTTTTTCAATATTTTTTTTGAAAATTACTTCAAAAAACAAAAATTTAAAAAAAAGAATATCCAATTCGGACCATTATTGACGAAGTTATGAGCAAAAGACTGAAAAATGAACTACTATTTAACGATTTTTAAAAAGGCTATATCTTTTTAATGAGTAATCGGAAAATACTCAAAGTATATCAGGGGGTGTTTTTAGTGGGTACTAAAAAATGTAAAAAAAATGCAGGAAACCATCATTAAAGATAATTTTTTAACTGTCCGATTTGTCATTGAGCACATTCAGCACATTCAGCACATGTAAAGCAAATATTACAACTTTTTTTATGTTTTTGTCCGGTATTTTTTCTAAAATATTACGTACGATAAGATGATTTAAAATTGTTTTTTGTTCTTTTCTTTTGTTGCATTTCAGTTTTATTCCATCTAAACTATAAATAATACGAAAATTGGTTGGACATTAATTTAGCACAAATTAAATTAAAAAAACTTTAATCAAACCGGAAAAAACCGAACTAACAAAATATTTGATTATAAATTTAATATTTGGTTGAATAACCACTTCTTTGAGTAATAGATGTACATCTTTTGGACATACTCTCCACTAGGGACATAAAACGCTCCATTGGAATAGCATATAAGGAATTTTGAGTTTCATTCAACAAATCGGGCAAATTTTTGGGTTTTATTGCTATAGTATATTGCTATATGTTGTAGATTCCAAATAGGATTGAGGTGACTGAGCTGGCCCATTTTTAAAAATCTGACATCATCAGATTTTTGCATGTTTCCCAACAGATACGAATCGACAAAAGTTCGATTTGCCAATACAGACGATATTTTCCCAAAAATCTTGGATTTTTCTATATGCTCCTGAGCGAAAGAAATTTGACGCTGTAAGTCATTTTTTGATACGTGTGGCTTATGTTGAACAATGCATCCTAGTAAATTTTTTCATTGGTTCTTGAGGAAATGCTAATGTAAAATTTTCCGAAAGGGCTCTCTGAATCACAGTTGAGCATTTAAATGGATCTGCTATGGAGGTTCTATAAATTAAACAAGTAAGGAAAGGCTAACTATATGATACACTCCACTTTCTATCCGAATACAATTCAACTCGGTAAAGAAGTGAAAACGGGAAGAATTTTTGTATGTTTCCTAATCATTGGCTAATATGACCTGGTCCAATTTGTCAAATCGAAAAGAATATTTGTATCGGGGTTGTATCCAAACATGGAAGAAAGTGACTAACGTTCACAATAAGTTCATCCAGTTCAAGTGAAGAATGTCGTCTCTAGAGCAGAAAATTTCAAATCGGGAGCCAACTTTTAATGGGAGCTATATATAAATCTGAACCGATTTGACATATTTTCACCATAGGTGTTCTTAGTTTAGATATAAGATGTTTTGCCAAATCTGAAGACAATCTGATACAATATGTGGTTTCTAGAGCGGAAAAATTTAAATCGGGAGCGAAATTTGTATGTGGGGCTATATCTAAATCTGAACCGATCTAACCCATTTTCAACACAGACGTTTCTAGTAGAATTATAAGGTAATGCAAGGTAATTTGAAGCAAATCAAGTGAATGATATGGTCTCTAGAGCGGAAAATGTCAAATCGGGAGCGAAATTTGTCTGGGAGCTATATATAAATCTGAACCGATCTAACACATTTTTACCACAGGTGTTTCTAGTTGAAATATAAGATGTTTTGCCAATTTTAAAGAAAATCTGTTGTAATATGTGGTATCTAGAGAGAAAAGAGTCAAATCGGGAGTAAAATTCGTATGGGGGCTATATCTAAACCTGAACCGATTTTCTTCAAATTAAATAGCGTTCGTCCTTGTACCGAAAATCTTCGTTGTACATAGTTTCATTTGGTTCTGTCTACAATTGCGACCTGTATCATGATTACAAGAATAGATGGACAGACGGACGGACGGACATCGCTAAATCGACTCAGAAAGTGTTTCTAAGCCGATCTGTATAATAAACGATGGGTCCATCTCGTTTCCTTTTGGGTGTTACAAACAAATGCACAAAGACATAATACTCTCGTGGAGTGTATAAAAATCCTATTTATTGGTTGTTGTTGTTGTAGCAGCTTTAGAGGGAGCGGAGGTGATAATCCTTAAGTCTGAATTGTACTAGATTTCGTTCCGGCATGCATCCGATTATCGCAGGAACCTTTGTCCATCATCGTTCTCATGTTGTCCGGCTGTTATTTGCATCTTCTTCAAGGTTGATGTTAATGTTAAGGGAATGGGATGTTAATCGAGTTGTACCAGTATCCTCCACTAGGGGCGCTGCATTTCATGTTAGCAGCCATGTTATGTATCGCTAATGTCTAAAGCGGGTATTAGACGGGCATACATGTCTGTGTATGTATACATGCTATTAGACAGTGTTATTTTGTATGCCATCACACTTAATAGTTTCTTCCCTGGACCTTGGAGCAATCGAAATGATAATTTTTATCAGAAAATTGGCTGCAGAAACTCTAATTCTATGATGAAAAGTGAAAATTTGTTGATGTTGAATTTTACCAGTGCGCCGGCCGGGAATCGAACCCAGCACCTTCAGATTGCAAGACGCGCACACTTCCACTGAGCTATGAAGGCCAGCCTATTTATTGGTTGTTTTCTCGCCGTAGGACATTGTGCGACATTTTTGAAGCTCCCATAAGTGCTACAATCTGTCTGGATCAATTTACAATGTTTGCAATATCCCCAGCGGTACTTCCACTGCCGTTCATTTGCATAATAATCTGACGCTGCGCGCCTCAATGCACCATTTTCCTTTAGCAATGTCTAATTATAAATTTTGTTAAATAATAACTTACATTTGAGTAAAAATTACCAAAACATTCCAATTAATTGATTTAAAAGCAAAAAGAAAAATAAAATAACAACTCGTCGTCCGAGGGTTTAAGTGCTCCATACGCCATTTTGACAATTTTGAGTTGAGGATGCAATCTTAGGTTTTCGACCTCAAATTTTTCAAATCTGCAATCCGTTTTCAGCTATCTCTTCTCGTTGCTGAGATAAATCGTTTCGATTTTGCCCTATATCTTTCAAAACAGAACTTTTTTGTGCTATTTTGATCTATACGCCATTTGATCTATACGCGTATAGAGCAAAATTTCAGTGCATAATCTTGAAATTGATTATTGCTGGACATTTTGCTCTACGTGCAGTCGTTAGTTGCATTTTTGCTCTATTGCAGTTATATTGTTGAAGAATTATTAAGTGTTCTTCCTTTGATATAGAATACTTTTGTAGAGTACTCTCTCTCTCGCTCTCTCTACTACTTTGCTATTTTGCTACTTTTCTCAATTTTAAAGGTTTATCAAGAATTTTGCTTAGTATTAAGATTTATCAACATTCCATTTAACGTTCATATTTCGAATTCATATAAGTATGTATATATAAACGAACACTTCTGAAGTGTGTGGGGAGTTATCGTCGGGAGTTATCGTTTAGAAAGAAAAGAAGTGATCATAGAATAAAAGTAAAGAAATGAATAGTTATTGTTTTATTTAGTAAATCAATCGTTAAAGAAAGCTCAACAAGTGTAGTTTAATTTATAAAAAATATAACAACCCGACATATAATGTCCTCTGTGCAAAAAAAAATTATCAAAAAAAAAGAAAAAGTGATAAAGAAACAGTCAAACAGGATAAATTTTACAAGCTCGACAAATGAAACCAGTTTGTAATACAGAATGTTTCTATGGCTGCATCCAAAATTTTTCTGAAACCGACAGAGCGAACATTTTCCAAAAATTTTGGGCACTGACCGATAAGGATAAGCAAACCTTTTATTGTAAGTTTGTCAAAAAGAAAGATTTAAAAGGAAAGCGTGTTATGGAGTCACAGAAAAAGAAAAAAACGTTCTCATATTCCTTGGCCAGCAATGAAAATATTCATAGAGTGTGCAAACTGTTTTTTCTTAATACTCTTGACATATCAGCAAAAAGGAAGAAATTCCAATGCCTTTGCGAAAAGGCAAAAGCAGATCGAATTTTATCGATGACGAAAGAGTGGCACAAGTGAGACAACATATTACAAGTTTCCCAACAATTGACTCCCATTATTGTCGCACTTCAACCAGCAGACAATATTTAAGTTCAGATTTATCAATCGCTAAAACGTATGCACTTTACGTGGAACAACAACCCTCAAACCCCGTGTCAGAAAAATTTTATAGAGATCAGTTTAACCACAATTTTAATTTGTCCTTCAAAAAGCCTAGAAAAGACCAATGCGACCGTTGCGTACAATTTTCAATAAATAATAATCCAACGGAGGATGAGATTAAGGATTTCGATATTCACAGAAATGAAACGAATGGCCTTAAAGTGGAACGTGACGTAGATCGCCGAAAACAAGACCCTTTTTCTGT
This sequence comes from Polietes domitor, assembly GCA_947397865.1. Lineage (NCBI taxonomy): Eukaryota > Metazoa > Arthropoda > Insecta > Diptera > Muscidae > Polietes > Polietes domitor. The sequence continues at coordinate 78,708,185 of OX377621.1, read as the reverse complement.
TGTTGTATGCTTTGATTTGCAAAGCGTTTTCAACCTTCCTAAAGGTTTTGCATCGTCATTCTATTACACAGTACGACAAAATCAATTTTTTTTGAGTACACATGAGAAATGTTAACAAAATATGAAAATAGGCTTAAAATAAAGAAATACGTGTCTCGGCGTTTTGCTGTAGCACGTCAGAATTTTGAGAAAATCGATTTTAAAGATTCGAAGGACCGTGGAGGTTCACTTGTAACGTAGTACTATTAAAGAAAGTTCTATAAAAACAGAATGGGTGAACCGATTTAAGTGCTTGAGCCAGTTTTGAAAAGGGAATTAAATTTGGATTTATTTTTATTAAAAAAAACATTTTTTCCGCTAGATGGCGCTTTAATTTTCATGTAAAATTAAAAAATATCCAAAAAATGTACGAAATTCATTAAAAATACAATGTTGTTGATTTGAAATCCAATAACTAAAGTAGAATCTTTTTCGCTGGCCGGGAATTGCTTGATTCAGCGATTCGGGGCTCCGAGCCAGATCAAACTAAAAATATTATTATTCAATTTCAACGAGCTTACAGATCGGGGTTTCTGCAATTAGAAAAAATTAAAACAAGTCGTCTGGGATTTGAACCATATGGCGGTCGATTGTTTCGAAGATTGTCATTACTTCTTATCTGCGCCTTAACGTTCTAAGCCAACGACCAACCTTTTTACTTTGTCACTAATTGCAGTCGTAGGCTTAGAACGTTAAGGCGCAGATAAGAAGTAATGACAATCTTCGAAACAATCGACCGCCATATGGTTCAAATCCCAGACGACTTGTTTTAATTTTTTCTAATTGCAGAAACCCCGATCTGTAAGCTCGTTGAAATTGAATAATAATATTTTTAGTTTGATCTGGCTCGGAGCCCCGAATCGCTGAATCAAGCAATTCCCGGCCAGCGAAAAAGATTCTACTTTAGTTATTGGATTTCAAATCAACAACATTGTATTTTTAATGAATTTCGTACATTTTTTGGATATTTTTTAATTTTACATGAAAATTAAAGCGCCATCTAGCGGAAAAAATGGTTTTTTTAATAAAAACAAATCCAAATTTAATTCCCTTTTCAAAACTGGCTCAATCACTTAAATCGGTTCACCCATTCTGTTTTTATAGAACTTTTTATAATAGTACTACGTTACAAGTGAACCTCCACGATCCTTCGAATCTTTAAAATCGATTTTCTCAAAATTCTGACGTGCTACAGCAAATCGCCGAGACACGTATTTCTTTATTTTAAGCCTATTTTCATATTCTGTTAACATTTCTCATGTGTACCAACCACTGTCGTACTGTGTTATAAGCGAAAAATAAATGTTTATAATATGACCGCTACAGTTATTTTTCCCAATAAAGAAAAATTTACTTATTGTTGCGTTTGGGACGAATTTAATAACAGTCGTGGAGGTAACGAAATAAGTAGTTGTATATACAAAATACTAAATACTCTGATGATAGAACATCCAACTATTCAAAATATAGTTATGTGGAGTGATTCGTGCGTTGCCCAAAATAAAAATCAAATGATGTCCACAGCAATTTTAAAATTTTTGTCAGACCATTTACAGGTCAAAAGTATTATTCAGAAATTTTCTGAGCCTGGTCATGCACAAATCCAAGAAGTCGATTGCGTTCACAGTGCTTTAGACAAATATCTGAAACGTTTAGAAATTCATAGCATTTTGTCACTCGTTAATTATTTGAAACATTTTAAAACACATAAAATAAAACTTAAGGTTGTAGAAATGCAATTATCAGATTTTAAGAATTTTTCTAAGATATCTAACCAATTACATTTTTCTATTCTTCCATTTACTAAAATAAAAGTTCTTGAATATATTCAAAATAACTTGTTCATAATTAATTTTAAAAACTCAATTTTGCAGTCTCATTACCAAACAGTAAATATAATAAAAAAAGGTTGCCGGAATCAATTACCAACACCGTTAAATTTTTTTGAAACAGAGTTAAGTATTATTAACAGAAAAGGAAAAATTCAAAATGAAAAAATTTCTGATTTAAAATTTTTATTCAATTTTATATCTGAAGCAGACAAAAATTATTACCTAAATCAAATAAATTAAGATTTTAATTTTTTTATTATCATTTTGATATATTCTATAATAACTTTGTGAATAGTTTTTATTTTTGTTTTTTTGTAAATAAATATATTTATAGTTTTTTACTAAAATTTGAAAGCGTGTTTTATTACTTTGTTAATGCTACTTTGCTCTACGTGTATGTATTTGCAGGGAAATATGCTTAAGGTGGCGTATAGAGCAACTAGGATTTTTATTACCGTTAGAAAACATCCCGTTGTAGATGTGATCGGGAGATAAAAATGTTTCCTTAGAATCAGCTTGACATAACAAATATATGGTATAAAAATCACAAAATCCCATCGAGTAGTTTCTTTGAAAAATTATGCTAAATTTCAAACTCGATTTACTCAAAACGCATTTTTGGCACATAGAGCACTTAAACCCTCGGACGACGAACTTTTATCAAATGTGCTAAATTTGTGTCCATTTGTTCATTATCAGAACAAATTATTTGCTGTTATAAACAACACATGTGAAGTGTGCTAAACTCGTGGCCACCACTGTATTGTCAAGTAGAACAAGAATCTGTATAATAATTAGGTATTTAAATACAATATAATTTTTCTTTTAACAGAGTTTTTATTTTCCGATAATTCAATGATTTGGTAGTATTTATAAAATTGAACACACAAGCGGCGGAAAGGATCATTATTAGCGTAATTACCGGGTACTGTAAATTAGTTGGTTATCAACCGATTTTCGGATTTGAAAGGAAGAAAGTAGAAGCTTTCGGTCGATATATAGCTAATTTAAGAAATCTGTGTGCTTTTGTCCAGCAAACACTTTTTCTAAACAATTTGTAGCCATTTTTCAACTTTGACAATATTTTTGCCCATCATTTTGTTTGTTAGTCATACCACTTGTAAATGTATTTAAATAATACATTTAGTAAGGAGTAAAACGACGCTTTGCTTTTGAAATCAGTCAGCAATTGACTGAGTTATTGACGTTTTCGCTGAAGCAAAATTGTTACAGAAATACATGTGTTGGTCATTCCAGTTCAAATCTCTCATAATTTTACGATTTCAAGTCCAATAAAAATACTTAAAATTCGACAAAAAAATATAAAAACAGTGAAAAAATTGCCAGATATTCGATTTTTTTTCGAATTTGTTATTTTTCCAAATTCGTGCTTTTAAGGGATACAATGGGAACAGAGGGATAAAAATGGTACCAACTTAACGGCTACAGCTAGAATGATTAAATTCGGTGTGTCCACCCCTCTAATTGCGTAGACACGACCGAACTTAATGCCGTTTTTACTTCTTTTTAAGTTATTTTGACATCGAGCTGGGAAAAATACTAAAAATCTATTTTTGTGTAAGTTGGTACTTATTTATATTTTACATTTTTTGCTAGCGTTTAAGGAACACTTTAAATGCATTTATTATAATGGAGCTCATATTGAATTAAAAGCGTATTTTTGCATTAAATAATTTTAACATTGTTTTCTATAAATAATTTTTATTCACATTTGTACAATCCTATAAATAGGATTAGGATTCTTACGAAGGAAATTTTTATTAATTGTATATTTTTTATAAATAATTCTAATTCAATAATATAAATAGGAAGTTCTTATCATCAAAATCGATAGTTCTTATTACATTGTTGATGTGTTTTGAATGTAATACATTCGAATTCCACCTAGCAATGGAAATGAGCCAAAGTAATGAGACATTGCTACTTTTTGGGTCATTTTCGATATACTTTCAGTTTATCAAACTGAATTTCAGTTAAGTCAACCTTAGTTCACATATCACTTCATCCACTAATACATACAATTTTTCTTATGCAGTCACCCTTACTATGACAACACCTTCCTCATTTTCCCATATCGAAAAAACTTTCAATTATTTCCAACATTTGTTCAACCAAAAACCATCTGTCTTTCCACCTCGTTCGTTCTCCTCCATGTTCACTAACCCAACAAATTTCCTAACATCGTTTTCTTTACGATTGCAGCATTTCTGAAATTTTCTTTCTTTCAATATGTTATTTGACTTTGGCATCGATCGTTGGCAATTGTTGATTAAGCTGGGTCGCCGTCCATACAAAAAAGAAAAAGTTTACCAGTTGCAACCACAAGATAAAATATGGAAACTCTTCACAGAAGTAGTCCCCAAACCTGCAAAAATCAAGTTCTTTTTGGTATCTGCGAATAATTGTGATTTATACATAGAGGTTGATAGATAGATAGGTTGATACATGACTAAATCGATTCAAAAGGTTATTAAAAAATCAGTCGGTATAATAAAATAAGCAAATATCTCGCTTCCTGTGGGTGTTGCAAACAAATGTACTAACACATAATACCCTGTGGGAGGGTATAAGGACAACATTGTTTTAGATGTCTTCAAAACTCTTTCTCTGTTTACACCAGAACCGTCGGATTCACTTTTGCAATTTGTTTTCATAACCCACACTATTGTTGATGTTCGTGGTGGCATTCCGATGGGTTTACTTTGGTTTGGTTTTTTATTTAAACAAACGATTCAATAGAAAACTACATTATCTTCTGCATCATCATCATCATCATCTGTGTATTTAGTGAGCAATTTCGTTTTGGAGCACTGGAAGCATTATGATGGATGGTGGTGGTTAAGTAAACTATGATGGTAACTTTTCATTTGTTTTGAAAAGTCTTTTTTTTCTACATACATATATCTATGTATGTACAAGAGAGACTTATCTTGAAACTTAGAAAATGTGGATTACAAAATTAAGAGTTGGCTATCAGCGGTGCAATCAAGGCGCATGGCCCTTGTTAATATTGATTGGAAAATCTCACTGAAAATCAGACAATCAATACCCAGCCGTCTAAAAAGTCCCAGCACTGGACGATTCACCAGGGGCAGCCTTGTGTTGAATGTCATTGACAAGGCTGATGTGAACTGTACAACACAGTTCTTCAGGAAATGCAGGCAATATCATCTGTCTGATATGACGCAGGATGGTACGTTATAATGTTATGGTTATGTCACAATATGACGACAAACACTGACGTCAATATCTACCCCGATAGTAAGCTGCTATCAGATCCATCGACTAGATACCCCTAATTTCAAGGACAACCCAAGACGGCTGATGAGGTTGAGTAAAATCGATCATAGCAGCACTATGGGACTAGAGTGATTAAAACCCCGGGTTTTCGGTTTTTTCGAAAACCGTGATTTCGAAAAACAGTAAAAAATGGGGAAAATTTTCATTATAGAGTAATTCCACAAAATGTATACTCGTTCTTGAGAATAGGTCAATTCAGATGTCATAATCATTTTTTAATAATATATCAACCCATCATTACTTTTCTTCCTACTTCTATTATTCCCAAAATATCAGTTTAGAACAGGTGTGAACACCGTAAAAACTGCAAATTATGTCTTGCTGAAATAGGAAATCATTTTGAAAAACAGAAATAATTTCGGGACCAAAGACCGCATTCTGCGATTCAGATATCTTGTAGAGAGTAAAATAAGATAAAATATATAAAAATTAAGAAAATAAATCATAAGTTTGACGTGAAGTTCAAAGATTATGCGTATTTTTGGACTCTTTGAAATACAAGGCCCTTTCACTGTTTTCTTATAATCGCAAAGTTCATCAGCCTTATATTACCTACAAGAACGAGTATTGCTGTGGCCACCCTCATAAATTAATTCTGGTTTATTTAATGATGATCTGCAAAATATTCCGTCCTTTGGTCAAACCTTGGTCTGTGAGCTAAACGCTCCTGAAAACACCTCTAAAAATAATCACATATATTCTTATATGTATTGCTGGTCGACATCCGCAATGGCAAATGGTCAACGGCGTCGATTTCTTCGAGTCGTCGAGTTTCTTCTGCCCATCAGAAATACATGTGAAACCTAGGACGAACATCGCCATTTTAGACTCACAGTCTGCTGAGTTCGTATTTTTATACCCTACACCACTTCGTGGTCTAGGATATTATAAATTATTTTACCCTACACCACTTCGTGGTCTAGGGTATTATAAGTTAGTTTCGCGCCAAATGTTTGTAACACCAAGAAATAATCGAGCTAGACCCACCTTTAAGTATACCGATCGGCTTAGAATTACCAGCTGAGTCGATTTAACGATGTCTGTCTGTCCGTCCGTCCGTCCGTCTGCTGTCCATCTAAGCTTGTTCGCACTCTACAGGTCGCAATTGTTGTCCGATTGTCATGAAACTTGGCAGAAGTTATTTTTTCTGGCCAAGGGCCATCGGTATTTGGAGGAAATCGGTTCAGATTTAGATATAGCCCCCATACAAATGTCGCTCCCGATTTGACATTTTCCGCTCTAGAAACGACATATTGTACCCGATTTTCTTTAAATTTGGCACAACATTTTATAATCGAACTAGAAACACCTATGCTAAGATCGGTACAGATTTAGATATAGCCCTCATACAAATGTTGCTCCCGAATGTGTATCCAATTTTGGCCAAACTTTACATATTTCACCAATAAACATACCAATAAACATAGAAAGTCCGTACGTCTTTAGCATTTCCATACTTGTTTGGGAGATGCCCATATGTCCATACTTTGGTATAACACAAATGGGGTCCCATTCTGATCTATTACAGCTCTAGAAACTACATCTTTCATCGGATCTTCATCAAACTTTGCAGATCATGGTATTTTTCAACCAGGAATACCTACCGTGAATGAGAAATATATAGGCCCATGTTTTGGACCAAAGTGAGGTACATACGCAGGGAGTGGTGTAGGGTATTATATAGTCGGCCCCGCCCGACTTTAGCCTTGCCTTACTTGTTTTTAGTTAATTTTCGGTCCCAAATAAAAAAACGTTTATGGTGCTTGTGATAATATAAAAAATAACTTATTATAAACAAATTAGCACCGGAAACGAAACTTTTTGTGCAGTATGAAAAACCGGTTGAGACAGACATAAAAAACCCCGGTTTCCCGGTTTCCAAAAACCGCGAATTTAAAAAACATGACGGTCGGTCTCAGGTGAAAAACCTGGTTGACCCGGTTTTCGGTCTCTGGTTTGATCACTCTATATGGGACTTCTCACAGGAGAATTACTCCAAAGAGCGCACCTATGCCACATACGGCGCTATCGGACTCGGATAAGTCCGAGGAGGACACTGAAACGGTGGAACACTTCCTTTGTCCCGACTTTTCCCGACGAGGCTGAGTGCCAACCACCGTTCACGGTCGGCATTACCTAATCTGGAGCAACTTAGAGGCGCAGGATGGTCAAAATTAAGGAAGTTAATGATCGATACGGAATTCCCCAACGTGCACAACGTGAATTAGAGTGCACAACAGACCGAATTGCAGGCCTAGAGTAAGACCAAATAGGAGAGACTAAGGAGAGTGTGAAAATAAAACGGTTATATAGAGTTTGTGACATGAGAGAGTTTTGACGAATCGTGGCCTGACCGACTGTGTTATTACCCACAGCCTTAACCCAGAAACCACTTACTGCTCATTAATCGTCAAAGCAGCTTCCCGACAGATCTTGACGTTCCCATATTTGGTGAGTTCTCATCCACCAAAGTCTGTGGCGTTGAAAGCATGTACATAACGCGTGCTTCACTCTTTCCAGCTTCTCCCCAACTAATCTTTCTATGTAGGAAGCTAAATCTTCCTCTATTCCTCCATTCCTGGCCATATAGTCTGTGAAACCCAAGGGAAATGACCAGCTGACTCATAGAGTCCAAATTGTCTTTTTGCCGCCACCCCTTTGACATAGTCCTCTATGGGTAGGAGATACAGATGATATTCAGTAATGCCGACTGAAACACACCTTTGGGTATTGGCGAGTATTTGCCTCCCACCAGAATGGGTCAGAATTGGTCTTACGGCCGATGCACAGTGGTTCACAATAAAATCCATCGGCCAGAATTCAGAATTATGTTCTAGTAGACATTTTTGAGTTCTGTAAAAACCCAAAATTAGACAAGGACCCAAGGATTAAATTTTATATTTTCCGATACTATGCCTGTTGACGATCGATCAGGTCCGGTCGATGATGACATCGACTTGATCGATCTCAACGACTAAGTGTCATCCCTGACGCTTGTAGGCCAGGATTGCAGCCAACTTAATATGTTTGTGATGTCCACTTTGCTTTTCTGTTCCTCAAAAAGTGCAAGTGATTTCTCCAAAGATCGCCGCGGCGCGCCGTGTCAACTATAAATAAATAATAATTCCCTTACATCGAAACCGTCAGTGTTTTATTTCAAGGAACCATCACGTAAGTAAACGACATTTACTTACGTTATATTTGTGTTATCTTGTGTTTTCGTTGCTTGCATTTTCGAGCAACAACAACCACAACTACACAGGCTTCTCACAAAATTCCGTCTTTGAGAACCTAACGAGTCCACCATCCTGGCAGGATCTCGTTCAATGCCCAAAAACCGCTAATAAAACTTGATTTAGCATTATTATTTTGGTTTTTTGGGCACATTTCCGGCAAATGAACTCCGATTGTCATAATATATATCATGAGGATAAAGATTTTTATCTGTGTACCTACTTTTCCGCAGTTAATGGACAAAAATGACTAAATTGCTGATTTTTTTTCACTAAATGTATCCTGTCTTCCAAGGGTGCAATTTCGTGCAGGCAAAAGTTACCTTACTAAAAACGGGGAACTCTTCAACATTTCTAAATATGTGTGCATTTCTTTAAAGGCTTTTGAAGGAAAAAAGTTGTGTTGGTCCAAAGTCAGACATTTGATCAAGAAGGATACTTTTTACAATATTCATTACAACCAAACTATATTTGACACAAACGTTGCTTTGGCGTCGTAATAAAGCTAAGAAACCACAATTTCTAATAAAAAAAATTGAGAGCAAAATCTCTTAAAATGTGTGAGAAAGAGTTCAACAATGTCAAAAAAAAAGAAATTACGTTTTTTTTTTCAATTTTCAAAATCTCAAAAACGTGAAAATCTGTAATACAAAAAAAATTTTTTTCTTCGCATTATGAACAAATACGTAAAAATATATTAAAAAAACATAAAAACAAAAAAAATTCTTTAAAATCGAAAAATACTAAAAGTAGTCAACTTTGGGCCGATTTCTAAAATTTATCCGAATTTTCGATTTTTAATGTTAATTTCTCAAAATGATACTTGGGTCCTTGTCTAATTTTGGTCTTTTACAGAACTCAAAAATGTCTACTAGAACAAAAGTTATTGAATTTTGGCCGATTGATTTTGATTCTGAACCACTGTACGTCGTAATGTGGGTTGTGTATCTTTGAAGAAATGCCAGAATTTCAGCTGGAAATGCACTGCATTCATCCTAGATTCTGCCTAATGCCTTTGTGGTGCCCACATACATTTTTGATTCGCACCCCTAATAGGGTCTTTCGGATTCTAACCAGACATCCCTTTCCGGGATCTCTATAGGCGGTGAAAATTTTCTTCACCATATAGTCCGTGACACACAAGGGGTCACGAAGTAGTCTTCGAAAATCGCTTTCCAATAATTTTTTGGAAAGACTAGCCTGCCACAGCCTTAGAAGAGCTGACTCAGAGAGTCGAAATTGGCTCTTTGCCGCCACCCTATTGACATAGTCCTCTATGGGTAGGAGATGCAGATGATATCCAGTGATGTGCTACGTCTGTCCGTCTGTTGAAAGCACGCTAGCATCTAAACGAAATTAGCTAGAACGTTCAAATTTTCAATAAATGCGTCTTATAGTCGTAGAGCGGTTGGGATTGAAACGGGGCAAAATCGGTCCAAAGGGAAAAATGTATCCCTCACAAGGACTAAAAATACCCATAATAGTCCCTAATATTTTAGCGTATTTAAGCATGTTTTTGGAATACTTTTTATATTTGCTTGATATTTGGTATGCGCATTCCCCTTATAGCAAAAACGTGCACCAAAAAGTGATTCTGGTTTGTAGGGGGTGAAATGGGGCAAAAAAGGGATAAAAATGGTACATATTAAACGACAGCTAGAAACACGAAATTAGGTGTGTACATTCCTCTAATTGAGTAGATACATAATATAAAAGTATTTTTTCCAAATTCGTACTTTTAAGGGGTAAAATGGGAATAGAGGGATGAAAATGGTACCAACCAAACGGCTGTACCTAGAATAATGAAATTCTGTGTATACATTCCTCTGATTGCATCCAAGTAAAATACACGGATTTTTCAAAATTCGTACTTTTTGGGGTTAAAATAAAAAAAGGGGATAAAAATAGTACCAATCAAATGACCGCAGCTAGAGTCATAAAATTCAGAGCATACATTCATTTGTCTGTGTAGACACGGAAAATAATCTGATTTTTTGAAATTCGTACTTTTTGGGTCAAAATAGAAAAAGGGAATAAAAAAAGTACCAATCAAATGATCGCAGTTAGAGCCATGAAATTTGGAGTATACATTCCGCCCGGCCGAACTTAACGACGTTTTTACTTGTTTTTCATATAATATGGATTCTATAGTAAACCTTAAATTCGTTTTATGCTCGTGCATCTGGCAAAAATCGAAAGAAAAATATTTGCCGAATATATTTAAATTGACTTAAACTCTCGTTCATGCATTTTCTACATTTTAAACACACTCTAGTTCCCTCCGTTGAGTGTGTGCTATTCATTTGCTATTCAAGCCGGAGGAGTAAATGGAAAATCCCACATAAATGTACGTTTCATGTGTGTGTGTAAAATTAAGAGGGCGAGTAGAACAAGAACCTAATACGCTTTCATTTAATTATGATAGGGTAGAAGCGAATCTCATATTACGTCGACTTGCTTGTACCCTGTAAAAAGGATGTATGGATAAAATGACTGAATTTCTTAATATCCTCCATCAGGCCGGTGCCGGTCATGGGCTTGGTGACATAAAACCGAAATTCCGACCAAATTACGCAGATGCATTGGTTTATGAGAACAACTCAGAACCTGTAGAAGACGGAACCATTGCCGAGAAGTTTCATTTAAACCGGAGCACCCAAACTAATTTCCAAAAAATCTGAATTGCTCCACTGGGCAGGGTTTCATTAGGATATATCGTATATAATATATAATAATAATAATATAATACAATCTGTATATTCTACGTGTTACAAACTCCATGACAATATAAATATACACTCTCTCCATACTTATGTGGTAGATGTTAAAAAAGAGCTACATATTAAGCTAAAATAAACACACACACACACATTTTGTGTTTGTGTGTGTTTCTACAACAACAAACATCATAATTGTCAAGATTTTTTACTGAAAAGCCGGGGAAAGGAGCGAAAAAAAGGAATATAAAAACCTGAAAATTGTTGAATGAAAAAACATTGGCATATACACATGACACATGAGCGACGTGAACTCAAAAATCGACAAGCAAACTGCATAAAAAGAAATAGAAAACATCATACAAACTATTCATGTGAATTTATGAAATTTAAATAAAATATTTTTTTTTCGTTTCACAAGTACTCTTGCGGAGTTTAATCAAGCAGATTAAAGAGACCATCATCGGGAGGAAAATTGTTAAATAGTATAATGCAAGCCGGACCAAATTAAATTTAATAAGATTTAATTTAATAGCGTTTTTTGTTGATGCAATAAAAATCTCATAACCCAATTATTAATTATTTTCCAATAGCTGAGATACGAACGAAAAACAAGGCATAGTTGAAGACAATTTACGAACAACAATTAAAAATGCCTTATATTTGACTAGTCTGAATCTTATATATGGGGCATTCCACGACAAATCGAACAGTTGAAAAAAAAATATTTTTGATTTCCTCCATTTTACTACGCTTTTAGTACCCATTAAAAAGATTAAGATTTACTGATTACTCGTTAAAAAGATATAGCTTTTTTAAAAAATCGTTTAATAAAAGTTCTTCTTTTCTGTCTTTTGCTCATAATGTCTTTAATAATGGTCCGAATTAGATATTATTTTTTCAACATTTTTGTTTTTTGAAGTACTTTTCAGAAAAAATATCGAAAAAAATATTTACAATGTTTTTTATACAATTTTTTATTTTTAAACCCTCCACCTCCAGGATCGGGGTATACTAACTTTGTCATTCCGTTTGTAACACCTTGAAATATCGACCTGAGACCCTATAAAGTATATATATTCTTGATCGTGATAAATTTCTAAGACGATCTAGCCATGTCCGTCCGTCCTTCTGTTGAAAGCACGCAAGAGCTACAACGTTCAAATTTTCCATAAATGCTTATAGTCGTAGATCGGTTGGGATCGAAACGGGGCGAAATCGGCCCAAAGGGAAAAATTTATCCCTTACAAGGACTAATAATAATCGCTAATGTTTTTTGAATATGTCTTATATTATATTTATATTTGCTTGATATTTGGTATAAGCATTCCCCTTATAGCAAAAACGTGCACCATAAGTGATTCTTATTTGTAGGGGGTGAAATGGGGCAAAAAAGTGATAAAAATGGTACATACTAAACGACAACAGTTAGAAACACGAAATTCGGTGTATAATCTACACCTCTACCTCTAATTGAGTAGATACATAATATTAAAGTATTTTTTCCAAATTCGTACTTTTAAGGGGTAAAATGGGAATAGAGGGATAAAAATGGTACCAACCAAACGGTTGTACCCAGAATAAATCAAAATTCGTACTCTTTGGGGTTAAAATGAAAAAAGGGGTACCATTCAAATGACCGCAGCTAGAATAATGAAATTCGGAGTATACAATCCTCTGACTGTGTAGACACGGAAAATAAACTGATTTTTCGAAATTCGTACTTTTTGGGGTCAAAATAGAAAAAGGGGATAAAAATAATACCAACCATGAAAAATAAAAGTTTTTTTCCAAATTCGTACTTTCAAGGGATACAAAAAATGGTACGTTCCAAAAGGCTACACCTGGAATAATGAAATTCGGTGTATACATTCCTCTGATTGCGTTGACACTTAAAATAAACAGATTTTTCGAAATTCGTACTTTTTGGGGTTAAAATGAAAAAAGGGGATAAAAATAGTACCAATCAAATGACCTCAGACACAGAAAATAAACGGATTTTTCTAAATTCGTACTTTCAAGGGATACAATGGTACAGAGGGATAAAAATAGTACCAACTACAGCTAGAATGATGAAATTCTAATTGCGTAGAAACGTCAAGGGGGTAAAAATAGAATTCAGTGTATACATTAATCTGACTGCATAGACACGTAAAATAAAAAGTTTTTTCCAAATTCGTACTTTTTCTTTTACGGCAAAAATTGGTCCAATCATGAAGTAAGGTTATTTGGCACTATGTATGTCTGATAATGGATTTTCAAAATTTGTACTTTTGGAATTAAAATATAATGGAAATACAAACAACTGTAGCATCCACTATCTACCAATATTTATGGTATTTAAACTTTTTGAAAATATAAATATAAGAATATTTTTCTTTTTTGAATTGGCGTATTGGTAGCCTTGCCTTATAAGCGTGGTTTGAAGTAATTAAAATATTATATTTATTTATAAAATTATTTTGTCAATATTTGTATTTTTTTTTGGTATGGCTATATTAAACAATTTATATTTTCCTGTAATATTACTGCACTTCTACGAAAACCGACATTCTCTGTGGAATGCAATCCGTGGTGGAGGGTATATAAGCCGTTTACATGTTTTTATTTAACACTGACACCAAATTTCAGTTGTCACTATAAAAAAAAACAAAAAAATTGATATAAACGTCCAATAATTCGACCAATAAAATACTCTAAGACAAGAATCAAAATTTATATTTAAAGTGCTTCCGAGGGTCTATTAATACAGAAAAATGGACAAAAATACATCGTAAAAAATTGCAATGGAAAAACATGGTTTTTGGAGGTGTTTTCAGGAGCGTTTAGCTCACAGATGGCTTGACCCAGTGACGAAATATTTTGCAGATTATCATTGAACAATCCAAACTTTATTTTCGTGGGGTGACTGGAAATTGTTTTTCCATTTGTATGGGCCGCGGCCCCCAGCCTAATATAGAATAGAGTGGCTTATTTTATGAGAAAGAAAAAAATGTTGTAGAGATTCCCGACTAAACTGAAAGATTGGTTTGTTTGATGTGTTCTCCCACAAAAGGTCGTGCAAAATAACCTTTATAAAACAAGTTTCAACTGGAAGGAATTCTCGATGAGAATGATATTGAGAAAAAAGCTAGAAATTCAAATTTGACCCTTTAAAAACTATCTTTTAAATAAAGCGCAAAGCATTTTAGATATTTCCAAAACTTTATGATCGACTTGAAATATAATTAAAATATTTATGAATGGAACTCGACTTCGTTCATATGGCCACCGCGGCCACGTCGGCAGCGGTCGATTCGTTGGATCCCCTTTTATCCCCTTTTACCCGATTTGACCACCAAAAAGTACGAATCATTAAAAATTCTACGCCCAGCCGTTTGGTCATTTTATCCTTTTTTCCCCATTTTACCCCTTAAACGTACAAATTTCTTATCACACCTCTATACTGTAAGAGAAATGTACACCCTAAATTTCATGATTCTAGCTTTATCCGTTTGGCCTGGGGAGTGATCAGTCAGTCACTCACTCAATCACGCAACTCTTTTGTATTTATAGATTTTTGGATTTATTAAAAATTTAAGCATGAATTATTTAAATAAACTTTTAAATGGGGAAAAGTTTAAATGATTATTAATGCTAAACTAATACAGATAGATCTATGTAATTTGAAGTATTTTTAACAGATATTCTCCTCTTTCATTTGATAGCCGTATCGTCATTGTATGGAACGCAAAAGTACGAAACTAAATTATCATTTGATCCTTCTTACCATCGAACTTCGAACATCGAACTTTAATCTCGTTGACCTCTAAACTTTGACCTTTGGCCTCTGCTCTTTGATTCCCTTGATTCATGTAATACCTTGATCCCTTTGACCTTCAGACATTGAGCTTCAGACATTGAACATCGAAGTTTAAACATTTTACATCTCAGATGACTGCAGTTTAGCCGTCAGTCGACTTGTTTAAAATTAGTTTTGTTGCGATACTCAAAATGTTTACCTAGTTATGGTCACCTTAACCATAATGCATCGCTTTCTGGTATCTATGAATGTTGAACTATTTAATATATTTCAACATCATTTTCTATGCACAAAAAAAAAACAAACAAACAAATAACTAAATAAAATAAAAAGCACATAAATAAATCTCTTTCACTGGTTTCTGTATTCAAAACATTGTCAACATAAATCATAATAAAATATGTTGCTGGCGTAAAACAAACCTCCCGGAAAATGTCACAAATATGAATGCATTTGAAATGTTGGAATTGTCAGTTATTGCGCGATGATAACATTTTTTTGTTTGGCTATTCAATTTGATTGTTGGACTCCTTTTGTAAATGAAAAGTAATTTAGGGAGAAGCGAAAAAAGTTAAAATAATGGTTAAAACAAAATTAAATTTGCGTTTTGGGCAAATCTAAAAATTGTGAGAGTTTTATGTAAAATTTAATATAAACTAAATTATGCTCGTTCTTCATAGACATAACATCAAATTCAATGAGTTATAACGGAGCTTTTAAGCATTCGCCATCTGGGCCAAAATGTGATTGGGACGAGGTGATCACAGATTTTCAGCTATTTCTCGATTTGCGATTGATTACATATTTAGAGGATTTATAATTTTGCATTAAACAATGAATATGCTATATTAAGTGTTGCATTTTTCTCTTTCAACATTTATTTCATCGGGGGAAGTCATTTATATGGGAGCTATATATAAATCTGAACCGATTTGACCCACTTTCGCCATGGATGTTTGCAGTTGAAATATGAGCTGATTAGCCAAATTTTAAGCAAATGAGTTAAAATATGGTATTTCTAGAGCGGAAATAATCAATTCAGTGGCGAAATTTGTATTGGAGCTATATATATATATATCTGAACCGATCTGGTCCATTTTTACCAGACCTGTTTCTAGTTGAAATATAGTTTGTTTTTCCAAATTTGAAGAAAATCTGTTAAAATATGTGGTTTATAGAGCGGAAATAATCAGATCGGGAGAGACTTTTGTGTGGGAGCTATATATATATATATCTGAACCGATCTGGAAAATTTTTGCCAGAGCTGTTTCTAGTTGAAACATAATTTGTTTCTAGAGCGGAAAAAGTAAAATCGGGAGCAAAATTTGTATGGGAGGAGAATTTTGTGTGGGAGCAATATATATATTAGAGTGGCTTCAAATTAAAAGTAAGATTAGTTTGTTTTATGTGTTGTCCCAAAATATTTCGCTTTTATCATTGTCCGTTCGTGAGCTGGACGCGTTCAAAATAACCTCTTTTTCTTGAATAAAATTCACGGTGAGAATTGTATGTAGAAAAAACCTGCTAGAAATTAAAATCTGGTGGGAGCCTTGTCAAACCGTATCAAAAACTTGCATTTTAACCCAGAATAAAGGGTAGAATTTTAACATTGCAATTGTTGTTGCATTGGTTATAAAAACCGCAATAACTTCCATATTTTTAGTTCGATTTGTGTTTTTGTTGGATCGTTGAAGAGGTCTTGATGACCAATTCCAATTTTTAGAACTTCCTAACCCATTAAGGGCAGACATTTTTTTACTATTGGTTCTCAGTGTGTTTAATGTGATGTAAAAACTGAAATATGGGGTTATTTGCATCGTAAACACATTCTATTCTTACAAAAAGCTAATTTTCATCTACAATTTTGGTATTTCAATGGATAAATTGGGAGGAAAACTTCACATAAGATGTTACAATAAAACCGTGCGACATTATTACCCTCCCAAGAACGAGATTATATAGAAGTGAAACTATAGGTCACTAATAGGATTATTTCGTGGTCGTTTGTCTTTTTTACAGGACTTTTAATTTACCAAGGAAGTAAGTGTTTCAATAATTTAGTTTCGTACTTTTGCGTGTCATACAATGGCGACATGGATATCAAATGAAAGAGAAGAACATCTGCTAAATGTACTTTTAATTTCATGCATCTATCTATGTTAATTTAGCATAAACAACCATTTAAATGTTTCCCCTTTATAAAGTTTATGTAGATTATTCATGTTTTAATGTTTAAGGGGGGAAATTTTAAATGGTTGTATTTCTTTCCAAAAAATAGTTTTATATAACACTAGAATGTGTTTACGATGCAAATAATCCCATATTTCAGTTTTTACTTCACATTTAACCCACTGAGTATTAACAGTAAGAAAAAAATTTGCCTTAATGGGTTAGCAAATTCTAAAAATTGCAATTGGTTATCAATAACTCTCCAACGAGCCCCTAAAAATATAAATCGAACTAAAAATGTGGAAAAAATTTCACTAAAATAGTATAAATCTGTCCTTTATATTGGGTCATATTGCAAGTTTTTAATATGGTTTGATAAGGCTCGGGTCGGATATTAATTTCTAGCGGTTTTTTTCTCAATACCATTCTCATGGTGAATTTTATTCAAGAAAAATCTGATTTATTGAGGTTATTTTGAACGCTTCCAGCTCACGAATGGACAATGATAAACGCGAAATATTTTGGGAGAACACATAAAACAAACCAATCTTTCATTTTAGCGGGGAACATCAAGAACTATTTTTCCTTCCTTACAAAGAAGCCACTCTAATATATATCTGATCTGATCTGGCCCATTTTTACCAGAGTTGTTTCTAGTAAAAAATTAATTGTTCTGTTAAATTTGAAGAGAATCTGTTGAAATATGCAGTTTCTAGAGCGGAAAAACGTAAAATCGGGAGCAAAATTTGTATGGGAGATATATATAAATCTGAACCGATCTGGCCCATTTTCACCAGAGTTGTTTCTAGTTAAAATATAAGTTGTTTTGCTAAATTTGAAGAGAATCTGTTGAAATATGTAGCTTCTAGAGCGGAAAAACGTAAAATCGGGAGCAAAATTTGTATGGGAGTTATATTTAAATTTGAACCGATTTTCTTCAAATTAAATAGCGTTCGTCCTAACCCATAAAACTTCGTAGTGCAATGTTTCATTTAGTTCTAACAACAATTGCGACCTGGACTTTGATTACAAGAATAGATGGACAGACGGACTGACGTCGCTAAGTCGACTCAAAAAGTGATTCTAAATCGATCGGTATAATAAACGATGGGTCTATCTCGTTTCCTTTTGGGTGTTACAAACAAATGCATAAATATAACACCTTTGTGTGAATACGGTTATCGTTATGTCCTGTTGGAAAAAGCACCACAAAGAAAATCTAACTCCACCATATGACCGAGAATAACGGAAAACAAATATAATGTCGTCAGTTTTTCACCTGTGTTTACATTTCGTTTTGTCTTCTGCTTTCGTTAAATGCAGACACACTCTTCCGGATTTAAGAATCCTTTTGTCAGAATGGCCTCAAAATTCACATGTACTCGAAGATGATAAAAAACAAATGTGTTTTAACAGCATTTATGGTCACACCATATAAGGAGGAGAGCACAGTGTGATAGAATAGCAGAAAATGAATTCGTGGTATTCAAGAGACTAATCAGGGGATTAGAAATCGAGAAATTGCGATCGAAATCATGGAGGAACAGTCGAACAGACAGACATGTGGATTAATACAATAATTAATATATCCTCAATTGTTAAAATAAAGTAGGATTCATCTCGATCCAACCAAATTGTTTTAAAATGTAGATATAATTCGATTTAGGTTATTGTTGGGTGAACACTTGAAAAAAGTCCAAGCGAAATATGCAAAATTTAATTAAAGTACTCAAGTATCTTCAGAACAATGGAATATTACGTAGCATTACTGAAAATGAGTCCATATGAACCCATACGCATTTCACAATCGAGGAGGTCGACCAAGAAATTGAGTAATTAGTTACTGTCACTGAATTATTTCCGTATTTGTAAAAAATTAAAGCAAAATTTAAACATTTTGTAAACAATTGCTTTGGCATTGATATAATATTAACTGTGTGAATAAAGCCTGCAAAACTTGAAGAAAAGTTGTATCGAGGTCTGAATTATAGTTGGGCCTTTTTGAGGAATTTCATAATTATTTATTAATATTTGATTTGAACCGGGATATTGTCCTGGCTCAAGACCATTTTGCATCTATATTTATTAGAATGCAAATTTATTTACAAATGGCATGGTGACATTTATTACTTGGCTGCAGACTACCACGACCATGATTTCGACCATGTCAAAAGTCTTTTCAAGTGGCTTCGCAGCGACTTTTCATTTCAAAGTATCACAAACGAACGAGAAGCACAACTCACTTGCCGAATTTGCTTTTAAAAAATCGCACCATGTAATAAATGTCACCATGCCATCTGTAAATAAATTTGCATTCTATTAAAAATAGATGCAAAATTGTCTTGAGCCAGGACAATATCGCAATTCAAATCAAATATTGATTACAGACAAAAAAATACAAACGAAAACATTTATTTATTAATTTAAAACACCAAAGACCTTATTTTCAGCTTTTCCCGTATATTTCTTACAATGCTATCTATAGCTCTTAAATTGATTTAATTAAATTCTTTTCCTCCCTGAAATCATGTAATATTCCGTGGTACCAAGTAAACGAATAGCGTCAGTTTCAAGTAATAAATAATTCATTTATATGAATGATGACTAATGTCAAATAAGGCAGCAATGACGTTATTATACCCTCACTCTATAGAGTAGGAGGGTATATATCATTTGGGGCAGAAAAAAGTGTAACGCATTGAAGGGGTGACTTAAGACACTAAGTATGTTTGGACCAAATCCGTTTCACGACTTTTTAAGGTGTTGAGCCATGTCAGTCCGTCCGTCACCGTAACTGTTGATCCCACCTCATTCTGGGAAATGTAAGGTCCAATGACCCCGCCGGACCATAAACCGCACCAAACAGTCACACGATGAGGATGGAGAGGCTTCTCAACAGTAACTCTTGGGTTTTCCGAGACCCAGATGCGACATTTTTGCTTCTTGACGTGTACATGATAAGTCTCGAAAGGAAACTTTGCACATGGTAATATTTTTCACGAACATAGTTTAAGTTAGAAGATGGGCGAAATTGACACGCCCCTTCTGGTCCCACACAAATAGCCCATATTTCCTTGTTAAATTAAAACGCATATAACTTCCACACGGATATTCGGAATTAGCTAAATTTTGGTATTTGATAATGTTTTTATTGTCACTTTAAGTGTATTAAATATGACCGGGTTTGCCACTCCCCTTCCAGAATCTCCCACACAAATCACTACAACTACGTAAAATTAAAGCTGTTATAACTTCCATTATGACTATCGGAATACTGTGAAATTAGATATTTAACAATGCTTTATTAGTGTTTACATTCGCATGGAATATGGGCGCTATTGCCACACCCCTTCTGGTACCTCCCACACAAAGTGGCATAAACTTAGGTGACAATAAAACTGACATAACATACATACGAGTAGTCAAAATCAAATGTGATATTTAAAACTGTTTCTATAATCACTTTAAACCTAAAAAATATTTACGCTTTAGCCACGCCCCTTCTTGTACCTCCCACACAATTGTCTCTATCCTATGTAATATTAAATCCAGTATAACTTCTATACTGGTGCATGGAATCCACTATGACTTGATATTTGATCATGTTTTTATAAATGTGAACCATGTGATACGAACCTCTTAGTACCTTCCACAAAAATTATACTGCCCTACGTTAAATTTAATCCCTTATTACTTCCGTATTTTGTTTTCTTACATAAGTCGGTTTAGCCGACTGAAGCTTACTTACCTGTTTAAAATTCCCTCATTTCTACATACGGATCATAACTTTTACATTTTGCCATAGTTTTTCAAAAATGCCTTGTTTTCTTAGCAAACTAAGACAATATGTTACTTTATAAATATAATTTGTAATGGGACTTTTCGAGCTATTTAAACAAAAATTAAAAAATCATGAATTATTTTCTACATTTTCCCATATATACTCCACGAGAGTATTATGGCTTTGTGCATTTGTTTGTAACACCCAAAAGGAAACGAGTTAGATCCATCGTTTATTATACAAATCGGCGTAGAATCACTTTCTGAGTCGATTTAGTGATGTCCGTCTGTCTGTCCGTGTGTCCATCTATTGTTGTAATCAAATTACAGGTCGCAATTATAGTCCGATCTTAACAAAAATTGGCACAAGTAAGTTTTGTGGATCAAGAACGAACGCTATTGAATTTGAAGCAAATCTGTTCAAATTTAGATATAGTCCGCATACAAATGTCGCTCCCGATTTGACTTTTTGCGCTCTAGAAACCGCAAATATCACTCGATTTGCTTCAAATTTGGCACAGTAACCTATAATTGAACTGGAAGCAGCTATGGTGAAAGTCGGTTAGATCGGTTCAGATTTAGATGTAGCCCCCATACAAATGTCGCTCCCGATTTGACTTTTTCCGCTCTAGAAACCTTATGTTTCCTTCGATGTGCTTCAAATTTGGCACAGTACCCTATAATTGAACTGGAAACAGCAATGGTGAAATTCGGTCAGATCGGTTCAGATTTAGATGTAGCCCCCATACAAATGTCGCTCCAGATTTGACACTCGATTTGCTTCAAATTTGGCACAGTACCCTATAATTGAACTGGAAACAGCTATGGTGAAAGTCGGTTAGATCGGTTCAGATTTAGATATAGCCCCCATACAAATGTTGCTCCCGATTTGACTTTTTCCGCTCTAGAAACCACACATATCACTCGATGTGCTTCAAAATTGTCACAGTACCCTATAATTGAACTGGAAATTGCTATGGTAAAAATCGGTCAGATCGGTTCAGATTTAGATGTAGCCCCCATACAAATGTCGCTCCCGATTTGACTTTTTCCACTCTAGAAACCACATATTGTACCCAATTTCCTTTTAAATTGGCACAACATCTTATAATCCAACTAAAAACACCTATGGTGAAAGTGGGTAAGATCGGTTGCGATTTAGATATATATTCATATATATATACAAATTTTGCTCCCAAATGTTTAACCGATTTTGGCCAAACTTTACATATTATATTTCGCCTATAAACAGACAGACAGGTGAATGCGGGTAACACGGTTCCATGTTTCAATAGAGACCCATACAGATGCCCTTTCCAATTTAATTTTTTTTTGTCAAACAGATACATTTACAGGATACAAAAATCCTTCCCGATTTCACTTTTTTACTGAATTGTTATTGGATATAAAGTGGAGTGTATCATATAGTCGGCTCCGTCCAACTTTAGCCTTTCCTTACTTGTTTTTACATATATACATTGTTTTTTTTTGCGTTTGAATGTCAGCTACTAAATTAAAGAAAATACTTTTTTCCGACCTTTTTGCTATTTTCTATGATTTTTTTTTTTTTTTTTTAAAATTGTTTCCCAAATTTTTTTGTTCTTAAACTACATTGTAAAAGTGTAACTTGTAGACATCGTAATTACTTTCAAGGGAAAAATTAATAATTGCAATCAGACTAATATATCCAAAATCAGAGTACAAATGTAACTAAGACAAAAATTTTAATTTTAGAAAAAATTAAGAAAAAATATTCATAATTTTTTTTGTGCTGATTTGGCGAATCAGTATTCAGTATATATTGCCTCAATATATTTTTTTCGACTTCTACACAAAATTTTTCTTGCTTTGTTGAAATAATATTACAAATTTATACTAAAAAGTTTTCAAGGTCTATTTAGAAAAAATATATTATTTTTTAGTTTAATTTTAATTTTTAATAAAATTTATCATAAGCAGTAGTTTTTATACGATCCCAGGATTTATAGTTCTCCACCATGTCATGTTTGGTCAACCAGGCCTACTACTGTCTTGCGGGTTCCAGTCCAAAGCGATTCTTTCTAATCTCTAGTCAATGCCCACAGTGCATATGTATGTCTGTGAATGAAGTTGAAGTACATCTGCTTCCGGTGTTTCACGTAGGTATGTATAACTCTGTCTGTATAAATGTATATTTACATATGCATGGCTGTTTGTGTGACTGCGGCTGACTGACAGAACATAAATGTTCGTGAAAAATGTTTGGCAATGTTATGAATATGTTCGTTTGCCGGAGCAGGTGTATTTAATTCGTTGGTTGCTGCTGCTGTTGCTGGTGATGCCAGGTGTTTTTGCTCTGCTTGTTTATTGTTTTATGTTCCTACCACTCTTCCTCGTGTCCCTAAACAATCGTCAAGATTTTATATGGAGGTAATTGTTTTTTTCGAGAGTTGTTGCCTAGAATTTCCCAGCAACGCTGAGCCGTCAGAATCACATGCCGCCCATTCATACTTGTTTTATTTGCGCATACGATTTAGTATCTAAATCTCGAAGAGGAAAAAACTTTTTTCTTTGCCCAACTTAGAACAAAACGATATGGAACAGAACGAAGCAAAGCGAATAAGCGAAACGGCACACGCATACAAAAACCCCAAAATTATAGCACAAAAATGTTTAATTCATACAGTTATAAATGTCGTAATAAAAATTTATTATGATTTCCGTTTCCCTTTCAGAGAGAGAGAGAGAGTGGGAGAGAGATGTTCACCAAGAATAATGCCGAATCGTTCATTGCCGGTTGTGTTGCTAACATTATTTCTTTCCTTTCGTTTCGTGTTAACTTAAACGTTTAATGGCTGAGAAATGTCATAACGGTGGTGGTTTGTGTGCCTTTCATGCGTACGAAAAACTAATGGGCGTTTGTGTTTAGACAATGCTAACAGCCGGAACTGGCACACACACACACACTCGTACATCTGCTTTCCGTGCAAATATCCACTTCCGGGCATCTAAATACACACGCATGCTCACCCACACACACACACATAGGAAAGCCACAAAAAGGGTAATGAACTATTTAACAGGATTTAAGCATATGTTGGAATTTAAAGAATTTTTATGGGACACACAAAAATGTCAGTATGTGCATATTAATGTGATTCATTTAGATGATGGTAGTGATGATGAAAATATGTACAGTGGATTCTCGATTTAATGCCATGTTCATCAAATCGAGCAATTCGCTATATATCGAGTACTGACTACTATCATTATTTACATAAAATCAAAATAGAGCATGTAAGTAAGCTTCAGTCGGCTAAACCGACTTATATATACCATCACTCTCAGAGAACATATATACGGATGTTACAAGGAATTAAATTTAACGTAGGACAGGATAATTTGTGTGGAAGGAGGTTCGTGTCGCATGGTCCCAGCTTCCACATTTATAAAACAATTGTAAAATAAGTAAGGAAAGTAGGGTTTGGGGTTTCGCGGACTTTTTTCATTTCCCGGGAAAACGGGAATGAAAAGTTTCATTCCCGGGAATTTTATTTTAGGTACGTCCAATATGGTTTAAAATATCAACATTGGTGTCCTTTTTAACCTATTAAAGTACACCGTACACGTCCGTGTACACTGTTTTAAGGTTTTCGTACATTTTTGATAATTTTCAATATGACGGAATCGGAAGAACAGAACAAAATAATAATTTAAAAATATATTTTATTGTGGTAGTTATTACGAAAACAATTGAAAAGAGAATTAGTAAATGAAAATAACATTTAGGTTTAAAATTTAGGGTTAAATGCTGACATATTACAAAATAAAAACGATTTTTTTTTGTTAAAATATTTAAGAAATTATTTTCCATTTTAAAAATATTTTACTTAGCAAGGATTGGAGAATTCATAATATTGAACACTAGCAGTACCCGCTGCTCCGCATCGAAAATCTATAATAATAATTTGGAAACCTCTTATTAGATAACTCTCATACAGAGTCAAAGGAATTTACTTGTCGTTTCAATTGGGTAGAAAAGAAAAAATTACAACCGCAGAGCCTTTTATAACCTCGATCTCATGTTTCTAGTTGCAGCCGGCCACTTCATAACTTGTTGCACCTCTTTCCCAAAACTACACACTTTGACAAAACATTAAAGGTAACATGTGTTTTTGCTTCCCCTAAAACATGTACTTTATTTCGTACCATGTTTATCCCTTGTCGTCCCTCATCCTCCTTATAAGTAAAAATTTTGTAATATCCATTTATGTTCCGCGTTTACGTAATTAATGGGTTGTACACCATTTTTATCCCTTTTTGTCCCGAGCGCACTTAAAAAGTACAAAATTCGAAAAATCCAATTTGACTGCGCATCTACATGGTCAGAGGAATTTACATATTAAATATACTTTGGCACCATTTTTTATCCCTTTTTGTCCCGATCACCCCTTATAAGTACAAATCGAAAAATCCATGTATATTGCAAGTCTCAGTTGTCAGAGAAATATAGATACCGACTTTCACGAATATAGCTGCAATACTTAAATTGGTACTAATTTTATCCCTTTTTGTCTCTTTCCTCCTTTTTCGAAAAATCCATATTTGTTCATCGATTTTTTGGGAAAATAAGAAATTTAATGTCAGCCATAGTATGATGTTTTTATTTCACGATAAAATCTTGCAAATATCTTCACAAAAAGTGTGTATTCCCCTATCTGATTTTCCCAATTTTCTTTTTATATAGTATAACTGAATTAGTGCTCAAAATAATCAATAAAATATTTTTTAATACTTCCCGTATTCCCGGGAAATTTAAAATTTTTTCCCGGAATTCCCGTCCAAATTTTTTCGGGAATTCCCGGGGAAAACAATTCGGGAATTCCCGGACCCCAAACCCTAAAGGAAAGGCTAAAGCCGGGCGGGGCCGACTATATGATACACTCCACTTTCTATCTGAATACAATTCAATTCGGTAAAAAGTGAAAACGGGAAGAATTTTTGTATGCTTCCTAATCTTGGGCTAATAATTTTGTCAAATCGAAAAGAATATTTGTATCTGGGCTATATCCAAACATGGATAAAGTGACTAACTTTCACAATAAGTTCTTCCAGATCAAATATAATGTGTTATG